>VDFB02270651.1:194814466-195208405 GCA_007258455.2 Sequoia sempervirens
TTGGAGGATACACTCACAAAGAATCCCTCCCAAATAGATCCATTTTACATTACATTAGTAATCAACAACAAGCTGGTGAAGAATTGTATGATTGACTCATGGGTAGCAATCAACATCATGCCCCTAGCTGTCATGAAGGAGCTAAGTTAATGGGTAAATACTACATATGGGAAATTTTATGCCATGGACAATAGATTAGTCCCTATAGTAGGAGTAATATGGGATGTAGAACTAAAGTTGGCATCATATCCAAAGGCTACATACAAAATAGATATTACTATGGTAAATACTTCCCTTTACTATGGGATGTTACTATCAAGGAAATGGACAACAACAATTGGTGGGAATGTTTAGTTAGATCTATCCTATGCCACGATTCTAGTGAATGGGAAAGAAGTCAAATTATATAGGGAGCCTAGGTCTAAACATGTTATTGAATTATTTGACCCTAATAAAATGAATTGCTTTTGTGATGTAGACTTGGGAAGTTTTAGAATTGAACACTCAAACCCCAAATTATTATACATAGATCCAATTTCCATGGATGTTTCAAAGAATGAATATGGCATATGGCTAATGTGCTTTGATGGAGCCTATAGTAGAGAAGGAAACGGGGCAATAATTATTTTCATTTCACCTAAAGGAACAACATTCAAATATTCATTATTGCTAACATTTGAGTGCACAAACAATATAGCAAAGTATGAATCCCTTTTGATAGGTTTAAACATGGTTGCTAAACACAAGATTAAACTGTTAAATTTCCTAGGAGACTCTAAACTAGTTAATTCACAAGTGAGATCAAAATATTCCACAAAGAACAAAATGTTGAAGCAATATAGAAATGTTGTATGGGACACTATTGAGCTATTTGATGCTTTTTCTATTGAGTGGATAGATAGGTCTAAACACCTAATGGATGATTTCTTGGTGAATGTAGCCTTGAAAAGGGATGATATTAATTTAGTAGGAATTTCATAGGTTGAACTTAAGAATAGGCTAGCTAATATTGACAACATCTGCAATTGGAAAGTTTTCAATGATGATACTAACTTGATCAAGTTCTTGCATTGTATTGATTAGTATGAGGCTCAAGAGATTGATTTTAATGCATTTGTGAAGGAAGTAGATGTCAAGAAAACTGTATTTGGTTAGGAAGTTGTGCAACTCAAGACAAACAAGATTCCTAAAGGGTTGGTGGCATTGGAAAGAGTGTTTGATGGGAATGATCAAACAGTCATGAAAGAAACACCGGTAAAAAGGAAAGACATTGAAGAGATCAATCTAGGCACTAAATTGGCACCAAAGAAAGTATACATTGGAAAAAAAGATAAGACCCATAATTAGAAAGATGTTTACATTATTGAGGAAGTATAAGCATGTCTTCACATGGTCTTATGATGATCTTAAAGAATATAGGGAAGATCTATTCCAACATGAGATTCCACTTACTCAATGCAAAACCATTTAGACAAAAGCAATGACCAATAAACTCAACTTTGGAGCCTAAAATGCATGAGGAACTTATGAAGCTTAGGGAGAAAGGTATCATCAAACCTATCAGACATTCTACTTGGGTCTCAAACTTGGTGCCTGTCAAAAAAGAAGATGGATATATAAGGTTATGTGTGGAATTTAGAAATTTGAATTTTTCTTCCCTCAAAGATAATTACCCACTCCTAAATATGGAGGCCATGCTGTAGAGGGTGACAAGTTGTGAACTATTGTCCATGATGGATGGATTTTTTAGGGTATAACTAGGTTAAGGTGAAGGAATTAGAATAATATAAGACTACATTTACTACCCCCTGGGGTACATATGTGTACGTAAGGATGCCATTTGGGATAACAAATATTGGTGCCACATTCCAATGAGCTATTGATGTTGCTTTTTCCAATTTGATCAATATAATAATGGTAGTATACCAAGATGACCTCATTGCATATTCCAAGAAAGTAGAGGACCATGTTGCACACCTTGAGAATATTTTCCTTAAAGCATTGTAATATGGCATTTCCCTAAATCCTAAAATATATCATTTTGTTGTGGCAAAGGGAAAGTTATTGGGGCACATAGTATCCACCGAAGGAGTTAGAATTGATCTAGAGAGAGTAGAAGCTATAAATAAGATCCCTATTCCTAAAACTATTAAGGCCATTTAGTCTTTCTTTGGGCAAATAAACTTTATTAGAAGATTCATATCAAATTTTGCTGAAATTGTCAAACCTATCTCAAAAATGTTGAAGAAAAGGGCTGAAATTAACTAGACTACAAAAGAACTTGATGCATTTTTATCTAGAAAAAGGGAAATCAAAGAGGAACCAATGTTAAAATCCCCTTATTTTAGTGAGCCTTTTCAATTTTTTTTGTTTGCCTCATACCACACCATTGCAGTAGTGATGTTAAAAAAGAATGATGAAGGGTATGAACAACCCATATTCTTCTTTAGTAGATCCCTTGAAGGAGCCGAGTTAAAGTATGATATCATAGAGAAGCAAGCATATGATCTTGTCAAAGTAGTAAAATCCTTTAGACCCTATCTAGTAGGAGAAAAAATAATTGCATGTGTTCCTAATGTTGTTGTCAAGGATGTGTTTGTACAAACTAAAGTCATGGGGAGAAGGTGCCAGTGGATCAATAGGATTCAAGAATTTTATATTAAAATTCAAATCACCAAGCTAGTAGGAGGGAAAGGCCTAGCCAAGCTAATGGTTGAGTCAAAATTTGAAGCATCCCAAATTTGCAATAGGGTGGAAGAGGAAACCATGATTGCAAGCATAGAGAATATTGCATGGTACACTAACACAATTTATTACTTGAAGAACCAAAAGTGTCTGAAACACATGAATGAGAACCAGAAGAGATCCTTGAAGTCACATGCCTCCAAGTATGTTTTCATGGATGGTGATTTATACTAGAAAAAAAGGGATGGAGTAGTACTATTATGCTTGGATGAATCTCAAGCAAAACATGTATTAAGAGAAATGCACAAAGGAGTTTGTTGGGAATTTTTTTTTGCCAAGACCACTTCCCATAAGATCTTAAGGGTAGGGTATTACTGTCCTAGGATTTTTAACAACTCTTTCACCTATGTAAGAAAATGTGAAGCCTACCAGAAATTCTCTAGAAAATTGAAATATCAAGGAGTACTACCACTAAGAACGATGTAGGTTGAAGCTCCCTTTAACCAATGGGGGATTGAATTTATTGGGGAGATACTAGAAAAATCCAATGGAGGTCACAAATGGATATTAGTGGTAGTTGATTACTTCACAAAATGGGTGGAAGCTATTCCAACAAAGCAAGCCACTAGAAAAGTTGTAACAAATTTTATGATGGAGAATATTATTACAAGGTTTGGGACACCTGCGTGGTTAATCATAGATAATTCTATGTGTTTTAGATCAGAGGAGTTTAGGAAATTATGTGAAAAATATGGCATTACAATTTCATATTCCTCACCCTATCATCCATAGGCTAATGGGCAGGTCAAGTCAAGTAACAAAAATATTTTGAATATTATTATAAGGATGTTGGACAAGAACAAAAGAGCGTGGGATTCTAAATTGAGAATGGAAATATGGGTAGATAGAATCACTATAAAGAAATCAACTTGTAGATCACCCTTTGAACTTGTGTATGAGGAACAAACTAGAATGCCTATGCAAAATATTTTATCCACATACAAATTCATACTTCAAGAAGATCTAAATATCATTCAGCCTATGGAGGAAAAAATAGAACAATTGGTAGAACTAGACGAAATAAGGAGTTTGTCCCAAGAGAAAAATACAAAAATACAATCACAAATGAAGTATTTATTTGACAAAATAACCAAGGACAAATTTTTTGAAGAAAATGAGATGGTCCTACTATGGAATGCAAGATGTTAGGATAAAGGGAAGCATGGGAAGTTTGAAGCTCTCTAGATAGGACCCTTTTTCATCACTGGAAAAGGAGGTGAAGATTCCAACTATTTACAAACCATGCCAGGAGAAGACCAGGAATTGCCAATGCATGGAAAATTTCTGAAGCACTTCTTTTCTTAAATCAATTTTACATGCATGGTAGTTTAGGAGAAGGTCAAGGATTGCTAGTGTGCTTCTTAAAATAATAATCTTCCATGCATATTAGTCTTAGGTTTGCATCCCATTTTCATTCCATCTGATCACATTCATTCATGTTCTACATCATAGAGATCATTTTTGGATTCTTTCATTGACCTCACGCTCATTCATCCCCAATCGGAGCCACTGATGGAGCTAAAAAGTCCACATTGGTTGTCTTGCACACCTCCATTTTCACCTATCCTCCCACATCCACCATATGCTCCATATCCATTTCATAATAATTTACATTACTATAAAGTACCAAAATAAGGCCCTTGATCATTACAATAAATTGAAGTCCCTACCTAAAATTTTCTCCTAGTAGCTCATGGCATGTCAACAAGACAATTCCATATCGAAGAGAGTCTCACCATAGTCTCTTCGACACAAGCAGAAAGAGATAATAAAAAATGTAGATGAGACTCCCAAATGTCTTCTTGCTAGCCTAAAGAGCGATATGTCTAAGAGACTTGGATATGTCGATGAGGGAATCTAACATGTCTCACCAACAATTCATATGACTATCAATAATTAGGAAACAAAAAAAATCTCTTAGACACCGAGAGATTATGATGGACACTCCCCTTACAATATACAACTCACAAAAACAAAAAATAATGGCACAAAAAAAATGCAAGAAGGAAAGAAAATATTTTCTATTATCATTGAAATGAAAAATGAAATTACATCATTATATTTTCCATCACATGGGCTTTTTGATTACATAAATCTGCAAGTATGCAAATCAAAGCCACCATCTACACTGCTTTGGCCTCCTTTCTATAGTCCCGCTTTACATCCTATATTTGGAAGGTGTAACCACCCTAGAATCTTCTAGAAAGTGTAACTTCCACAAGAAGATATTTTGAAATTTTATTATTTTTGGTAGTACAACTTCATGGGGTCATAACTTTTGATCCAATAGTCGGATTTTCTATTATAATACCTTTTCGGAAAGGTCTCAAGAAATTGACTATGTATATTTTACTAAGATTTTTGAAAATTAAAATTTTGATAGATCTCAAATGATAAATGGTATTGAAGTGATTTCTTCGCCATTGGTTTCAATTTACCATTCTGGAGGTCTATGTAAGATTTCATGTCTAATTGTGTATAAATGAAAACTTGCTAAAATAGAACCATACCAAATTTAGCCCTTATTGAAAAGAAACAACATTTTTTTTGGGTGATGCAAGATTTCTCTTACACCCTAGATGCTCCATTATCAGACACTCGAGGTAATTTGAAAAGTGACCCTGTCACTTCTCATGAGTTAGAGGGAAACCAAGACAATTAACCTCAAACTTAGATAACAATGATGAATCTTCAATAGGCCTTCCTCTCCAATTCACTGAATACTCTGCATATTGCTTGTTTCTTGTGTTTCTTCCTATATGACTATCAAAAATGTCTTATATCTCCTCCTTTTCTGAAGTAGGTGTTGGAATATTTCACTGTGCCTCTATTATTTCTTCATCAATTCCTCCCTTATGACATTTTGTTAAATCTAAGATGTTAAACATAGGTGAAATATGAATTCCATCAAGAAAATCTACCTCATATGCATTTTTAAAATCATGCTTCTTTAGGATCTTGCATGGTCCAAACTTCTTCATCTTCAACTTGTTGTGTGTACCAATTGGAAACCTTTCCTTTCACAAGTTCACCATGACTTCATCTCCTACCTAGAACTCCTTATGCCTCCTTTTCTGATTTTCCTTAGCCTTATACTAAGAGTTCATCTTATTGATATGCTTCTTCACCTCTTCATGCAAATTCTTTAGGTGCTCAACAAAATCTTCATCCTTAGCACTACTCTTCTCTTCTTTATCCATCTTTCTCAGTTCAAAATCATTCTTCAAACTACTCCCATATATAATTTGGAATAGTGATTTTCTAGTGCTCCTGTTGACACAATTGTTATAAGAAAATTTTGGCTGTGGTAAAATCAAATCCCATCCCTTTGGTTTATCTCCTACTAAGCATCTTAGCAAGTTACCCAAACTCCTATTGACCACCTTGTTTGTCCATCAGTCTGTGGATGGTGTGCAAAATTGAACTTCAAATCTGTCTTCAACTTCTTCCATAATGCTCTCTAGAAATAACCAACACATTTGGTATCTTTGTCTAAAACTATGGGTATGTGCAGGATCATGATGGCCCAAAAAGTGGTGATATGATGGGTATATGTAGGGTATGTGGCTAATGACTTTTTTTTTACCCAAAATTGATGAAACAAAAAGGGTTTTTAAAGGAGATTCTCAGCTTTCCACCAATATAAATTATGATTTACTTTGAATTTAATAAACAATTATTATTCATTTTCTATTTGAATTACAACTAAAGTCCAGTGGGCTTATTGAAAAACATCTATGGCTTTGAGCGGTATCATATTTTGAATGCGAAACATGTGTCATTCTGTAGCACTTTTCTGGGATTAAAAAAAAAAAAAAAAATCATGAAGTTTTGACCCAGTTAGGGTGGTCAGGACCTGCAGTTTTATATTTTTTTAAAAGTTGTAATAAAAATTCACAATTAATTATTGCTTGAAATTTTTTTTTTACTGGCATTATGCATCACAGCAGGGTTATGGAGTCTCTACTTATATCTCTAAAATATTATCATTTTATTGTAGTTGGTGGTGGTAGACACTGCCTTCTTATTTTATCTATGGAACTTTAAATACTCTTGCATTGAAATTTCAAATTTTACTACTTGATAGATTTTAAAAATAAGCCTATTGGTTGAAACTAAATTCAATTTGCTATAGATTCTATTCTTACATATTTTTTAAATAATATAGATAGCTTATTCAAAATTTTATGTGAAGTTCCCTAACTCTATTTTTTCTAAAATTTTCGCCACTTAAGGGCCTATTTTTTCCATGATGATCCTGCACATACCCCTATACTCTTCAGTAGACCATGTAGTCTCACCACCTCTCTAAAAAACAACTCTACGATGTGAACAACATAAATGGAATGAAATGTTCCATTTTTGAAAATCTATCCACCACCAAAAAATATGGAACCATGCCCTCTCTTTGTCCTTGAAAATTGAAGGACAAAATCCATACTAATTTCCTCCCATGGCCTCTTAGGTATAGGTAATGGTTGATACAATCCAATATTTTGAATTGTTCCTTTCACCATCTGACATACTCTACAACTTTGTACAAAATTCTTCACATCTTGTTGTAACTGTGGCCAGTAATAATTCTCACTAACAAGAGAAATGGTCTTATCTCGATTGAAATTTCCAACCAATCCTCAACTATGCTTCTTCTTGATTATATTTTATCTCATTGAACTTCTCAGAATGCATGGTTGGTTTCCTCTAAAAAACATCCCATCCTAGATTAAGAGGTAACCATCTTCATCTATCAATCTCTGGTTGTCAGTCAGCCAAACCATCAGCCCTTCTCCTCAGATCTTCAGTGTCTCTATTCTAATCAAATCATCTTTCTCTGTCCAGAAGCAACTCATGGCCGGTGCCACTAGCATCACAATCTACCTGAAAGACCTTATTGAAATCTAGAAGTTCCAAAATGAATTTCTCTATAACCTTCTCCAACATATCAAGAATTTTGGCTGCTCCTTTAGTCCACTTAAAATATTTTCTATCTCTTCTCATTGCTTCCGTTAGAGGTGCACAAAGGCTAATAAAATTCTTAATGAACTTTATGTAGAAGCTTGATAGACCATGAAATGATCTTACCTTTGTAACACTCCTCGGGGTAGGCCATTCAATGATAGCTCTCACCTTCTTTGGGTCCATTTGAAGACCCTCTACTTTGACAACAAATTCCAAATACACTAATTCTCTCTTGAAAAAGCTACATTTCTTCAAATTAATCAGCAACTTCTCCTCCCTTATCTTCTCAAAAACCTTTCTGATATATATCAAATGCTCCTCCAATGTCTTTCTACAAATTAAAATGTCATCTAAATAAAAAATGAAAAATTTACCCAAAAACTCTTTCAGTACCTCATTCATGAGCCACATGAAGGTGCTTAGTGCATTGGTTAGCCCAAAGGGCATGACTAATCACTCATACAAGACCTCTTTGGTCTTGAATGTTGTCTTCCATTCATCTCCTTCTACAAAATGAATTTGGTGATAGCAACTCTTCAAATCTATCTTTGTGAAGTACTCGGCTCCACTCAAACAATCCATGATGTCATCCATCCTTGGCAAGGGAAATCTATACTTGATGGCGACCTTATTAATGGCTCTAGAATTTTTACACATCTACCATTCCCCATCCTTCTTTGGTGCTAGTATCATAGGTACTGCACATGGACTCAAACTCTCTTTGATCAATCCCTTCCAAAACAACTATTGCACTTGTCTTTTCAACTCTTCACTCTCTGTTGGATTCATACAATGTGCTTCCTTATTTGGAAAAATGGCTCGTGGAATCAATTCCATCTAATGACTAATCTTTCTTAATGGAGGTAAACCTTTAGGTACATTATAAAAAATAATAGCTTGAAAATCATTCAACAAATCAGAAACCTCTATAGTACCTCATTAGTATCTTCTTTATCAACTCTCAGGATCAATGCAAAATATATATGTTCATGCCTCAAGCCTTCTAGGAACTTTCTTCCATCAACCAAACAAATTCTTGGATTATTGCATACCTTTTCCTCTACTTCTTTCAAGGGCTTCAACTTATGATGAACTCCACCCTTTGTCAAAGAATAGGTGTCTAAATGTCCATAATGTATTGCTCATTGATCAAACTACCATGGTCTGCCTAACAACATATGACAAACATCCATAGGAATAATATCACATAATACCTCATTATGGTAATTTCAAATCTTGAACTTTATCAGACATTGTTCACTTACCAAATCTTTATGGTCCTTCTACAACCAAGTAATATAGTATGGATTTGGATTCCTTCTTCTCTCCAACTAAAAATTACTAACCATCTCTTCTGAAACAAGGTTATTGGTACTACCTCCATCAATAATAACTTTGCAAACTTTAACTTCACACTTACATCTGATGTGAAACAAATTCTTCCTTTGAGTTGGCTCTTTCTCCTCATTCAACAAAGATCTTCTAGTAACAAGAACCTCTCCTCTTTCTGCATCCTCAAAATGTGAAGACTCACCATCTTTTTCTACATGTGCAACTCATGCATTACCCTTAGTTCTTCTATTTATCCTTCATTGATGTTGAGGACACTCATATTCCCTATGCCCTTCTTCTCCACATTGGAAATAGGTTCCATTAAATCCTCCTCGTCCAGATCTTCCTCTTCCTCTTTGTTCTCCATTATTTTTTTCACGAGGATGATAGGTGTTATATCCTTTCTAGTTCTAGTTGCTACTGAATCCTTCACCCTTCTCTTGATCTTCATTTCAACCTCCATATGACCATCCAATACTCCTTCCACCACAACCTTCTCCTCTTTTCTTATTTTCAAACCTTCTATTCAACTTCTCTTCTACCTTCAAAGAAAACTGATATGCATATTCAATGGTAGGCATTTTTACAAGACTCAACTCTTCTTGAATGCTCAGCTTCAACCCATTTGTGTAATAGGAAACTTTCTCCTTGTTGGCCTCAGAATGGCCTGTTTTGATCAGGACTTAGTAGAATTATTTTGTATACTCCTTAACATATTTTCCTACTTGTTTCAACCCTTGCATATTCTTCAAAAAATTGAACTCATAGTCCCTAGGAATGAACTATCTTTCCAATTTTTCCACCATCCAATCCCAGCTTGTTATTTTTTTCTTTTTTCTCTTCTATTTCTTTCCAATTGGACTTCTCTCCACCATATGCTAGCATGGAATTTCAATTTGGCCTTTACAAATTTTACCCTATCTAGGTCTTCTATTTCCTCATACTCAAAATACTCTTCCATGTCATTGATCCAATTGATCAGCTCCTCTAGATTTAGGTTTCCAAAAAAAATAGAAATTTCTATTTTCGACCTCTTTCCAATCTTGGAAATAGCCCTAATCAATTTGACTTCTCCATGATCCATTCCATACTTTGCTTCCTCTTCAAATGGCTCCTCATCTTCAGTCTCCTCCTCACTTTTATCTCTTCTTTTAACATCAACTGCCCTATGCAAATCCTCTTGTAACACTTGAACTTGTCTCTGGAGGGCTCTAAAACCCTCTTCTATTACCCCAACATTTCTTCCACCACGATTTCTTCATGGAGGCATCTTTTCTCATAGACCCACAACCACAAGTCCAGGTGCAAACTACCTCACATTCGGTGATCTATTTACACACTTAGGAAAACTTGCTTTGATACCACTTGATGAAGGACACTCCCCTTACAATATAAAACTCACAAAAACAATAGATAACGGCACAAAAAAAATGCAAGAAGGAAAGAAAATATTTTCTATTATCACTAAAATGAAAATGAAATTATATCATTATATTTTCCATCACATGGGCTTTCTGATTACATAAATCTACAAGTATGCAAATCAGAGCCACCATATATGCTGCTTTGGCCTCCTTTCTGTAGTCCCCCTTTACATCCTATATTTGGCAGGTGTAACCATCCTAAAATCTTCTGGAAAGTGTAACTTCCTTAAGAAGATATTTTGAAATTTTATTATTTTTGGTAGTAGAACATGGTGGGGCCATAATTTTTGATCCAACCATCAGATTTTCTATTATAATACCTTTTCGGAAAGGTCTCGAGAAATTGACTCCAAATATTTTACTAGGATTTTCAAAAATTAAAATTCTAATATCTCTCAAATAAAAATTGGTATTGAAGTGATTTTTTTTCCATTGACTTTAGTTTACCATTTTGGACGTTTGTGTAAGATTTTGTGTCCAACTATGCATAAATGAAAACTTACTAAAATAGTGACCCTACCAAATTCAGCCCTTATTGCAAAGAAACAACATTTTTTTGGGTGATACAAGATTGCTCTTACACCATGGATGCTCATGCATTAGATTATCATAAAATAAACAATAAATCACTATTAGAACAAGCACTGACGAAATAAAAATGTTAAAGAGACATTGGCATATCGAGGAGAGAAGTAAAGAAGTCTCTTCGACACTCAAGGAGTAAAGTATCAGAAAAACACAAAGATATCAAATAGACATTGGATAAGGTCTCATCGACATCCTAACAATAATAATTCAAGGAGACACAAAAATATTAAGAAGACATTATCAAAAGCCTCCCCGACATTTTGGCATAAGTTATCAATGAGACTAAGGGACGTCAAAGAGAGGTGACCATGGGTCTCTCTGACATAACAAATTCAAATAGACATCATCAGTAGGTATCACCATCTAGGGAAGAGATAAATACATGCTAAGGAGACATAGGCTTGTCGGCAAGAGAAATCCACTGGTCTCATCGACAAAAAAAGAGGACCGTGAGGGAGAAAACTAATAAGTAAATATCAAAGAGACATTGCAATATCGATGAGAGAAACTTGAATGTCTCTTAGACATTTCTCAAAAGATGGCCAAGGATATTGAAGAGAGATATAGACATTGTGATTAGAATCTCATAGAAAAAATATGAAATAATTGTCACCAGATTGATTTGATGGATTAATTTATCGAAGAGACAATTGCCATTAATATGAAACTTCATAGAAAGAGTGGCGTGAGTGCCATTTATAAACCATATTTGGCTCAAACACGCTAGAATTTGATAAATGTAGCCTCTAAGAAATGAAAATTCACTACACATTGTGGCTAAGCATCTAGAGGATGAAGTTGGATGAAAGCAAGTAGCTTAGAAATTCTAACATTCACTCAAGTAAGTACACCTTGGCTTAGTTGAATGTAATTTTTTGAATATAGCTTGAAGTACAACATTGTTAGGATTAAAATGGATAAAACCCCAAAGAAGACAAGAGCAAAGAGACAAAAAAATTGAAAGTAAACCTCTAAGTCAATACTTAATAGATTAGTGTCCTAGGTCTTGGCCAAAGGAAAGAAGAATAACACAGTTAAACCCATCATGTGAAGTCCTAGAGGACAAGCATAAGAATATGGGAGATGTATGGGCTCCACATAGAGGCTATGATTTTTTCATAAATCATTATAGGAAGAAATACAGATATAGCCTAGTCTCAAACCCATGGAATTTGAATTTGGGTAAACTAGTAATGCTAAATGTTTTTGTGAATGTAGAATTAATGAAAGCACTGACAAAGAATTATAATCCTGAAAAAAGGGAAATTCATTTGCATGATGGGTCACAATTTATGATCATAACAAGGGATTATATTTGCATGGTTTTCCAATTAGAAACTTCTTTGAAAATGAAATTATGGATGAGAGAGTTTTTGGAGGGGTATTGTTCTATGGATATGAGCTACAAGAGGTGGAAGCTACCTTTGCATAGACCCAAGGGTCGAAGACATCAACCTATGAGGTTTGCTAGCAATGAAAAGCCCCCATTTTCTATAGAATTGTTTGAAGAATACTATCAATACACATACTATTCAACTAGAAAAGTATTGGGAGTTGAGACCTCTGCTAACATGACTATTGCTCCCATGGTACTCTGCGAGGACATTTAGAGTCAAGATTCTAGGCCCTATGATTATGTAGAATACCTATCAAATGCCATTAACAGTGCTCTTAATGCTATTAAGAATGACAATGAAGCTATCAATTTCAAACACTATTCACTTCTTATGCATATGAAATTGTATGAGGGCCAAGTGATGGGATTGTGGGGAGAAGAGTTGAGAGTAAAAGATTTGGATAGTGATGGTAATTCTACACCAGTGCAAATGTGGACATTAGTCTAGGATAATAGATGTGGAAGATCCCACTATTTGTATTTCGAGGAGCATTTTGTCAAACCTTTGTATAAATTTCTTGGTCGTAAATGTGATTATAGTATATCCCCTAAAGTACAAAGGTTTCTTTGACCAAAGGAGAGAAAGGCCATGATGGAAAGATAAACCACAATTGGGGAGATTGGTATGATTTTGTAGATTGTATTGTCATTAGGATATGTGGATTTGAGGCAGCACCATATTTATTGCCTAAGACTATACTAGATAGAGCTGCTTATCTTGATATTAGAAGACAATTGTCTTATTCTACCTTTGAGTCTAAAAAGCTATGGAAGGAAAAAATTCATGCCTTCTACTTTGTGCTTTGATGATTTCACCATTATTGTTGATTTAGGGTATGACTTGGTTGGAAGCAAGTTAAATTATTATGGCTTCTTGATTGGAAATAAGGGGAAGAATTTCAACCCTTAGCACTTTATATATGATGCCAAAATTTCTCAAAAATTGAAAGGATATGAGCATGAGTTTAATGTTGATGATGTTATCAGGAATTGTGAGGATAGTCAAATGATCATTAGAGAAAATACATACAATAAGATTGTTATGGCCGAGGCCTGAAGATTGAAAAATAACCCATCTTATGTAGAAGCTTTTCATGAAATCCAAGACCCCATGGAAATATTTGAGCAGTTGCTTCAGCATGAGGAAGAATTAATAAAACATGTACCTCTGATGGCATTTGAGAGGAGAAGAGGTGTTGGCTCTAGAAGGAAAGTAGAAAATATAACACCACTAGGCCACTTGTCACCATAGCCTACCTTGGAGGTAAGCTTCTCAGTCAATACCCCAATAACAGTTGAAGATGATGATGAGGGGCAAGAAGAGGTCACACAAATCAATTCTCCTATCATTCCCCAATATGAAATTTCACTAGAAAGGAGTGTAATTAACTTTGAAGCTTCTAATGAGTTGTTTGATGACGTAAGACATTGAGCTAGCCATGAATTCATTGTAGATGATGCATTTGTATAGACTCCTAAATTTAGAGCTTTCACATATGAATATAAAGGAAAGGTGGTAAGGGAAAGGTTGAAGGAAATTGACCCTAAGAAAGAAGCATATTCTTTAAAATAGCTTCAACATGAAATTGATAGAGAAATGAAAAACATGATTGCTAAGAGAGGAAGAGCATTGTTGAAAGAGGTTGGGGTTATGCTCCTTCCAAGATGGGATATTAGCTTGTCCATTGTATTTGATAGTTTTTTGAAGAGAAAAAATAAACCTTGCACTTAAAAAATGAAGCTGGTGACAAGATCTACACTAGATTAGGATTTAATCATGATAATACTACTTTACAGATATGGGAATTCTATTCATTAGGAAAAAAACCTTCCCCAGTTGATCGTGATCATATTTTTGGACATCTTTTGGTGCAAAGAGTAGGAGAAACATATCCCATCGAAACTATTGATTTGAATGTGAATGTGGCCAAATTCACAAAGGATCAAATTCAAAAATTGGTAACTTATAATGAGGGATTGATAGAAGAAAATGAAAGGTTGAAACAAGAGCTGATTAGTTACAAGGATAGGCTGCCTTCTCCTTTAGGGCTCTATTCTCCATTAGTTGAACATGAAAGGAAAGTGCTTGAGGAAATGTTAGAAACTACATACTAGAAATGAAGGCATGAGAAAGTGTAGAAGGAACAAGAAGAGTTAAAGGGAAAGCTCAAAACCACTACCTTTGAAATGGCATTAGAAATAGTTTGCATGAGATTTGAAGACATGTACAAACGTGTTGAACAAGTTTTCATATTCATGATAAAACATATACAACACTACTAGAAATTACTAGATTGAGTGATAGGATGGAGGTAGAATCTCAAATCATTGTAAAGAAAGAGGATAACTCTGCTATACTACAAGAATACCAGGAACTCATGAAAGCTCATAAGGACTTCTACAATATCCTAAAATAGGAGTTGAGTTATTTTAGTCATCCATTGAGTATGGCTTTACCCAATTTCTTGTAAGAAGCATAATAGAAAGATCGGGATACATGGAAGGACAAAATAGCCAACTATTTACTACTGATTCTTGATGCAATTAATGATGAAGAAGAAGTGCTTAAAAGGACACATCAACAACTTTGAAGAATCTTCGAATTGGAGTATACTATGAAATACATCATACATAATGCATACACTAATACCAAAAGTGGGTATATGGAGCATTTGTCAAAGATCAACTTGTTCATTTCAGGGACCAAGTAAGAGAGGAGTGATAGGGACTAGAGTTTGATGGTTTTGGATACACAATCGTGGTGCATGCACCTTGAATAGGTCTTAGATGACCACCAACGCTCGTTGGAGATTAACAGACTATAATGCATCCACCAACAAACTCTTAATATTTTCATGTTTATGCTAATTATGTTTTAGTTATGAAACAATGTGACTTTATGTAAACGAGCCTAAAGCTTGTTGTTTCCCATACAAATAGGGAAACCAGGGCCCGATTTTGATCATCATCATCACATTCCATTTCATTAGAGTAGGCATTAGTAAAAAGATAGATTTCATAATTCACCCATCCATACCATATTTCAAATACTTCTATTATAATGCTTATATTTTGAAGTAATACAATGGAGCGGACTAATTAAAAATTGTAATTCATTTTCAGTGTTCAATTATTGTGTTGATTTTCATGCTCATTTATTTCTTTTTTGTCTTCAAAGTGGTATGTTTAAGTTTTTTAAATCTGCATGATTTATTAGGGAACATTGATGTTTTTGTGTGAAAGAGTTGATTGGTTTCTAAGTTGATGTGAATTAAAATCCTTTTTGATAGTTTACTTTAATTGGTCTCTACCCAGGGTTAAAATAATTTTAGTTGTTTTGATTGGTTTCCATTAACTCAAGAATTGAAAACTCCTTTCATGCTTTCACAGTAACTTGAGGGGATATCACTAGGATTATTAAAGAAGAACATTGCAATAAACTATCTTCCACATTTGCACAAGGTCTAGACATCTCAATTGCCCAGTAATTTGAGTTAAGCTGAAATGTAGGATTATTCATCTTACAACTCTGTATCCATTCCAAAATCACCATTCACTCATCCAATCTATTCACCCAATAGGAGTATGAATTGGGCATACTTAGGATATTATATACAACATACAACTCGCAATCTTGAATTTTCAACTACTCTCAATAGGAATTAGTCATTAAAACTTTGCATCGACTTCACCCTCACGTGCCATAGTGAGTAGGTTGCTCAATCTAGGAACCATATCCAATTGTAAATCTGCCTTATTGTTCAAGTATACCCACCTAGGTCTGGAAGAGCCTAAAGAGTAGAAGGTAATCAGTCTTGTTTGCCTTGTTCATGGGCCAAAGGTGTATTAAGGGATTGACACCCTCTTATGGTTTAAAAACCTACACTTTTGAGACATAACGAAGGAATCATTCTCTTTATACGTGGAAAATGCAAATGAAAGGAAGGAGCGGGAAAATTGAGTGGGAGACTTATGTTTTTATTCCAAATTGAAAATTCACAAGTTAAAAAAAGAAATTTTCCTTATTTTATGAAAGATATAGAGTATCCAACTTTTACTTTTCCTCTCTCTAATAATAATATAAATTGTGATATCGCTTGGTCTAAAAAAGTTCAAAGTGAAGACATGACCGGAGACATGAAAATTTTTGGAGGAGAAGAAAATCAAGAAATGGACACAACTGTTCATGGAAATGAGCAGAGTAAAGAGGAAAACCATGAACCAGGGTTGGATGAAGGTAGAGTATTGCTCAATCAAAAGAAGTGTGTGTGATCAACCTTTAATGAGGTCTTTTTCATACATATGAGCCAATTCATTGGTAAGTACACCTTTGAATTTATGTTTATTAAATGTAAAAAATTTAAAAGAATTCATTACTATAGTAGGACATTTAAAATTTGTTTGAATGAATTCAAGGATAAACTTGTTGTATTTCGTACTAAAAAAACAATGGAAATAGTCGTTGAAATTAAAATAAATTGTTTTGTTAAGGTTAGTCATTTGTTAGATTAGAGCTTTGGTTAGTTAGGGTTAGTTTTCTTTTTGTAGGGTTTGTTTTGTTTTGTTTCCATTTTTATTTTCTTTTGTTTTCTTTCTTTCTTTTTTGTTTGGCCCTTTGCATTAGAAAATTCTACTTAACTTATCATACACCTTTGAATTAATTCAAACATTTGTAACACTGTGTTATGAAATGTAAAATGATAAAACCATACACAGTAAATACATGGTTTAAAATATATGAAAAAGATAAATATATGTGTCTGTGTGTATCATGTATATACATGGAAGTATCAAAATTATTGATGCAAAAAGGTCAAAAAAGAAAAAAAGAGGTAGCTAAGCTATAGATAGGAGTAGCCATTAAGTCAATCTAGGATTCCTTGTCCATCAGAGCTAAATACCCTACGTAGGAAATTTACTAGTGAGCTTCAAAGTCAGGAATATGGAGGTTAGAAAAGAAAGGACAAAGTGGAACCACTTCCTCGTGTTCTAGGAACAGAGGAATATCATCCATGGAAGTAATACCAATGGTTGGATATGCAACAGATAGAATAGTATCTAGATTCTCCAAATATTTAGGCTGAACTATCAAATTTGTATCCAAGTGAACATCTTCAATAGGAAGCCCAATATCTAGGAGTGATGCTACGAAGCAAGAATCCAAGTCAGAATAGAACTAGTAGTAACCTCTAGATTCCACATATTTTTCCCCAAGGACTAAGCACAAGTTTGGCACAACAAAATTGGTATTCTGAATGAAGAAAACCTTTTCAAGCCTTTGAGTCATGATACGACCCAAGAAAACATTCTAGTGGCAAGAGAAGATCATGCAAATTGGAGTATCCATGACCTAGAAGCAAGCAAGCACTGGTAGAAAACAAAAAATGCAAAATAAAAGAAGGAAAAGAAAAAAGTGTGAAGAATTCAAGAGAAATGTTGAATTTATAGAAAATTGTGAGGAAGTTATGGTACATAGTTTCCTAGATTGAATTCTTGGAAATCATAAGTAAGGTGGCAACTGAATGTGTTTCTCTATAGCAGAATGTTAAATCAAATTAATTTTTATAGACAATTGGTGACAATTTGCTTCAAATTCACCCAGTACAAAGATTGTGAATCAAGCAAGTTAAATATTTTGACATTAATGGTGGTAATTTCATTGTGTTTTATTAATCTGTATTAATCATGAAGGTTCCCATGTGTACGAAGCAAAAAGGAAAATTAAGTTGTTGAGGAAACACACGTCATCACCCATGAAATTTAAAAGAGATAATACATGAGCATTAAGGTGTGTGAATTTAATGTAGAATAATGCAATCATGTTTAACTATCATCATGACATTTTTGATCCATTAATGTGGTGCAGCACTGTCAAATCAAAATTGCTAGCCAAGTATTTAGTAGTTGCCATAAAATTTGATCTGGAAAGGGTGGTAACTATTGGTTCTAAATTGAGAATTAAATTTGGTGATTAAATTGTTTGCTACTAAATTTTAATTTATGCATATCTTCTAACATATAGCGAGTTGCAGTTAGCTAGGATTTGGCATAAAAGTGGTAAAGTTTAGTTGGAAATACACACCAATAGAGAATTATTAAATGATTTTTTGGGAAGTAGTGAAACGATGAACGGATTTGCATTGAATGAAAAATCAAAAGGTAACCTTCACTACCATTATAATTCCCAACCTAATAGTAGGCTTCATTGCTTGCAAGTTGGAATGAGCTATCAATGAAGTATCAAAAGAGAAAAATGAGCTATGAATGAAATATAATAAGATATAAAAAAAATCAACTCTTTAGGCTATCCAAATATCTCTATCGAGGCTATAAACGTTTGGTTGGTAGTAGAGATATGTTTGGGGGAATTACAAAGATAACCTTGTCAAGGCTATGAATGCTTGACTAGAAACAAGGCTCTATCCCTGGTCAACTTTGGAGGATTACCATATTATGTAGTTCAATGCCAATGAATTGATTTTTTTCACTGAGTTCGAAAAATTGGAATAAATCAAAGCACACATGGATATTTCTAGAGGAATTTTTACTATTTTTATGTCAGAATCTAGGTAAAGGTAAGGAGTTATTGTTTTAAAATATGCATAATTTATGATTTGCAACTGGTGATTTAATTTCAAGTTTTAGTAAAAATTTTGTTTTATTGGTTGCAAGTTGTTGTGTGGTCTCACAACAGGCCCCAAGACTATAAGACTTGGGGAGCCCAAGTGAAAACTAATGCTTATGGTAGGTGTTGGCTAGTTGGAAAGATCAACAAAATTGAAGAGAAAAGATAAATATTTAAATAAAAGAGTACCTCATAAAGCAAAGTGTTATGGGTACTAGATACTAACAACCGAGAATGTTATAAAAGGAAAAAGGTAATATAATGTTGAGAAAAGTGTTCTGGTTTGATAGTTGAGGTCTAGTAAAGATGGAAGTTTCAGTAAAATTGAAGTTTGGGGATATCATGGGTAAAGCTGAATACCAGCCTTTGGGTTTCAGGTAATGATGCTAAGCAAAGTTTTAAAATTTTAAGGTTGTCAAAGAAGTCTGATATTCTGGTAACCCGGTATATAAAAGATAAATGCGCAAAAATTTTCAATTTTTTGGAAAGCATGTTATTTATGATGGATTTATAGGATAATAATTTAATGATGGTTTTATTTACATGAAAAAAAGTTTATAATTTTTTTTTTCAAAGGGATTTAATGAGTGGAATTTGTGATTTTAGGAGAAGTAGATTGTGATGCAGAGTTCGAGTATGGATGGTTAGGAAAATTTGAATCACAGATAGAATCATATTTAGATTGGGCTATATATTCTAGGAATTTATATACAGAGGGGCTTGAATGCACCAAAATACCAAGGATCCTGGTATTTTGCATATGGTAATAGAAAGCGTCAATCTCCGAGGAAGCCCATTCTTGATAGTAGAAAGTCCAAGGTAGAACAAAAGTGTATGAATAGAATGATAAACTAATCATTTTGAATATATGGGAAAGATCCTACACACTATCCTTATTCAAGTTATTATCCTAGCAATAATAAGAATATGAAAAACCTGAAAGACTTCAACATGTAAATGAAGGTTGACCTTCGTTGACTTCATTTGCAATTCTCTTACTAGACACCACTTTCCACATGCCTTGATGTGATTCATCCCTTGAATTTTCTCTCCTATATTTTTCTTATCCTACCTGTGTATTACTTCTATAAAAGGCCAAGGGACATTTCTTTTAAAGTTAAGTTCAAAATTTGTGGATGTTAGAAGAGCCAAAAATTCACTAAGTTTTGTTCTTTTTTCCTAATTTCTGAATCATTCTAGACTAAAAACTTGTATGCACATAGAATTTTATCAATATCAAATCCAATTTGATAGCTACCTATCTCATGTGTTTTTGTAGCTAGTTTTGTTAGTTCAATTGAACAAGACTGCATATTGTGCCATTTAAGGGTGCATGCAGAACCTACTCGGTATCAAAACTAAAACCCCATTCTTTAAAAGCTCACACCATTTTTATGTAGTTGTGAAGCAATCTAGTGAAGTATAAAGTAGTTTGCTTTGATTTTATTAACTCTTGGGGCATGCGTGGAGAATAGCCAAGAGAGATTTTAGTTATTAGTATTTAGATTAGATGTTTAAATTCTTGAAAAAATAGATGAATGGATGGAAATTTATTGAAAATATTTTATTTTTTATGAAATTTTTGAATGCTTAAAGCTAAATCTACTCAAGTGATAGAAAAAATTGTTGATGTTCATGAAATATTATTGTAAATCTTTAGATTTCATGATATTATTTTATGATTGAATTGGAAATCTAGTACTGAATGCTTATGACACCAAATGAAATTTTGAATAAGCATAGACCCCTTAAGATTAACAACAATATCATATCATACCCTAGAGTGAACCTAGTATGGTCAAGACCTGACTACCAAAGCCTTGGGATTAAGCTAAGTTAACCTTTTCCTATAACACAAACCCCCTTAGGCTACCCTAATTTAGTCTTTCAAGTAGAGATAGATTCTTCATGGATTGCCTATGAGGATTTTATCTGCACTGTTGCTGAAAGTGACATCATCATCAACAGGATTGTCATTATTTGAAAATACATTCTTTCATAGAATATAAATACATAGAATATTGAGGTACAATGGTTGACATAGGAAATTTATTGCCAACAAGTCACAAAAATATAATGAAAGTACAAAAAATTACTGACTAGAAGTACATATGTCTATTGGATGTTGTGGATGTGTTGCTGATATGTGGTTGTCATTGATGTCAACACTATTAGCATTTGGTGCACTAAAGGTTGTATATGTTGAGGATATTGAGAAAATGTTAAAAGAAAGTGTTCTAAGTTCCTAGTGGAACTATGCTAGTCTTGAAGGTGTCTTGTTTTTTACATTGATGATTAGTTGATGTGGATTAAAGGGTTTATTGTTGAGTCTGTCTAGAGCATCTATCAGAAGTGTTAGAGGCCCGTGTGAAGTTTTGAGTGTGTTGTGTTATGACAGTGTTTCTGTGGTCTCTGTCAGTGTTCCTAAATGAATATTGTGTGATTCTATTGATATAAGTTGTTGCAGATGCTTTTTTGTTATTTCTTGGTGTTCTTGGATGCTTATAGATCATGCTCTATCTTTGTAGTACATCCACATTGATTGGTGTGCTCATGGTTGAATATTTTTCTCTATATGTTCGGTTATTCTTGCTCTTGGCCAACATGATGGTGGTAGCATGTTGTGGATCGTTGAGATGAAATGAATTGAAGTATTTTTGTGTTGTAGTTTTAAATTTGGGTCCCCACAATGGTATGGCCAACCTTGGTGGATTTGCATTAAAATTTTATTTGTAAATTTGCATTGACATTGCAATTATATTTTATTTTCTTGGGCGACTAAGTTGTGGTGAAATATCGTGTAGTGGATATATAAGTGCAATTGTTTCATTGGTGTTGTGAGTCGAGAAGGTGCTCCTCTGTGTGTATGTGCGAATATCATTCGATTGCAGAGAAGAGTGTGAAGAAGTGTTGAGCTTAATTGGAACTATAATCAAGCTTGTTTAGAAGCTATATTCTCAGTTCATACCCTCTGAAGTTTTAATCCTATTTTGTTGGGTAGTGAGTCTCATTTGTATTTGAGTAGTGAGCTCTAGGCAGTGTGCTTGAATGCATGTGCATTCCCCTTATTATTTTTCATTATACTTTTAGAAGAGTATAATCTTGTGGACTAACATCCACCATGTTTTTTCCCCTAATAGGGTTTTAATCTTGGTGTTCTTTGTCTCTCTAATGTGTTAATTGCTTGTGGTTAATTTCTTATTCATCAGATATGAGATTTAAGTTGAGTTAAGTAAGAAAATTTTAAATTGTGACAACTGATTCAGCCCCCCCTCTCAATTGTTTTTCCTTGTTTTTCCAACAATTGGTATTAGAGAAGGTTCCTCTGAAGAAGTCTAAAAGCTTGAGGTGATCCAGGATGACAACATTCAAGAAGGATAGTCCTAAATTTGATGGAACTAACTATTCAATGTGGAAATTTAGGATGTAATGTCATCTAAAGTGCATTGGTGATGCTTACTAGAAGATTACAAAAGATACATATACTATTCCTGAGAATGGTCCCTCTTCTGCTAATGATATCAAAGATGTTGAAAGTAATACCAAGGCTATTGAAGCTTTGGTGAGTACTTTGATAGATTTAGAGATGGCTAATGTGATGGGTCTACAGACAACTCATGAGATTTGGACAAAACTAGAAACTTTGTATGAAGGAGATGCATAGGTGAAGATGGCTAAGCTATAGAGCTTGAAAGGAAAGTATGAGAATTTGAAGATGGGCGAAGATAAACATATCACTTCCTTTATGCAGAGTGAATTAAATAGTGATGGGTATTAAATGTGCCAATGGTTCTATGGATGAGGATGAAATTGTAGCTAAAGTACTTAGATCCTTGCCTCCCTCCTACAAAATGAAGGTTCATGCTATTGAAGAGTTCAAATCAGTAAACAAGATGACAAGAGACACACTGATTGGGAAGCTTGCTATTTTTGAAATAAGTGAATTTTGTGAATCTACACCAAAGAATGAATCTGCATTCAAGGCTACTATATCCGAAAGCAACAAACAAAGATATAGTCCGGGAGAGAGTTCTAGAAAGATATCCAAGTATGATGAAGAACTAAAACAACTTGAAGATAAAAAAAGAGATGTAGAAGAATTGGAAGCACTGATTGCAAAGCAAGAAGGGAGAGGAAAAGGTAAGTATGAAGATGTATTTCCTATTAAATGTTTTTCATGTAGTAAAATAGGTCATTTTACATCAAGATGTCTTGAAAGAGTTCCTAGATCTAAGCCTAAAAATTCCAGATTCCAAAAGAGATGCTACTTTGTTGAAGAAGTAGTGACTGATGATGAGTTTGATAAAGATAATGGAAAAGAAGATGAATGAGCTTTCATTGCTACCATTGAAGATAATCTCGTGGCTATTGAATCTACTAAAGATGAAAAATATCTTGCAGCTCAAGTTGAAGAAAAAGATGAGTGGGTCATTGACAGTGGATTTTCACATCATATGACCAGTGATAAAAGAAAATTTGTGAGTCTAGTGAAGTATGACGATGGGCTTGTAAGATTTGGAGACAACAATGCTAGTGTGATTCATGGTAGAGGATCTATTTGCTTTGGTGGTAAGGATAACACTGATGATGTCCTCTATGTTGAAGGCCTGAAGCACAACTTGTTGGGTGTTGGATAGATGTTTCACAAGGGATATGATCTTTAGTTTAAAGATGGAAGATGCAAAATATGTGGGAGTTCCGAGAATATGATTGCAATAGGAAAACAAAAAAAAGTAGTATTTTTCATCTGAATACTACTAGTGGAAGTTGTTTAATTGCTCAAATAGATGAAAGATGCTTATTTCATAGGAGGTTGTCTCATGTAAACTTTGACAACATTATCAAGATAAGTTCTACTCAAGCAGTAAGATATCTTCTTAGGTTAGTGAAGCCTGCTAATGTAATCTGCAAGGAATGTGAGATGGGTAAACAAACTAGACTTCTTTCTAGAGAAAATAGTTTCATTTAAATAATTTGTTGGAGCTACTACATACTGACCTTTGTGGTCCCTCCAGAGTCAGAAGTATTTATGGAGAAAGGTATTTTATGTTGGTTATTGATGATTACTCTAGAATGATTTGGGTTTCCTTTTTAAGAGAAAAATGTGAAGCATTGGAGAAGTTCAAAAGTTTCAAGGCTATGGTAGAAAATGAGAAAGTTCTAAAAATTAAGTGTCTGAGATTTGATAGAGGTGGTGAGTTCATTTCCAAGGAATTAAACTCTTATTGTGAAGAGCATGGAATTAAAAGACAGTTATCTACTCCCTAAACCCCTCAATAGAATGGAGTTATAGAGAGAAAGAATAGAACAATGATGATGGAAGGAAATGTATCTCAAATGTACTGGAGTGAAGCAGTAAGAACTGATGTGTATACTTTGAACCAAGTAAATGTTAATAGTAATTCTGGTAAGACTCCTTGTGAGTTATGGTTTGGTCACAAGCCTACTGTTAAGTATTTTAAGATCTTTGGAAGCAAGTGTTATATCAGGAGAGATGATGATATAGGAAAAATTGATGCAAGAAGTGATGAAAGAATATTCCTAGGTTACTCCACTAAAAGCAAGGCCTATTTGGCTATAACAAAATACTAAGAAATATGGTTGAAAGTGAAAATGTCAAAATTGATGAGGATTCTGTCAAATAATATAGACATTGTAGTTATGATTCAGATCAAGACATTACAATCCAAGGGAAGAATGTTTAGACATAGAATCAACTTCAAATTGTGCCATATGTTCCATATGTTCTAGTTGTTCCAGTGAAGCAAGCTCAATTTGTTTCAATAAATCAAGTCAGTTAGGAGGCACAAAAAAGTGCAAGTGTAGAAGAAAGATTTGAAGAATCAGAAGCTCAAGAATATCCCAAAACTCCAAGGTATAAAGCTAAATCATTTATAAAATAAAATCATATAAGATAAGAATAAAGGAGTGCAAACTAGAAGAAAAATTGCAAAAGAATATTGTCTGATCTCTAAGATTGAACCTAAAACTGTCATTGAAGCCTATCAAGATGAACACTAGTTGGAAGCTATGAAGGAAGAGCTAACACAGATTGAAAAGAATGACACATGGCTACTAGTTCCAAGGCCAAAAGACAAAAATGTGATTGGTACTAAATGGGTATTTAGAAACAAGCTGAATGAAGAAGGTGAAGTGGTCCAAAATAAAGCAAGACTAGTATGTAAAGGGTATTCTCAAATGGAAGGTGTTGATTTGAAGAAACCCTTTGCCCTATTGTGGGATTTCGTTAGACTATTTCCTTTGGCTTATGCCACGCAAGAACTATAAAGTTCATCAAATGCTGGATGTAAAGCCCGCATTTCTAAAAAATGGAGAACCAGGAAGAAGCGTGGAATAATGATGGACGTAGGTAAATGCATGTGGAGATAGTATGGTTTAAAAAGTTGAAGAAAGCCTGTATGGACTTTAAGAAACCCCGTGCCTGTGGCATGCTGATTGATAAATACCTACTGTAAAGCTTGATTCACTAAAGTTGCACTGCTGAGGAAACCATCGTAGATACAATGATGAGGAGTTAATTACAGAAGTTTTGCTGATTTAATATCACTTTTGGGAGGAGATGTATATTAAATTTTGGAGTGTATGAAGTTTAAATGAAAAACATATTTGAAATTTGAGATGAGCATGATTAGACGTATTTAGAAGTCTTTTCTCGATTGCAAGTTACACAGTTGGATAAGGGGTTCTTCATATCTTAGTCCAAATATGTGAAAGAACTATTGAAGAAGTTTGGGATGGATGACTCTAAACCTATTGGTACCCCCATGGTGACCAGATGTAAGTTGACATAGAATGATGAATCTCCTAAGGAAAACCAAACTAGATATAGATCAATGATCAATGGATTGCTCTACTTGACTCAAAATAGACCAAACATTATGAATGTTGTATGTATGGTTGCTATATTTTAGGCTGATCCAAAAGAATCTTTAGATATCTAAAAGGAACAGTTGACTTTGGACTTTGATATCCAAAGGATGATGATCTCACTTTGTGTGCATATACTGATTCAGATTGGGCTGGTGATGTAGATGATAGGAAAAGTACTAGTGGTGGTGCTTTCTTCCTAGGGAAGAAGTTGGTATCCTAGTTAAGTAAAAATAAAAAATCAATTTCTCTATCTACTGTTGAAGTAGAATACATTGTTGCTGAAAATAATTGTATTCAAGTGATATGGATGAAATAGATGCTAAGATATATTAGGGTGACAATTGAAGAGCCTATTGCTATATACTGTGACAACTCAAGTGCAATAAATATCTCAAAGAATCTGGTGCTACACTCTAATACTAAACATATATCAATCAAGTTTCATTTTTGGAGGGAGAAAGTGAATGAGAAAGAATTCAGAGTGGAGTATGTGCCTACCAAAGAATAAATTGCAGATATATTTACTAATCCATTATCAAAATAATTTTGAGTATCTCAGAGGTATGCTATGGGTAATCACTCCTCCTAATAAGAACTAAAAGATGCATTTTATTGCATTAATCTATGAACTTCATTGCTATATTTTGATCCAAATTGATGTTTTCATGGCTGCTACTCAGGGGGAGAAGTCAGATGGTTAGAATAAGTATTGCTAATTCTTTCCATTGATGTCGTGCAAGGAAGTCTGGAATACCCGAAAATCCTTCCAAATGAGAAGAAGTCTGGCTAGCGAAGCGGTTGAATTGATGGTATTTTTCACATCGCCGCCATCAATGCCAGCGTATCGTTGATGCTGATGTGTTGCTGATATTTGGTTTAAGTCATTAATGGCAACACTATTAGTACCGTAAAAAATTAAAGAAGCCAGTGGCGTGCCGGAGGGATATTGAGAGAAATTTGTAAAGAAAGTAAGTTTTAGGTTCTGGGCAAAGTGGAATCAAAGAAGGTCTCTTTGTTCCCATAATGCTGGAAGATTAGTTGGTGTGGATTAAAGGGTTTATTGTTGAGTATATCTATATCATCTATAGGAAGTTTCATAGGTCCGCGTGAAGTTTTGAGTGTGTTGTGGTCTGACAGTGTCTATGTGGTCTCTATCAGTGTTCCTAAATGGAGATTGTGTGATTCTATTTTATCTTATATTATGGGATTCTTTCTATTGTTTCTGTACTCGATGTTTCTTAGATCATGCCTCTACGTACATCCACATTGATCGGTAAAGCCTATGGTCAAGATTTTTCTCTCAGATGTCTAGTTTTTCTTGTTCTTGGATTTACATGGTGGTGGGCATGTTGTGCGGGATCACCGGCGAAGTTCGAATTGGAAGTATTTTTGTAAGCATTTTTAACTTTGGCCCCACTATGTTGTAATTTATCGCGCAGATCCACATTAAATTTATAAAATTTGGCTGCATCAAAACATATTTTATTATTTTGGCCAACTAAGTTGTGGTGGCGCGCTGATATGGCGTAGTAGATTGTTTCATTGAAAAAAAGTTGTGAGCTGAGTAGCGTGCTCCGTATGTGTATAAAAAGTGAATATCATTTGATTGTAGAGTAGAGTATATTAAAGATTGTGTGAAGTGTGAAAGTTGAAGTTAGAGTTTCTAATTGAACTATTATAATCAGTTGCATAAAGCTATTTTCTCAATTCATGTCTCCATATTTTGAATCCTAATATATATTAAATGGGTAGTGAGTCCCTCTTTTACTGCAGAGAGAAGTGAACTCTAAGCAGTGTGCCTAAATTCATGTGCATTCCCATTATTATTTTTCATTATACTTTTAGTAGAGTATAATCCTATGGACTAACATCCACCATGTATTTTCCCCTAACAGGGTTTCCACATAAAAAATCTTGGTGTTCTTTGTCTCTTTGATGTGTTAATTTCTTGTGGTTAATTGCTTATTCAAAAGATCTAATATTTAAGTTGAGTTAAGTAAGAAAAGTTTAAATTTCTGTGACAACTGATTCACCCCCCCTCTTAGTTGGTTGTCCTTGTTTTGCCAACAATGTCCATATCAAGTCAATATTAATGTGGAGATTCAATAATAGAGTCTCTAACTGTTATTGACCCTCTACTGGTCATATGCAACTTAGGAGATGATAACATGCTCTAGGTTCTTTTTCCATCTAACCACGAAGCTTACGCTTCCATGGAGATTTCTTGCTAACATTAAGAACCATCAACCCTACACGAGTTTCTTAGCAAAAGGAAATCATTTTACTAGAAGGAATTTGGTACATGCCTAGCATATCTACATGCATTTCTACTATACAAGAACATGCTATGATTGATACTAGGATATGGGAAAGAGTAATTTAAATTTAAATTTAAAATAATCTTTCTATCTCAATGGTATAAAGAAACTTGTCCAAGCATAATGTCGTATACAACAAATAAAAGTAGATTTGGAGAAAGAAAAATCTATGCTCCCTAATATCCACATTCGACACTCGTCCTAGAAGGTAGCTTTCCAAAAACACTCAAAGAAGACAAAATATAGTCATTCAAGGAAGATAGTAACATACATGGTAATCATAGAAAGAAATAAATTAAGAACACAATACATACAAAATAGTCACAATAAGAAACACTCATGATAACAATGATATACAAATAGTCATAGAAAAAAAAACTACTCTTTATCCTTTTGAGGAAGGTTAAATTAACATTTTTCAACTTCTCAAATTTCTCATGCACTTAAGTGATCAAAAGTGTTAACAGCAAACAAACTCCTCTTGAAGTAAAATAGGCAGTGAGACCCTTTTGACATCTAAATTTAATAGTAACATGCAATTCATATACATGAAAAATGATCTTTATTGGAATTCCCTAAGATCACACCAAATTAATGCATATACAACTCTATTATCCATTCCTAAGCAATATCTATGTGCATCATTCAATATTTTTATTTCATGTATTAAAATTGTAAAATATGTAGTGACAAGTAAATCTCCTAAAATGGAATTTCACAACTAAATGCAATAATTATTGCACTTTCAAAGGAAAATTTTATTTTTCCAAAGTCAATTAGGACTAGAAATATAATAAAACATCAACACATCAATTAAATGACTCTAAATTTTTATATATCTAGATCATTAGAATAAGAACAATGAACCCTATTTAACAATTAAAAACAACTATTGACTTGTTATGGAATTGAATTAGCATTAAATGACCTTACATCTTATTAATGATCATTATGTCAATGAGTCAATAGTTAATTTAATTACTAAATTAGTTAACATAAGATGAAGTACCCTAAAATAAGTAAAATAAAATAGAATCCCTCTATCAAGACAATAGCATTAACCTTTTTGAACACCCAAGGGCTTATATAGGCTATATAATTGTCATCAAGATAATCCACAAGTTGATGACAAAACATTGCTTTGAATATCCCCAATTTATGTAATATGGATTATGGAGTAAAAAATGAAAAAAATTAATTTCTATTGCATTCAAGGGTAAGACATGGATCAAATTTAAACCCTTCTAAACACTACATTTATGGATTTGAACACTACTAGTATGTAAATATATTTGAAAAGAACAAAGTTACAGAGATAATAATAGAATGAAGTATACTCTAAGTGGGTTTTTTTTGCATTGTGGCTTCCTGAAAATCCAACAAGACACTAAAGCTAACTATTTTATTTTTTTCAACTCAAAAGCAATAACTAAGCCCACAACATACCCATGGAATGGAACACTAGATCAATTTTCTCTTCAAAATAATTTAACAACATTTGAGTTTTTGAAAGGAGATGAAAATATAATAAAGGAAATGTTTTTAAAGGTGCCTCCAATTAAATGCAGTGTAGGTGATAATTGACTAAATTTGAATTTCATTAGTGAAATTTTATTTTTAAAAAAGATAAAACTATCCTAATTTGATTAGAAGTAACCAAAGGGACTAGATGGCATACCAACATATAAGGTACAATAATATATGTGGTAGTTGTAACTTCCCTGTTGGACATGTATGAAAATGTAGAAGCATAGGAAAGGCACATGAACCATTTGGAAAAATGTCTCAAATAAATGTGGTCTCATGAAATTCCATCATTGTAGGATATGCATGAAAATGAATTATGAAAATAACTTTGGAAACTTTCACGTAGTTACACCTAGAAAATGTAAATCCAAATTCCACAACATTTACTAGCATTCTCCCTTCTTTACCAAAATGGGAGTTTTAGAATAGGGTATGAAAATTCAACAAAGTCCAATTGGAATGGGGTTTTAGATAGATAATATAGTTGGATATACTCTAGTTGATATGTATGCAAAATTGAAGAAGCCTAAAACCAGACCAAGAATTTTCTAGAAGAAATCCAAGAAAATGGAGGAAGCATAGACAATTATGATGCCATGATAGACATGCATGCAAAAAGTGGAAACAAAAACAAGGAATGTTAAGTTTTTGACATAATTCCACAAATAATGTCATCTAATGGAATGTAATGATAGTATAATGTACATAAAATAGATTTATTGATAAGGTTTTAAAAGCTTTTAATCTAAAGAAATTGGCGGTTGCAAAGCCAAATACTGATGTAGGAGCATTCCCTGTTGTAAAGAAATCATGTATCAACCAAAAGCAGTTATTTTCTTTCATTTCATTTAGTATTTGTTTTGAAAGTTCATTCCACATTTTATCACCATGTCATTTCTCAACTCATGGAGTAGAATATAGCATCTAAATGAGGTCATATATATCATATCTTGAAATTAGGATATTTTCATTAGTTTGTAGAAAGTTATTACTCTCAGAGTTTCACTATTAATTCACAATCAAAGCATTTGGGGATGACCTAGTCCAAAATTTATTGTTTAGACCTATTTTAGAGTGTGTAGAGCTTAATGGAGCATCATGCAAGAATTTTGGGTCCAAGGGGATCTTTCTTGGAGATTCACAATATGTTTCATTTCATGAAGGATTATCTTTCATGTTTTAAGTCTGACCTACATGCATGATAATTCATTGGGGTTTATAAACCCTTGAGGCCGAAACATACCATACTTGGAGCTAGAGAATCATATTTAAGATCATTTGTAGTTCATTGTAGAGTATTCATTGATAGATATATAGATAGATGAAAAGTAATTAAGATCAATTGTTTGAATAAGGCTTTCGAGCTAATTGTAATGTTGTAATTCCTTGTGGCAGGCCTATGAGCCCTAGACATTCCATATATAAGGCACATGATACATTTAAGAATTTCATTTGTTTATTCAATAAGGATCTATATTTTTTGATTATTTCTTGTGTTGTTTTTGTTGTGTTGACTCTAAGTTGCATGGTTGGATATTCCTTTCTAGAAACTCCATCCATGGCCACACCAAGTATTATTAGAGAAATTTTATGATTCATGAAGGCATTCCTTATGGTGAACATATCGTCACCTTGAGGCATATTGTAAGTGTATTCAACCAATCACTAACTATGAGGTATTTGAAACCCTTGTATCTAGATCGCTGAATTGAGGTAGTTGCACCTGATTCAAGGAGAGAGATGTTGCCAAGGAGAGTGCTTGCTATGTAAATTTTTTCTAGAAGAATTGATGATATGTTGTAGATGAGTTGAGGAATGTGAGTTTGACTAGATTTCAAAAGAAGATAGAAGGCGAGGTCTAAACCCTAGACATAAGGATGAAGGTGATGATGAATAGAACATAATATGAATAATAATGAAGAAACCCTAGAAGAATAAAAAGAAGATTTAGATCAAGTGACTTGATGTTGAAAGAAATTTCCAAGATTGGTAAGTGGCCTAGAATTGAAATTCAAAATTAAGCAGGAAAATTAAACCATGAGGAATTGATTGACTAGATCAATGATATGGAAGAATATTTTGAATATGAAGAAATTGAAGATCTAAAAAGAGTGAGATTTTCAAAAACTAAGTTGAAAGGACATGATTTTGCATGGTGGAAATAAGTTCAATTGGATCAAAATAGGAGAGGAAAGGAGAAGATCATAAAATGGGATAGGATGGTGACAAAGTTGAAGAATCAATTTATGCCTATTGATTATATGATCTTGAATTATTTAAGAGTTTGCAAAACATGGGGAAAAAGGAGGGATTTGTGAAGGAGTATACTGAATAATTCTACAAGATAATAATCTAAACTATACATAGTGAAGAAAGAAAAGAGAAGGTTTTGAGGTACATCAATGGGCTAAGATCAAACATTCAAGAAGAATTGAGCTTGGTAAAAATGACATCAATTGATAAATTATACCAATTTGCATTGAAGTTAGAGGAGAAGTTGAACAAGAAGTTTGAGCAAAGACAAAGAAGTACAAGAGGAAGATTCCAAAGAAGTGGATCACAATCTAGAGAAAAAAAACCATATATAGGGAAAAACAAGGATGGGAAAACATACTACTATGTAGAGGAAAATAATTCATAGTGCAGAGGAAGGGAAAACAAAAATTCCTACCGTAGGGATAGAGGAGGTCATAATTCCTACCACAATGATGGATACAAAAGAGATGGGGGAAGATTTGAGAAGAGACCACTCAGAGGAACTTGTTTCAAGTGTGGAGGTGAAGGGCATAGGGAATTTGAATGTCATTAAGGAAGTACCAGAAATAAAATTGAGCATATTGAAAGAGAAGCTTATATGGATAAAGAACTTATTAGGTCCCCTAATTTAGTTGGGAAACTAGAGAGAGGTGAATCATTAGTGATGAGGAGAGCCTTAATTCATGAAGACGTGTTTAAGGAACCACCGAAAAGAAAGAGTTTGTTCAAGACAAGATGTAATTCTAGAGGAAAGGTATGTAAAGTTATCATTGATAGTGGTGGCATTGATAACCTAGTTTTAGAAGAGATTGAAACATCCAAACCCCTATAGGATAGCATGGGTTCAAGATGAGCATAAGATATTGGTGAATGGGAAATGTTTAGTAAAATTTCATATATGATAATATAAGGATGAAGTGTTGTGTGATATTATTCATATGGATGCATGCCATTTACTATTAGGAAGAGCATGTAAATATCATAGGAAAAAAATAGATTATGGAAGAAAGAATACTCATATTGTGACTTCAAATGGAAAGAGAATTAAGTTGATACCTTTCAAAGAAGAGGAAAAAGATGAAATTTGTAGCACTAACAGACTATGTTTGGTAGATGGAAGAAATTTTCTAGAAGGATTGAGGTATGAGAACATATGTTTTGAATTAATTCCAAAGAAAGGTGGTAGACCAAAGGTAGATAAGGATGTTAAACCACCACAGACAGAAGTAGTAGAACTGTTGATAGAGTATGGATACATCATATCAAAGAATGTACTAGATGGATTACTGCTAGTTTGAAGTATTAGTGATCATATAGATCCAATACCTAGAAAAAATTTTACTAACAAAGAAACACATAAGATGAAACTTGAAAAGAGTGCATAATTGGACCGATAGATACAAGAGTTATTGAAGAAAGGATTGATCATAGAAAGCCTAAGTCCATATGTGGTATCTATTGTACTTTCACCAAATAAAGATAAAGAGAAGAGGATGTGTACCTACTCAAGAGAAATCAATAAAATAACTGTCAAGTATAGATTCTCATTGCCAAGGATGGATGAAATTATGGATAGTTTGAGTGGAGCAAAGTATTTCACAAAGATTGACCTAAAAAAGTGGATATCATCAAATCAAGATTAGAGAAGGAGATAAATGGAAGACTGTATTTAAGACTAATGAAGGATTATATGAGTGGTTAGTGATGCCTTTTGGGTTGACCAATGCAACTAGCACTTTCATGAGGTTGATGAATGAAATATCAAAGAAATTATTGGGTAAGTTTTTTATTGTCTATTTGGATGATCTATTCTGATTTTCAATAAGACTAGAGAAGAAAATTTGTGGCACATAAGATAAGTATTGTAAATATTGAAAGAGAAGTTGCTAATAAATATCAATAAGTGTAGCTTCATGAAGACAGTGTTGGTATATCTAGTTTTTATCATTTCAGTTGAAGGATTGAAGATGGACCTTGAGAAGGTTAGAATTTTTTTTGAGTGGTCTACACCGTTAAACATTGGAGAGGTAAGATCATTTAATGGATTCACTAGTTTCTATTGTAAATTCATTAGGAGCTTTACTAGCATTTGCACACCTATGAAAAAAATAATGAGATGAGATAGGAAAGATTTTAAGTTGACATCTAGAGCACAAAAAAAAATGAATTGTTGAAGCAAAATGTGATAGAGTAATCAGTGTTAGCAATACTAGATTTTGGCAAAGTATTTCAAGTTGATTCTGATGCAAGTCGGGTACTTCCACAATAATGGGTTACACATTCTGGAACATCCTAACTTTTTCATAAAATCACATATTTTTGGAAAATATAATGATTTAAGCCTTTAAAGGTTCTATTTAAAGGATTTTAATTACAAAGGGTTTGATCAAACCCCCTTAGATCAAACCCCCTTGGATAGAACCCCACTAGTTTTAAACCATACCTATAGTGGAGTATCTTCTACACCTATTAAAATGTTGATAAAAAACCACTTTTGATTTACCTTTTGGGGTATCAAATGAATTCATTTAAAATTTATGTTTTGTAAGTATGTAGCCCTTATTATAAGCTTCCCAAAAAGTATAATTTTAAATATATTTAATTTGATTATTATATTTAATTTTTATTCCTCATGAATGTAGGTTTTTCAATGAACATCAAGGTATTTGTTTCACACATACGAAAAAAAAGGAAAATAGAGAAATTTTTTTTAAAAAGTACATGTGCAATAGGTATTTATGTCCTTATTCCAACAAAAAAGGAATTTAACTTAGCTCAATGCATTAAAAAAGAATTATTTGGTACAAAGTATACCTCTGTTCAAATTATAATTACTCTAACTTGGAAAATTAATTTAAAAAAATACGCAACAAAAATTATGAAAAAATATCCATGCCCTAGATATTGGTGTGAAAACTCTGTATTTTAAAAATTAGAATTGTATCATTTCTATAAAAAAAAATTATGTGGTACGAAGTAAACATCACTTTTTTTAAAAAATGTTTAGTAGAAAAAATAAGATATTAAAAATGACATAAAAGGATTCACAATTTTTTAAAAATAAAATAAAATTATAATTAGAATCTACACACAAAATCTTACAAATCACTAGTTTGCTTAATCTTCAAATTCTTAATGGTTTAGTTGCTTTAGGTGTAACAAATTAAAGATCTAGTGAAAAATGTTGATTTCAATGTCAAGTTTGGCCAAAAAAAGTAACCCATTATTGTGGGATCACCCAGTGGGAATGCAATAGGAGTAGTGTTGAGTCAAAAAGGAAGACCTATATCTCATTTTAGGGAGAATTTGATTGATGCCAGAAGGATGTATTCATTTTATGATCATGAATTATATGCCATAATTCAAGCCATGAAGAAGTGGACATTATTTGTTGCATAAGGAGTTTGTGTTGTATATTGATCATCAAGATTTGTAGTCTTGAACAATTAAGGGAAGTTGAACCATAGATATATGAGATGGTTTGAGTTCTTGTAGAGTTATACATTTGTATTGAAGCATAGGAGTGACAAGTATGTTGGCATATTATTGTCATTGATGTCAAAAGGTGAGAACTATGATGAAATAAAGGTTAGATTCATGATGGGTTCTTTGAGAGCTTTCCATAAATGTGCCTTGTAGGTTCAAAATTTGAAATATACACTCAAGATGAATTATTTCTGCTCTCGAGCGATGCTAAGGTTTATTACTTAAACCCTACGGTTGCTGTAGTCATCGGGTTCATATAGAATTCTACTTTGATGCTGACTTGTGTTTGGTAGTTGTAGGTTGCTTAAGTGATAAATTAAGTCAATTACATTTGTTTGGTGACTAGCCCCATGTGTCTAGCCTTCCGATTAGTGGTGTCCATGCATTTTTTTTGGGGTGATGGTCAAATGTCGGTAGGAGTCAAGCAAGAGTTCCTTCAATGTAGTGATTTCATGCTTCACATCCTTTTTGTGAAGTGGTAAACATGATATTTTTCTTTCAAAGAGAAATTTTTATGTCTCTTCGACATGGCGATGATAGATTGATCAATGGTGGAGATTTTCCCTTGGAAATTCTATGGCTGCGAGCAAGAAGATCAAACAATGCATAAAGTCAGTGGGTCTTGGTGATGACATCAGCTGTGTACATGTGGTGAGGATTGATATGTTGTGATAATGTAGAAGATATGTGGTGGCCTATGAAGAAAGGTGGAACTATCTTTGAGAAAATGTTGATTCAGAGAGAGGCATTTTGGTGTCCCCTCGATATACTGATGGCTCTTCATCGAAGTGACTGGTGGAGTTGTAAGAGACCCTTTGCCTGGTCCCTTTGACATCCAATTGGGGACCTAATTGAAGTGAAAGGTGAATCTCAGTGGGAGCCACTTGGATGTCCCTTTGACATAGCAACGCATGATAATCACTTGGTGGAACCTGACTTGGGAATAACAAAGATAGTTGGCAATGTGTAATGACAAGTGGTGAAGATCAATTGATCATTTTGGTAATTCACATCCTTTTTGTCAATTATGTGGAGATGATGTGGATACTCAAGTTGAAGAAAAATTATTAAAGAGAATGGAATCTATAGGTATGACCTCAATGTGACTCAACACAATATCATAATGTACTATAGACAAAGATCAATGAAACTTGTTTAAAGGAAGACTCATCCGACAGTAGTGTTTTAAAAGGTGACAACAAATGGAGAACATTTGATCATGGTGCAAAGTGACAAGATCAATGGTCAACATTTGAAGATGGTGGTTTCAAATGGTTAAGTCCATGAAAGTGGTTTTTGTCTGGAAACTTACTAGAAGAATGAAATCAATTGGTCTACCTACCCCAACAATATACTTAATTGGTGATTTGAGATGCAGAACGGTGACATAGAGTGCTAAGTGTATAGAGATTGGGTTCAAATATTATGCATAGAAGAATACATTAAATAATTATTTTATTTAGAGTTTACAAATAGACAATCTTAAAATTCTCTTTGAAATTGAATTAAATATAGGCATGGCTTGATGTAGTGTATGCTTCCTAAAGAAGAGAGAATGAAAACCCTACTTGTCACATCAAGTTGTATTGGTTATAGTTGCATGGATCGAGGAAATGTTGAGTATTTAGCAAAGAAAAGAGACATAAATATGTTGTTGAGGGTGAGTGAGTCATTGGTAATGTAAGAGAGAAGCATGGGGAAGTGGTAGAGTGCAGAGAATGTGATTATAGAGAAAGAATGCACTATGCCTGAATAAGTTGAACCAAACAAAAATCAAGAATTCAAATATGGATTTGTGTTCAGTGTAAACCCCTTGATTGTATTGATGTTTTTTGTTTGGATTCCACTCATTCAAACTGGTGTATTATAGAAAAAGGGGATGTGGTGTTGAGCAAGCAGTAGATGTTGAGAACAAGTTGAATGCAGGATGGATAAAGAGGTGCAAAGTAGGAGTGTTGCGGTGTGGGAAACATACATGTAAGTGCAATTGCAAATCAATTGTGTTGGTTGTTTTTTCTTGTAAACCAGGTTGGTCTCCTATTATACCTATGGAGTAGCCAACTCCAATCAAGGGCAGCTCGGAGGACCTAGACCGACTGACAAGATTCAGTTAAAGACTGAGATCTTCTGCACTTTAGGCTCTGCAAAACCAGGGCGGGTATACCCACACAATGCCTTAAAGAAGACTAGACATTTATTTTTATAGCAGATAACTCCTAATGCCAAGCGTTGAGGACCTCAAATGGGACTAGATTCTCAGTAGCTCAATACTTGCAGCAACCAGGAGGTAGGGAAAGACATCAAACAAGATTGATTAAATAAAATGATTGATCTTGAGAAAGAAGACTAGAACCCTAAAGACATACAACAAATATCAGATTAGTGCCATTATTCTTGGGCTAGGAGTCACAATACCCTGCAAGTAGAAGGAACCATTACTCTGGACATTAAAGTCTATGTGAAACTAACCTTATTAGTCTCACAACTAGTGATCAGATCTAAAAGACTACTTATCAAATCCTCCTATTATACATGTGAATCTCTGATATGATTAAAGCATTTAACTTATTCCTTGAATAAGAGCAACAACCAGAACAGACAGTAAAACATTACATTAAAATGGTTAATGAAATAATCCTTGATCAACTTTCATTAAAAATCCATATGCACAATACAAAGGAGAGACTTAAAGACCTCAATCTATACATTCAGATTCATACATGTGTCCAAGACCTCATATTTTACAGACGACAAAACCTAGACCTCAAATTCTGACAATAATTTGACACTGTGACTCAGTGCTCTTCTCTTCGGATTTTGTTCTAACTTCTGGCCGAAGACCCTTACAAATGATTCAAAAATTTATTTTAAACAGTCCTGGGAATGCCATCCAGCTCAGGGCCACATTAGCGCCACGCCAGACCCTCATCGCCATGTTCTTCAACTACTTCTCTAGTCTCATAAAAGCCTTTGGTTGGATCTCTATCAGGAGGGACATTCTCACACAGATAGAGATCAATCAACCTGCACCAAATCCACTGCCAAATCCACACACCAATACCCGAGCCATGTCGTTCTTGTCCCAGAGCCGTGTTGCCATGAATGCTAGCCTGGCGGAGCCAGTGACCAACTTTCTGTCTCCATGAATGCTCCAGGCTTCGGATCTTCGCGCACAAACACAAACCCTAGTCACACAAAAGTTTGAATCTCTGCTGTTGATCACAGTGATCGGATGACTATCTTTTACATCTTCATTGGACGGTTGAAATAGGCCACCACTGTCAACAAGAGGCCAACGGGTTGGCGTAACATCCTAGTGAAGTTCACATAGGATACCAAGTGCACCATTATTCATCATCGAAACAGTCGCTGAGACATTACCCTCACCATGCCGAAGGAAATTCAATCACTTTCCCTGCACGCCTCTATTCATCGCAGTCGCTGTGACATACTCGGGTCAGTGAGATATCATATCGACCACATAGTCCTTTCCCTGAGTGTTCCTCCTTCTCTTCATATATCGCTGTGACATCTTGACCTCGGGGTGACATCCTAGAGATTTCACCAAGCTTCACCGAAGACATCATTTTCTTTCAAGTCACCGTGACCTTTTGCTTCTCTTACCGAAGAGCACCTATCATGTATATCGCTATAGCCTTTACCCCTCGGCAAGACGTTATGTAGAGAACTCCTTGCTTCACTGAAAATCATTCGAGGTCATTCACATTCGCCAAGACAAAATGGTTCTCTCACCGATAGAGTCCACCTATCGCCACAACATGAAATCCTCGGTGAGATGCAATGTAGAGTGAAAAGTTATGCCGAAACTACCGAGCATGTTAGGTCGCCGAGAGAAGAGAGAACTCATGTTGAGTGCCACCTTAAATCATGTCAGCAAGACCCGACCCCTTCACCAAGACCTCCTGTCGTAATACAAAACATATGCCGATAGAATACAAAATGCACCTGTCGCCAAGACATCAAAAAATTGACAAGACGCTAGCCCGATAGCTAGAAGATACGCCGATAAGGGTTCCCGCCATCGCCAAAACAAGAGGAAAGTCTCGTCGACAACCACCTGTAAATAAATTCCAGTCGCTGTGACAAATGATAAGTCTTGCCGATAGGCAACTCAGACTTATGCAAGCAAAAAATGCACAACGGGGGGCGGCAAAAAGGATCTCGGTGAGACCAAGGGGAGTCGGGAAGACCTCACCCCGAGCGGGCACCAACACACCGATGGGAAAAGCCATTGGTGAGACATAAATAAATTGGGGAAACATCTCCCTGACCTCAACCAACATAGGCCGACAGAAAGATACCTCGAGGAGACATCCCAGGGTCGCTGAGAGGTAATCCCAAGCGCCAAAGGTCACAGTGAAAGCAATGCGGGGCCGGTGAAAATAGTAACAAGGGGCCGGTTAACGACGAGACAAAGGGGCTCGGGGGGAACTTAAGTTGCAAGGGTACTAGCCAGGCAGGTCAATGAATCAAAAATTCGGCAGAATGGGAACCAAACAAGGTCAGAGCCAGAACCAGGAAAGAGACGGAGTCGGAGCCGAAGCGGGGGAAGAAATGAAAACAAAAATGACCACCCGAGACCAAAACCCATCCCGGATCCGCCTCTGCAAAAGACAAAGGGAGGGAGACGGGAGTGGAACAAAACCTGAAACTAGAACCCCTGATAAGGTTCCAAAACCTGTTCTCATTCCGATCCCGCGCCTGCCAAAGGAAACAAAACAAAAAACAAAGGGAAGAATGCGGAGAGGAAAATGACCAGCGACCGACGTAGGGCAGAAAGAAAAAGAAACTCCAATCACGCGGAATCAGAATCGGGACGGATGCGTGAACAGGAACTAGAACTTTAGAATTTGGAAAAGTTCTAGTTCCATTCAAGCATCCATTCTGCCTCCAATAAAACAAAAGAAAATCCAAGGCAAGCAAAAGAGAAAGGGGAACTGAACTAAAAGCCCAAAAATGAGGAAAAGAAAAACCAGGAAAAACCCTAACACAGGCCGCCCCACTGGAGAGATGAAAACTAGCACGCTGGGCTCAACCCTTGTGGGAGCCCATTTAACCCACGTGCTAAAATGAGAGATAAAACTCACAAGCCAAGGATTTGCAATGAAAAACAAGGGCACACAACCAGAACCTGAAAGACAACCAAAAAGGCTCTAACAAATTGCAACATAGAACTGTCATTAAAACTATAATATTTAGCATTGTAAATCTAATTGGTGGGTGCCATCAAATAACTGGGTAAAAGCTCAATCTAGGGAGTGGGTGCTTCCTTGGAGCAGTTTCTCATAAAACTAGGGGATTGGTGTCTCCATAGGGTTGGTGCCCTTAAAGTATTGTAACTAAATTTTAGGGTTGTGAGGCTGGATTATGATAGTAGATCCTAGCAACATTTCTCACCATGGTTTTTCCTGACCTTGGGTTTTCCACGTACATTTGTTGTTATTTGTTGGTTGCATGTATGCTCTCTCATATGTTTTCCTATTAATCGTTTATCTACACATTAAGAATTCACATTTTTATTCTTCACTAAATATATTGAGAGGTAAAAAGATCAATTTCTACTAATTCACCCCCTCCTAGTAGATTGTTGTGTTCCAACAATTGGTATTAGAGCCCTAGGTTCCCTAGGTGAAGCTTAATTAGCTTGGGTAGATTATGGTAGTGTGAACACAATGAACAATCTAGAAGGTTCAAGCAAGCCACCTTAGTATTGATGGAAAAAATTATGCCAAGTGGAGTTCCTTAATGAATGGTTATCTAGGATCTTTAGGACTTGATGTCAATATCTTAGTCAAAATCAAATACATTCTCCCTGCTACCCTTCCCATTGACGCTGCAGGAAAGAAGGACTATGAGAAAAATGAAAAAGCTTGGTTTTCCATTATGAATAATCTATTAGATTATATACATGACAAGGTTATGTGCTATCAAAATGTGTATGATATCTAGGAAAAATTGAAAAAATATCTATGAAGGATATAGTAAAGTGAAGTTGGCAAAGCTTCAAGTGCTTAGAGAAAAATTTGAAGGCTTAAAGATGACTAAAGAGGAGAAGATTTTAGACTATCTTCTAAGAGTTGATGATGTAAGAAACTCTGTCAGAGGATTTGGAGAAGTAAAAAATGTTATGTTGAAATTTTTAAGGTCTATGACAAATAGATATGATCCCAAGATCTCTGTGATTGAAGGAAGAGAAGTGGATAAGCTCACCCTTGATGAATTGCATTGCATATTTACAACATATGAGATGAGGATGGGAGATACTAAACCATCCAAAAGAGAAGCTACATTCAAGGTTGTTAAAATGGAAAAAGATGACACAAATAAGAAAGATAAAGTTATAGCCACTACATCAAACCATGAAAAGGTTGATGAAGAAGAAGCAAATTTTATAAGACGACTAAGGAGAGGATCTGGCAAGTATAAAGGTATGCTACCCTTTAAATGTTTCAAATATGGTAGAATATGTCATTTTTCTTTTAAGTTCCCTTATGATCAAGATGATAACATTGCGAAAGAAGGCGATAGTAAAAAGAAGAAACCTTACTATCCTAAAAGGAGAAACTTTGGAAAGAATAAAAAGAGCCTATACATTCAAGAAGAAAGTGATTCATCTAATGCTAGTGATAGCTCAAATGATGAGCAAGATTGTGCTCTTGTGATGGAGGAAGAAGGGGAATAATTCCTCTTTATGGCTAAGGACTCTAAGAATCAGAAGGATGAACAAGCTAAGGACTCTCATGAGGAAGAAGAGGATGTAGTTGTTGATCTTGAGGGGATTTGATCAGTGCTCTTAAAGATCTTGATGAATTAAGAGATAAGTTTGATGATATAATTAAAAGGGAAAAAAATAAATTGAAAAGGAATGCTCAAAAGGAAAATGATAAGCTAACCAAGGATCTTGAGGAATCTAAGCAATTCATAGTAAGCTTGAAAATTCAAGTGGAGGAAGCCAAAAGAATAAAAGAAGTAATGATGTCCAAGCTAGAATCTGAAATGGATAGATGTTTGAAACTTGAGGTAGAAATGGTTTCCCTAAGAAAGGAATTTGAGAAAGCCAATGAGCAAATCAATAAGGGTCTGAAATTAAAGGTGGTTCAAACATTCTGAATGAGTTGATAAGTACACAAAAATTGGCGAATAAAGAAAAATCTAGCCTATAACTGGAGAAAGGAAAGAGCTCATTTGTTGACACCTTTGCAAGGATCTACAAAATATTTAGGGCTGAAGAAAATGGAGTTCTTAAGGATGAAAAGCCTAATAACAAGGATGTCCCTACAACTGAAAAGAAGTTTTCCATAGTAGAAAAATATGAGGAAGAGAAAAAGTTGATTGAAGACAAAAAAGACAACAAGATTGTCCTTGCTCAGCCAAAGAAGAAGAAAAACACAAAAGTAATAGATGATGAATGATTCACAAGGGTGCATAGTCAAAGGAAGCCAAGGCTAAGAAGATCTCCTCTTCTAGCTCAAGGGAATTCCATGACCAGATACTCATCATACTTTTATGGGTATTTCTATACATGTAATCATTTTGGTCATAGGGCTAGAGAGTGTAGAGTCATTCCAAGGATGAATACAAACTTTGCAAGCGAAAATCCATTTGCACCCTTGGTTGATATGAATATAATATGCTATAATTGCAAAAAATTTGGTCATATAGCTACAGAGTGTAGAACAAAGTTTATAAGGCCAAATGTTCAATTTGAAAAGATGAAAGACTCACCCCCAAAGGAGGAAAAGGAAACCAAAGGTTTTGAGATAAAGGAGAAGAAGACTAAAAATAAATTTATAAAGGTGTGGAAGGAGAAAGGGTAGAGTTCCACTCAATCTATGATTGCCATAAACAACATTACATGCAAAGAAACAAAATTTGTGGGTTATTGATAGTGGTTTCTCCAAGCATATGATTGGAGATAAGAGAAAATTCATTGAACTCAAGAAATGTAAGGAAGGGTTAGTAAGCCTAGGTGATAATGTTGTCAAAATTCATGGTAAAGGGATCTTGAGCTTAGATGGAAAGAATAAGACAAAGTATTTCCTCTATGTTGAGGGACTAAAACATAACCTTCTTAGTGTCAGCCAAATGTGTGACAATGGGTACAAAATTGTATTTAACTCCAAAGGTTATAAGACAAGAAAGAATGGTAGGACAATTGCACAAGGGATAAGGACTGCAAGTAACCTCTACAACCTTTGTGAAGTAAAATACCACAATTGTTTAATCAGCCAAGCAAATGAGAGTTGGCAATGGCATAGAAGATTAGGACATGTGAACTTTGACAATTTAGTAAAGATAAGTTCAAAAGAACTGGTTAGGAATATTCCTGAGATAGCAAAGCTTGAAAAAATAATCTATAAAGGATGTCAATAAGGAAAGAAAACAAGGTTTAAGTTTCCAACAAAAGGATTATTCAACCACAAAACCTTTGGAGACAGTTCATACTAATCTATGTGGATCCATGAGAACTAGATGATTGCAGGGTGAAAAATATTCTATACTGCTAATTGATGACTGTTGTGCAGATTTTCGCACACACGCCCCATCAAAGGTGGGGACCCTTTTTTTTCTTTTGCATCTCTTCCTTTTGGCTTGGTCAAATTTTGGTTTTTCTCTTCTTGGGAGGTTATTTTGGGATTAAGTCTAGACTGGGTTTGATGAGGACAATGTTTTGAGGCTCTAGGGGAAATTCACCTGTCTTAGAATTCGAAAATGAGGATTTTGAAGTGAATTTTCAAGGTTATATGTAAATCTTTTTTGCACTCGTGGATAGAGGACAAAAAATTAGGCAAGGTTACTTTTTGAACTTTTTGAAAATTCCTTCTAGAAAAAAGTTATGGGGTTTAGGGGATCTTGACCCTGCAAGGAATTCAGAAATTTCCGTCCCTGAAAGAAAATCTCAAAATTTCCATGACTCCCTCAAAATTCTGAAATTTCCATTTTTGGGAAATTCTTTACCCCCCTCAAAAACCCAAAATTTTCCATTTTTGGAAATTCCTTATAAAAACTAAATTTGGAAAATGGAATGGGAATTTCCACTTTTGGAAAATTTTAAGTTTGAAAGGAAAACACAAAAGTTTTTCCAAATCGGTTTTCAAAAATGGAAATTTTTCTTGAAATTTTAAATGTTCTTGAAAATGAAATTCTTGAGATGGAGAAAAATTTGAAAATAAAAATTTTCCCAAAAAATGGAAAAATTTATGAAAATGGAAAGTTTCTATATAAATATTAAAATGGGAACTTGCATATGAATTCTTGACAAAAGGGAAATATGGAAGAGTTCAATTCAAATTTTAAAAATGGAACTTGCATAAGAATCTGTGCCCAAATTGTCTACAGCTAGAAGGAGTTTCTGGAAGACATGTGAAGTTGATTTCATTATCCAATCAGAATTTTTATTAATGACAAGCTAGCATAATATTGTTTCCTCATTGTTCCATGATGTAACTGCTTTTATGCAATTGGATGACGATGTACTATGAGCTCCCAAATTAAATGTAACACCTTGATGCTTCTAGAAGTGCAATTGCAGCATTGGATGAATTAAATTTTGGCCATTGATTCAAAATGTAATTTTCTATAAAAGGCCAGTGCCTTCTCATTTGTAATGGGCTAGACTAGATTAGAAGAGCTGATTAGAAGATGTAAAAGCCAGAATTGGCTAAGTTAGAGAAGTCAGTAGTTGTAGGAGAGGAGAGAGATTGGAGATTGTTATGTAATTTTAGAAAAGTTAATGCAATTGGATTGTTGATTTAGCAAGCTTTGTGTTACACTTTGATAGTTCATGGTTTCTTTTTCTTGATTCTCAAATGTTAGATGTTAGATTTTAGTTCTTTTGAAATAATGGTAAAATGTTAATGATGTGATCGATCTTCGATCCATACTTTTAACAATTTTTTGATTATAATTTGTTGTGTAAAGTTAGTCTGGGCCTTATTTTGTGCTAAGTTCAACTGTGGATGCTTGTTTACATTGCACCAGTTATTGGGTATGTGGATGAATATTCAAAGTATGAAAATCTTCAGTTTCCTTAGAAGATTGCACTGTTTCTATGGAGTTGTAGGCTTGTCCTTGATCAAACAAAGATTGGTTTCATTGGGAATCTGTCCATTTGCAACATTCATCATTGCTATGATTGATCCTAGGAGTTAGTTTAGAGTTGAATCTCTCTAAAAACCTTATCTCTTTTGCTATTTATTTTGAATCTGGATTAATTTTAGGACTGAAAGCATCACCATATTGTTGCATCTGATGAAAGTACACTTCCAACATTGTTCATTTGTAAGGTCCCTTGTGATTACCAGCATTTTCACATTATCACTGAGTTGTTTATGCATTGTCAAGACCTGACATTAGAGACCTTGGGGTTATCTCTTGAGGCTTGCTGATAGAGATTTACCTTTCAAGAGAGATAAAATATCATATTTTGTCTAAGTTGTTGTCGTGCAGAAAACACCATCAACAATGATTACACTAGAATGGCATGGGTAATGTTTCTAAAGAAGGATGAAGCATTTGAGAAATTTAAGAATTTTAGGAAGCTAGTAGAAAAGGAGATCGGGAGAAGAATTAAGTGCCTAAGATTAGATAGAGGAGGAAAATTTATATCTAGTGAATTCAAATATTATTGTGAAAATCATGGAATTAAATGACAATATTCGTCACTGAGAACACAATAGAAAAATAGTGTAGTATAAAGAAGAAATAGGATTGTGAAGGAAATGGAAAGATCCATGTTAAATGAGGAAAACTTGGTAGATACTTTTTGGAAGGAAGTAGTTCATACTATTGTATATATTTAGAATAGAGTCATGCTAAGAGAAAATAGTGGTAAAATTCCATATGAACTGTGGTATGGCAAGCTTGCATCGGTCAAGTACTTCAGGGTGTTTAGTAGTATATGCTATTTAAAAAGAGAAGATGAAGACTTGGGGAGCTTTGAGTCAAGATGTGATGAAGGAATATTCCTAGGATATTCCACTCAGAGTAGAGCTTACAAGTGTTACAGCAAAAGGCTATATAAGATTGTGGAAAGTATAAACATCGAGGTTGATGAAAATACAAGTCAAAGTAAGTCTAGTAGAAATAATTTTAAGGTTGAGTTAGATGATGATGATGCTAGTCCAATAGTCAAAGAAGAGGACTGAGAAGATGTTGAATGAGCCCCTACAAGATATGTGCAAAAGGATCATCCCACAAATTAGATTATTGGTGACAAAAATGAAGGAGTTTAGACTAGGAGAAGACTTATAAGGAATAGGGAACAATTAAATTTTTCTATCCTATGTCAAATTGAACCAAAAAGTTTTAATGAAGCCAACAAGGGTGAAAGTTGGATAAGAGCCATGGAAGAGGAACTCAATTAGATTAAAAATAACAAAACATGGGAATTAGTTCCTAGACCATCAAGCAAAAATGTAATTGGTTCAAAAAGGGTATTCAAAAATAAGTTGAATGAAGATGGAGCTATGTTTAGGAACAATGCCAGACTGGTGTGCAAGGGTTATGCACAAGTTGAAGGCATTAATTTTGAAGAAAAATGTGCACTAGTTGCAATATTAGAAGCCATAAGAATGTTTCTTGTATTTTCAATTTACAAGGGATTCAAGGTATACAAAATAGATGTTAAATCTGCATTTCTAAATGGAAACCTTGAAGAGGAAGTCTACATTCAACAACTAGAAGGTTTTTAGCTTTCAAAAGAAGAAGATTATGTTTGTAGATTAAGGAAGACATTATATGGTCTAAAACAAGAACCTAGAGCATGGTATTCTAGGTTGGACCAATATCTACAACAAAAAGGTTTTAAAAAGGCATGTGCAGACAAAAAATTATATTTCAAATCATAAGGTGAGCAGATGATTGTTGTTGTGGTTTAGGCAGATGATATAATTTTTGGAGGTAGCAATGATAAAATGTGTCAAATATTTGCTACACATATGCAAGATGAATTTGAAATGTCTATGTTAGGAGAGTTATCATTTTTCCTTGGTCTACAAATTGTACAAAATGATAATGGGATATTCATATCTTAAACTAAGCATGTTAAGGAAATGATCAAGAATTTTGGCATCAAAGATAGTAAACCAGTTAGTAACCCCATGATAACTAGTTGTAAATTGAGTAAATCAGATGAGTCACCTAAATAAAATTAGACTATGTATAGGTCGATGATTGAGATCTTTCAATACTTAATTGCATCAAGACCAAACATTATGCGAGAAGTGTGTATGGTTGCAAGATTTCTGGCTACAACAAAAGAGTTTCATGTTAATGTTGTGAAGATAATTTTTAGGTACATCAAAAGCATTGTTGACTATGGGTTGTGGTATCCCAAAAGCCAATATTTTACCTTGATCACATATACTGATGCTAATTGGGTCCAAAGTGTAGATTATAGGAAAAACACTAGTGGAGGAGCTTTCTTTCTAGGAAACAATTGGTTTCATGGATGAGTAAGAATAAAGAATTGGTTACTCTCTCCATAGCTGAGGTAGAGTATGTAGAAACAATAGCCTATTGTACTCAAGTTCTATGGATAAAGAAGACACTCAAGGACATTAAGGTAGAGTACAATTAATCAATATCAATTCTTTGTGATAATTCAAGTGCCATCAAGATTTCAAAGGATCCAATGATGCATTCTAGAACGAAGCATATATCAATCAAGTATCACTTTATCAGAGAGAAGGTTATAGATAAGGAAGTCAACATGGAATTTGTTCCTACAAAGGAATGAGTGGCTAATATATTTACAAAGCCTCTTCCCACAGAACAATTTGAATATCTGAGGCAAAAATTGGTGGTCATTTCTCCCACATCCTCTCACTAATTGTTAGTGAGAAGGAATGGATCCAAGGAGAGATTCAATTGTATTTCATTTGTCCTTGGACATGAAAAGAAGAGATCAAGTCAAGGCAATCATATCCTTAGGGGATTGTATGTAGTTTAACCCTTTTCCATTGATGTCAAAGGGGGAGAAATGGTTGCAAATGCTCAAAACAGGAGCATGATGAGCAGAGACGAGATGTATGTGTGAATAACCTAATTAGTACAGAGCTTTATTGTTACAATTTATATGAGCATTTAGAGTTTTTCCATCAATGAAAAAGGGGGAGATTGTTGGCATATTATTGTAATTGATGTCAAAAGGTGAGAACTATGGTGAAACAAAGGTTATATTCATGATGGGTTCTTCAAGAGCTTTCCAGAAATGTACCTTGTAGGTTCAAAAGTTGAAAGATACACTTAGGATGAATTATTTCTGCTCTTGAGTGGTGCTAGGTTTTATTACTTAAACCCTAAGGTTGCTACAGTCATGGGGTTCAAACATTTTTTTTTTTTGTTGGTGACTTTTGTTTGGAAATTGCAAGTTGTTTAAGTGATAACTTAAGCCAATTACATTCATTCAGTGACTGGCCCCACATGTCTAACCTTCTGGTTAGTGGTTTCTATACAGTTTTTCAAGGTGATGGTCAAATTTCAATAGGAATCAAGTAGGAGTTCCTTCGATGTAGCGATTTAATGCTTCACATCCTTATTGTGAAGTTATTGGGGTGATAGTTTGCTTTCAGAGAGAGTAGGTTTTATGTCTCTTCGACATGGTGATGATGGCTTGATCAACGATGGAGATATAGCCTTAGAAATTCGATGGCTGTGAGCAAGAAGATTGGAAAATGCACAAATTCAGTGGATCCTAGTGATGACATCACATATGTACATGTGGCAAGGATTGATGACATTTCATGATGAAATAGAAGATATGTGGTGGCTTAGGAAGAATAGTGGAGCTATTGATGAGACAATACTGATTTAGAGAGAGGCATTTTGGTGTCCCCTCGATATACTGATGGATCTTCATCGAAATGATTGGTAAAGTTTGAAGAGACCCTTTGACATATTGTTGGGGACCTCATTAGAGTGAAAGTTGAATCTTGGTGGGAGCTACTTGGATGTCCCTTTGACATAGCAATGCATGGCAATCACTTGGTGGGACCCAACTTGGGAATAATGAAGATAGTTGGTGATGTGTAATGACAAGTGGTGAAGATCGATTGATCATTTTGGAAATTCACATCCTTGTTGTCAATTGCATGGAGATGATGTGGATACTAAGTGGAAAACAACTTATCGAAGAGAATTACATCTATCGGCATGAACCCAATGTGACTCAACCTAATATGGTAATGTGCTAAAGACAAAGATCAATGATACTCATTTAAAGGAAGACACATCCAATGGTAGTGTTTTAAAAGGTGAAAATGAATGGAGAAACTTGGATCGTGGTGCGAAGTGATAAGATCAACGGTCAAAATTCGAACATGGTGGCTTCAAATGGTTAAGTCCATGAAAGCGGTTTCTGACTCGCAACCAACCAAAAGAATGAAATCAATTGGTCTACTTGCCCCAACAATAGACTTAATTGGTGATTTGAGATGCAAAACAGTGGCACAGAGTGCTAAGTGTATAGAGATTAGGTTCAAATCTTATGCATAGAAGAATACATTAAATACTTATTTTATTTAGAGTTTGCAAATCATCAATCTTAAAAGTATTTGAAATATAATTTAATGTGGGTATGGCTCAATGTAGTGTATGCTTCCTAAAGAATAAAGTATGAAAACCCTAATTTTCAAATCAAGTTGTATCGGTTAGAGTTGCACGGATTGAGGAAGTGTTGACTATTTAGTGAAGAAAAGAGAAATAACTATGTTGTTGAGGGTGAGTGAGTCATTAGTAATGTGAGAGAGAAGCATGGGGAAGTGGTAGAGTGCAAAGAATGTGATTATAGAGAAAGAATACACTATGCTTGAATAAGTTGAACCAAAAAAAAACAAGAATTCAAATCTAGATTTGCATTTAGTGTAAACCCCTTGATTGTATTGGTGCCTCTTTTTCAAGTTTCACTCATTCAAACTGGTTTATTATAGAAAAAGGGGATGTGGTGTTGAGCAAGCAATAAATGCAAAGAACAAGGTGAATGTAGGATGAATAAAGAGGTTCAAATAAAAAGGAGTGTTGTGGTGTGGGAAACATACTTGTAAGTGAAGATGCAAATCAGTTGCAACATAGAATTGTCATTAAAACCATAATATTCAACATCGTAGATCTGATTGGTGGGTTCCATCAGATAACTAAGTAGAAGCTCAATCTAGGTAGTGGGTGCTTCCTTGGAGAGGTTGCTTCTAAAACTAGGGGATTGGTGTCTCCATAGGGTTGGTGCCCTTAAAGTATTGTATCTAAATTTCAAGCTTGTGAGGCTTGATTAGGACAGTTGATCCTAGCAACATTTCTCACTGTGGTTTTTCTTGACCTTGGGTTTTCCATGCACATTTGGTGTTATGTGTTGGCTACATGTATGCTCTCTCATGTTTTTTCCTATTAATTGTTTATCTACACATTAAGAATTTACATTATTATTCTTCACTAAATATATTGAGAGGTAAAAAGATCAATTTCTACTAATTCACCCCCCTCTCAGTAGATTGTTGTGTTCCAACAAAGTCAAATAAAGTTGCAGATGCATTTAGTAGGAGAAGGAATTTGTTAAGAGAGATGAGGATAGAAGTATTGTGTTTTGAGGAACTAAAGCACATGTATGAGGATGATGAATATTTTTTTGAAGCATGGAGTGTTGAAAGAATGAAGGTTTTTTCATTGATGTCAATTGGTTAATGGTTATCAATTGGTTGTTGTTGTCATTGATGTTATGGATGCAAGATATTTCAAGGATATTTAGAAAATTATAATGAAGAAAGGTTGCAGGTGTTTAGTGGTTGCTCCAGGTTTTTCTCTGGGATTTTCTCCTATGTTTTGTGGTCTAGATATGTTGATCATGGTTGTTGGAAGCTATTATATCTAGATTCTTGGCTTCTGATTCATTGTACAATGTGAGTTCACCAATTGTGAACTGTGGTTTTCTATATTTTTGGTTGAGGTCTAGGAGAAATGTTGTTGGTTCAAATTTATTTTTTGTTGAGTCTTATAACTTTTGGTTCTAGAGTTGTTAAGATAGCGTTGAAGATAATTTTGGTATCTGGAAGGATTTGATTGTCCTAAGAGTTGTGCATGTTTAATTGTTCTATTTGTTTTACATTGGTTTGGACGACCATGTGTTGAACACTACTTTCAAAGTTGATGAAGCATGTTGGGACCTAATTGGGTCCTCATCAAGCATGTGTTTGGTTCTCTCTCATTATAATTCCACCCTAGGATGTTTTGGCACCGACCTAATTTGAATTTAATGATGGATGGCCAAATTTTAATATGTTTCAAAGTTGAAGATGGTATAAATACAAGATGATTTAGTGGTGAAAGATGTACAAAGAGATAAATGCAAAGAAATAGAGTATATAGATATGAAGTAGATGCAAATCAATGTGTATGTGGTGTGAGAGTGGCAGATCAGTGCAAATTTTAAATGTTGAGTTTCAATGTTGAGTTTCTAGATGTAGTGAGCTAAAGGTGTATTATATAATTCATCCATGTTTGCGAGTGGTTGAATAAATTGTGGTGGAAATATATGTTGCATTTATATTTTCTTCTCTCTGTAACATATCTCTTCTATCTTCTTTGTATATCTATGGAAGTGAGCCCTTTGGGTGGTTAACCATGTTGGATAGTGAGTCTGGATCTAAATAGTTAGTCCTTGTTTTGGTAGTGAGCCTTTCTCTAGCAGTGAGCCTTTGTAATCGATTTTGTTATTCTCTATAGTATGAGTTAATCCTCACTGTGGTTTTTCCCTCATTGGGTTTTCCATGTAAATCTAGTGTTACTGTGTTTGTGTGATGTTTTTTAGTTTCTATAGTTGGACTTATTGTTTAATCATTTTAGCAGTGTTAAGGATTTGTAATTGATCTAAGTTTTGGTGAATGATTTAAAAGTTTAAATTTGCCTCAAATGATTCACCCCCCTCTCAATTTTCTTGTTCAAAAATTGGTATTAGAGCTTGGTTCCTTAGAGAAGAGCTTAAGTAGTTAAGGAAGGTGTGGGATGGCTAGCAAAGTTACTCATGATGATCCAAGGTTCGATGGAACTAATTATGCTATATGGAAAATACTTGTGGAAGAATATCTAGAGTATTATGGATATGATGTGGAGAAAGCTTGCAAGAACACTTACACTCCTGCTAATGGTCCAAGTATGGCTAATGAGATCAAGGAGCATGAAGAAAACAATAAGGCGAAGTACATTTTAAAGAATAGTCTTGTACATTCTGTGTTGATTAAAGTTCAAAATCTAAAGACGGCTAAGGAAGTCTAGGATGCTTTGAAAAAGGTGCATGAAGGAGATGAAAGGGTCAAAGAGGAAAAGTTTCAGAATTTGGAGACACATTTTGAGCTCTTACATATGTCTAAAGATGAGAATGTTAAATCCTATGTACATAGATTGCATGAGGTAGTAGCTAGAATGTGAGGACTTGGTGCTGCAATAGATGAATCCAAGATTGTAAATAAGATTCTTAGAACTCTTCTTGATGCTTTAATCAAAAAGGTATGTGCTATTGAAGAGCATATAGATTACAAGACTTACACTAAAGATTAGTTGTTGGGAACTTTGAAATCTTATGAGATGAGAAAGCCGAATTTGAGAAATGGATCCAAATCATAAACTACTTTTAAGGCTACAAAAGCTAAAGATATAGATGAAGAAACTATTGATGAAGTAGACGCTAAATTTGTGAGAAGGATGAAGAAAGGCTCCAACAAGTATGAAGGTAAGTTACCCTTTAAATGCTTTAGTTTTGGAGGAATAGGTCATTATGCTTCAAGGTGTCTGGAAAGAGCTAAGAGAAATAAACAAAGACATGTGAAAGAAAAGAAAGGTAAGAAGATAAACAAATCATATTATTTGAATGAGGATGCTAGTATATCTGATGAGGAATCTGATTATTAAGATCCTAATGGAAATGAATGCTTGTTATTGGCCATAAAAGATGAACCTACTTCTACTAATTCTAAAAAATAGGTGAAGGAATTCCCTCCAGAGAAGGAGAGAAATGAAGGTACTGTAATCTCTACCCTACATGATAAAAAGGAAGAGAGCTATTGGGTTGTTGATAATGGTTGTTCACATCACATGAATGGTGATAAGTGTAAGTTTTTTTTAACTTGGAAAATATGATGGAGGCTTAGTTATGTTTGGAGATGATACTGGTGCTAAGATTTGTGGGATAGGTTTAGAAAGTTTTGATGGCAAGAATAATACTGATGATGTCTACTATGTTAAGGGTTTAAAGTATAATCTCTTGAGTGTTGGATAGATGTGCATTAAAGGATATAATATTGTATTTAAGGATGAAAGATGTGAAATTAGGAAAGATTCTTGAACAATGATTGCTATAGGAAATATCTGAAGGAAATATATATCAACTTGAGTGTGTTGATGGACGATGCTTTATGACTTATATTAATGACAGTTGGTTGTGGCATCGAAGAATGTGTCATATGAATTTTGATAACTTGGAAAGGATTAGTGCAGTTTAGGCCATGAGAGATTTACCAAGGATTACAAAGCCTATTAATGTTATTTTGTAGGAATTGTCAATTTGGAAAGCAAGTAAGAAACCATTTCAGATCAAAGGAACAATCTACTATTGGACTACTGAATTTAATTCATATAGATCTCTATGGTCCTACAAGAGTGAGAAGTCTACAAGGTGAAAGGTACTTTATGATTTTGATTGATGATTACTCTAGGTATACATGGGTATACCTAGATAGAAATCTCATGCATTAGATAGATTCAATACATTCAAAGCTATGGTTGAGAATGAAGTAAATTTGAGGATAAAATGTTTAAATTGTGACAAAGGTGGTGAATTCACCTCCCATGATTTTAATATGTTTTGTGAAGTTCATGGAATAAAAAGATAGTTATCTACTTTGAGAAATCCTCAACAAAATGGAGTTGTTGAAAGAAAGAATAGAACAATTCAAGAGGTTGCTAGATCAATGATTACTGAGGCTAGTCTATCAAAAGTTTCTTGGAGAGAAGCTATACACACTACTGTTTATGTATTCAATCAATTTCAAGAAAGATAAAATGGTAAAAAGACTCCCTATGAGCTATGGTGTGGAAGAATTCCTACTGTTAAGTATTTCAAGGTATTTGGAAGCAAATGTTTCATCAGACGAGATGAAAATCTAGGAAAGTTTTATGCAAGAAGTGATGAAGGTATTTTCCTTGGATATTATATTAGAATCAAAGCTTACAAATGTTTCAATTAAAGGCTGAGAAAGATTGTAGAAAGCACAAAAGTCAAGATTGATGAAGCAATGAAGAATTCAATTGATGTTGATGGATATGTATTTGACGAACCTAAATATGTAAGGATTGAAGAAGTTGTGGAAGAAAAGGAAAATTATGAGCAAGAGAAGCATAATGAAGAAAACTTAGAAGAAGCTCTAGTGGTGTCTCCTAAGACACCTAGACATGTGTAGAAAAATCATTTAGAAAGTTGGATCATTGGAGATAAGACAAAAGGAGTATTGACAAGAGGTAGAGTTGTTATTGGTGAGGTACATTTGTGTTTAATTTTTGAGATTGAACTGAAGAATATAAGTGAAGCATGTAAAGATGAGCATTGGATGGAAGCTATGAAAGAATAAATTATGTAGATTGAGAAGAATCAAACTTGGAAATTGGTCACTAGAATGAAAAATACAAACATTATTAGATCAAAGTGGGTATTCAAAAATAAGTTGAATGAGAATGGAGAAGTGGTAAAAAATGAAGCAAGGCTTGTGTGTAAGGGTTACTCAACTAGAAGGCATATATTTTCAAGAGGATTTTACTCTGATGGCAAGAATGGAAGCTATTAGGATTTTTTAAGCATTTTCTGCTCATAAAGATTTCGTGGTCTATTAGATGGATGCCAAGTCTACATTTTTTAATGGCAAGCTAGAAGAAGAGGTCTACATGGGACAACTAGAAGGATTTCAAGTTTTAGATCAATTGGATATGGTTTACAAATTGAATAAATCTTTATATGGATTGAATCAAGCTCCTAGAGCTTGGTATGAAAGGTTAGATAGGTACTTGATTCAACAAGGTTTCAAAAAAGGTATGACAGATAGTAATCTGTATTTCAAAATTGAAAATGAAAAAATCTTAATTGTGGTTGTATATGTTGATGACATTATTTTTTGAGGAAACAAAATTATGTGTAAGATCTTTGCAAAATAAATGCAAAAAAAATTGAGATGTCTATGTTTGGTGAAATGAATTTCTTTCTTGGGCTACAAATTAATCAAACAAAGAAAGGGATTTTTATTTGACAATCAAAGTATGTGAAAGAGATGTTGAAGAAGTTTGGGATGGATTATTTCAAACTGGTATGCACTCCTATGGTGACTGGTTACAAATTAGGTAAAGATGGTGATTCACCTAAGGCTAATTGGAGAAAATATAGATCTATGATTGGTGGACTATTGTATGTGACTGCTACTAGATCAGATATTATGCATGTTTTCTGTCTTGTGGCTAGATTTCAACAACATCCTAAGGAAACACATGTTTCTACTATTAAAATAATATTTAGATATTTGACTGGCACTCTGAATTATGGCTTATAGTATCCTAGGGATACTAAATTTACACTAAGTGCTTTTACAGATGTAGATTGGGCTAGATGTGTAGATGACATAAAATGTACAAGTCATGGTGCATTATTTCTTGGTTACACATTGGTGGCATGGTTGAGTAAAAATCAAGATTTAGTTTCCTTATCTACTAGTAAAGCTAAGTATATTGCTCATGCATCTTGTTGTACACAAGTTTTATGGATGAAACAGACATTGAAAGATATCACAGATGTGTATGATGATCCTATTTCTATCTTCTTTGATAATACAAGTGCAATTAACATTTCAAAGAATCTAGTGATGCACTTGAGGACAAAGCATATATCTATCAAGTATCACTTCTTGAGAGAGAAGGTTTTGGAGAATAAAGTAAAGCTTGAATATGTCCCTACGAAGGATTAGATTGTTGATAAATTTATGAAGACTCTTCTTAAAGATACTTTTGAGTATCTCCAGGAGAAGTTAGGAGTCATTTCCCCTCCTTTCTTGAACTAGATGCATATGGAGATGCATCAATTTGGTGGGTCTATGGATATATATTTCTTTTGGATTGATGTATTGGTGGCTACCTCTCAAGGGGAGTAGGTAGTGTCATGCGTTGTCATTGTAATAGTATTCTATTTTCAATATTAAAGGGGAAATCAATGTAAAATATATTTTTCCTTTGCAATTGATGTCAAAGGGGGAGATGAAGAATATTTGAGATGTGAAAAAACAAAGATTATCTACTAAGGGGGAGAAATAGAAAGCAAAATCATGAAAAGTGTGTTTAGAGCTAGTGTGCTATCTTTGATGGTTTTTCACCTCATGTGTTGCCATTAATGAAAAAGGGAGATATTGTTGCAAGAATGAAGGTTTTTTCATTGATGTCAACTATTCAATTGGTTATCAATTGTTTTTTTTTTGTCATTGATGTCATGGATGAAAGATATGTGAAGGATATTGAAAAAAATATAATGAAAAAAGGTTGCAGGTGTTCAGTGGTTGCTCTAGGTTTCCCTCTGGGATTTACTCCTATGTTTGTGTGGTTCAAATATGTTGATCATGGTTGTTGGAAGCTGCTATATCCATATTCTTTGCTTTTGATTCATTGTACAATGCAAATTATGTTAACCAGTTGTGAACTATGGTTTTTTGTGTTTCTAGCTAAGGTCCAAGAGAAATGTTGTTGGTTTGAATTTCTTTTTGGTTGAGTCTTATGACTTATGGTTCTAGATTTAAGTTGTTAATATTGTGTTGAAGATAATTTTGGTATCTAGAAGGATTTGATTGTGCTAAGACTTGCACGTTCTTAATTGTTCTATGTGTTTTACACTTGTTTGGTCGACCTTGTTTTGAACACTACTTTCAAAGTTGATGAAGCATGTTGGGACCTAATTGGGTGCTCATCAAGAATGTGTTTGGGTTTCCCTCATTCTAATTCCACCCTAGGATGTTTTGGCACTGACCTAATTTTAATTTAATGATGGATGGCCAACTTTGGATATGTTTCAAAGTTGAAGATGGTATAAATATAGGATAAGTTAGTGGTGAAAGTTGTACAAAGAGATAAGTGAAAATAAATATACTAGATAGATGTGAAGAAAATGTGAGTCAGTGTGTGTATGTGATGCGAGTACAATAGATCAGTGTGAATTCTAAATTTTGAGTTTTTAGATGTACTGAGTTGAAGGTGTACTCTATGATTCATGCATGTCTACAAATGGTTGAGTAAATTATGGTGGAAATATCTATTGCATTGGGATTGTCTTCTCTCTATAACATATCTCTTCTATATTCTTTGTATCTCTATAGCAATGAGCCCTCTAGGTAGTTAACCCTATTGGATAGTGATTCCTTGTTTTGGAAGTGATCCTATTTCTAGTAGCGAGCCTTTGTAATCAGTTTTTTATTCTCTATAGTGAGAGTTAATCCTCACTGTGGTTTTTCCCTCATCGGTTTTTCCATGTAAATTTGGTGTTATTGTGTTTGTGTGATGGTTTTTCATTTTCTACACTTGCACTTAATGTTTAATCATTTTAGTAGTGTTAAGGATTTGTGATTGATCTAAGTTCTGGTGAATGAATTAAAAGTTAAAATTTTCTACAAATAATTCACCCCCCTCTTAGTTGTCTTGTTCAACATGGAGGACATGTAAGGAACCAATAGCGACAGATTGGAGTCAGTGGTTGGATTATTTTATTTAGGAGGGTATGTTGTGTATTTTGAGGAGTTCAATGATGGAGAATTTGATCAAGGAGAAATATAGTGGAGGATTAGAAGGAAATTTTAGAGTCGATAAGATAGTAGATTTGGTGAGTGAACACTATTTTTGGTTGTAGATATATAAGGGTGTCAGGAAGTATGTTCAAAATTGTAGAATTTTTCATGTAGTGAAAGGAAGTAGTCAAAATACTAGGTTGTACAAACCTTTGACAGTACTAGAGAGATCATTGGAAGACAAAAGAATGGATTTCATATTAGGATTTCCAAGAACATAGAGAGGAAATGATTCTATAATGGTAGTAATGGAATTTTTTTTGAAGATGGCACATTTCATTCCTTGCAAAAAGACTAATGATGTTGTGCATGTTGCTAACCTATTTTTCAAGGAGATTGTGAGGTTGTATGGATTACCTAAGAGTATAGTTTTAGACAAGGATACCAAGTTCATTGGATACTTCTGGAGGAAATTATGGAAGAAGATGAAGATATAACTAAAGATCACTTTATCATATCACCTATAAATAGATGGAAAAAAAGAGGTAGTAAACAAAAGTATGGGTAACTTGTTGTGATGTTTGGTTGTAGATAAGATAGGAAATTGGGATATATTTCTATCGCAGGCAGAGTTTACATACAACAATTTAATAAATAGGAGTACAAGGAATAAACTATTTGAGATTGTGATAGGGATACATCCTAGAGGAGTTAGAGAGCTCAAAGACATCAATATGGAGAACAAGAGGAGTGTAGAGGAAATAGAATTTGTAGGATTCATGGAAACATTGCATAATCAAGTTTGAAAACACTTGGAGGAAATGCATAGTAAATATAAGGAGAAGGTAGATGAGAAGAGGAGACATAAGGAGTTCGCTATTGGAGATGAATTTATGGTATATCTCAGGAAGGAAATATTTCTAGTGGGAACATATAAAAATTTGAAGATGAGGAGGTTTAGACCATGTAAAATTCTTATGAAGTTTGATTCTAAAAATGCATATAAAGTGGAGTTACCAGAGACACTTGGTATATCACCTATTTTCATTAGCAAAGAGATCTATGAGTACCATGGTAGAAATTCAAGTGGTAGTAACAAGGGATTTGGATTGGAGGAGTAGTTACCACATCAACCATCATAATATATTGATTGGATCTTGGACTCTAGAACTGTAAAGAGAACCAAGAACAAGTAGTTCAGGGAATACTTGGTGAAATGGAGAGGAAAAATAGTAGAGGATTAATCATGGATTTCTTAGGTCGAGCTAGACCACTTTATTTTTCCTCTAGCCCCTAGAAAGTGAGGGAATCAATTTTCTTCCAACCTTGGGTGTTTGATGCAAGAGCATCCCTGGTTGTAAAGCAATCCTGTATCAACCAAAAGCATTTCTTTTCTTGCATTTCATTGAGTAGTTGTTTCAATAGTTCATTCCATAGTTTACCACCTTGTCATTTCTTAGCTCATGGAGAATAATATAGCATCAACATGAGGTGATATACTCCATAGCTATATTTCAAGATATTTGCATTGATTTTTAGAAATTTATAGCTCTCATAGTTTCACTATTAATTCACAATCAAAGCATTTGGAGCTGACCTAGTCTAGACTTAATTGTGTAGACCTATTTCAAAGCATGCAGATCTTAATGGTGCATCATACAAGAATTTTGGGTCCAAGGGGATCTTTCTTAAAGATCTGCAATATGTTTCATTTCATAAAGGATTATCTTTCATGTTTTAAGGCTAACCTACATGCTTGATCATTCATTGGGGTTTGTAAACAATTGAGGTCAATCCGGGCCATACTTGGAGCTAGAGAATCCTATTTAAGATCTTTTATAATTCATTGTAGAGTAGTCATTAGTAGATAAATAGATAGATAACAAGTAATTAAGATCAATTGTCAGAATAAGGCCTTTGATCCATTTGTAATGTTGTAATGCCATGTGGTAGGCCTATGAGCACTAGAAATTCCACATATAAGGCACATGATTCATGTAAGACTTCTATTTATTAATTCAATAAAGATCTATGTTTTTTGAGTATTTCTTGTGTTATTTTCCACTATTTTGACTCTAAGCTACACAGTTGGATAATCCTTTATGGACCCTCCATCTATGACCACTCCAAATTCAATGGCCTTTATGGAATAGATTGGTCACTAAATGTATGACCATCCATTTCAATGCCTTTTCAAATGGGCATGAAAATATCTTAAATAAATCCACAAAATTTTGATTATCCTCTATATAGAAATATTTGATCAATTACAAATCTAATATAAACTTTTAGGATAGTAATAAAAAGGAACACAAATTCCTAATTAAAGAAAAATAAGCATGCATTCAAATGGAATACTATAAGCAAGATATTACTAAATCAGAGTAATGAGATTGATTACTACTTGGAAACCTTGCACTATATGTTGGAGTTAAAATGACACTGAGAGGGGGGGGTGAATAAGTGTTATAACAGATTTGACCTTTTTTTACAAATTCAAAAACTATAACACTGATCTGATCTCAATATACTCTAATTAATGCATTCATGAGTTGAATGTAATCTTTCATAAACAGAATTGAGAAAGATAATACCCAAACAAAGAACTAAAATAATCAATAACACAGTAAAGTAAAGGAAACTCAGAAGAACAAGAAGACTCCAGATTTTACCGAGTGGAAAACCCTCCTGGGGTATAAAAACCACTCCCTAAATGCCTTCCTGGCTTAATCTTTTAAACAAAAGTTCACAATGCCTTATAGGCTGATTTTTGAGCACCCACTCAAGGAGCACTAGCCCCTCATTTTGAGACACCCATCTCAAGGAGTACCAACTCCTCAAAATATGTTTTGAACAATAATAGTGACTCAGAGGATTTCTCTGTTTTTAGTTAAGCACATATCTTTCTACAGAGTTCATTCATACATTTCCATACAGACAAGGAATGAAACTCTTAGTATTACAAAATCAACAACCCTTACTCTTTACAACACAGGTATTTAATTACATATTCAAGTATGTCGGTTGTGAAGAAATCTTCAAAAATGTTTTTCACCTGATCTTTAGATTCTCTTGCTGATTTTTGAATATAAAGCTAAATACTGACAGACTGTCGATGATGATTAAAAATCAATAGTAACACTTATCCAGAGAGCTGCAAATCATCCTATTAAAACAAAAACACAACTGCTCAAAGAGGAAACTCAATGAATATGCTGTCATGTAACGGTTTTGAGATTTGATACAATCCATGATGTCAGCCTGCAACTATATTTTGAAGTTTCCATAAATGGCCATAGAGTTTGAGTCTTCGTAACAATTTACTGAGACAAGCAGATAGTTTCGTTGAAAGCAATTTATAACACAATTAATCATCCTCATAGATATCGCTAAGACTCTGTGAAGTCGGTGAAACATCTCACAAACTATAAACTATTATATTGAAATGTTTATCTTTACGAGCTTTTGTTGAGACCCAAGGATATCTCTCAACGATGTTCATTTGTTTCGTTCACAGTCGCCATGACTTATCACTCTCAGGGAGACCTCTCGAAGAGAACACTCAGACACACAAAAAGCCCTTTTTACTCTTGAGAGTCGCTGTTACTTTACCACCCTTTCGCCGAAAGCCTTTCATTTACAATCACTGTGACCAAACAATATCCCTGAGACCTCTTGTAGACTTCAAAAAGTTTTGCTGAGAGTCACTTTTCACCCCGTGTCGCTGAGACAATACGAAGTCAGGGAGACGCTATATAGACTGCCCCTTTTTTTTCTGAAACATCCCGAGCTCACCCTAGTTCGCCAAGACTTCCAGAATGTCCTGCCGAAGGCAATTGTCCAATGATGGTCAGTGTGACATTGACCGTTCGCTGTGACATTTCAGCGAAGCCTCATCCTCTACCGATAAGATCTTTTGGTGCACGGTCGGTGAGACAAATGAAACTCGCTAAGACCTCCTGCCGCAAATCATAACTTACGTCGAAGGGATCCCAAAGTGTACCCATCGCTGAGACATCTTGAATTCGGCAAGACGTTAGCCCAACCATCTGACTCACGTCGACGAACCATTCCATGTGCACAAGTCAGAGAGACATACAGAACTCGGTGAGACACCACCTCGATAGCCACAACCTTTGCTAATAAGATCATCCTTAGTCGCCGAAACCACGTGAATGTCTCACTGATAGACATCCACATGCACAAGTCGGGGAAACAATATGTCTTCGCTAAGACCTCAACCCAACGGCCAAACACATGCCAATATGCTTATTCTGAAGTAGGTCGGTGTGACATAATGAAATCGATAAGACCTCATGCCGACGGTATTACATATGCCGATAGAGAACACTTTTCTGTTGCCAAAACAAAAGAGAAGTCTTGCCGACAGTAGCCTGTTAGATAAATTCAATCGTCATGACAACTGAAATGTCTTGCCGATAGGCAACTCAGACATTTCAAAGTGTATCGGGGAGACTCTACCATTCTCACCCCGATATGAATAAGCCCGAAAGAGAAACATCCAAAACCTGTGAAGTGCAAGGAGAACCATCCTAAGCCAGATTATCAATGAGAACAAACTGAAAGAGATTTTGTCATCAAGGACAAACTATAAACACAATTGAGATTCAACAAAATCCCCCTTTGTCCTTGATGGAAAAACACCAAAGACTCTCCCCCTTTTTTCCTCAAGGAAAAGAATAGATGAACACCACTAAAAAGCTAAACAAAATTCCATGAGAAACAGCTGCAAAAAAATAATAGAGTGCAGCAACCAAGATTGTAGGAGAGCTGTAAGTGAATCAAAACATATAACATGCTCCCCCTAAGCCAATGCATGGAAAATCAGATAAGTAAAGATTGAGAGATAACTCCCAATCGAAGTCTCAACCTTTCAAATAACTCTTTAGCTAAGGGCTTAGTAAAAATATCAGCCACCTGATCTTGAGAGCCAACAAATTGTAAACAGACTTCATTAGCCAAAACCTTTTCCCGAAGAAAGTGAAACTTGATAGCAATATGTTTAGTGCAAGAGTGAAAAATAGGATTTTTGGAGATACTTATCGCACTTGTGTTGTCATAGAGAATAGAAATAGGTTTAGGAACTTCAATACCCATATCAGATAGAGTTTGACTCATCTAAAGAACTTGAGTGCAGCATGAAGTGGCAGCAATGTATTCTACTTCTACAATAGAGAGAGAAACAAATTCTTGTTTCTTGTTGTGCCATGCCACTAAACGATCACCAAGAAAGAATGCAGCACCACTGGTGCTTTTCCTATCATCCAAACAACTAGCCCAGTCAGCATTAGTATATGCAATCAATGAAAAATCAGTGCTTCTAGGATACCAAAGGCCATAATTAAGAGTGCCCTAAATATATGTAAAAATCCTTTTAACAACAGTGACATGGGATTCTTTAGGTGATGCCTGAAACCGCGCAACAGTGCAAACTGCCTACATAATGTCAGGTCTAGAAGCAGTTAAATATAACAGACTGCCAATCATTGATCTATATTCAGTTTGATTTGTATCAGGGGAATCATCAACCTTAGTAAGTTTGCATCCAGTAATCATTGGAGTGCTAACTAGATGGCATTCATCCATCTAAAATTTCTTAAGCATCTCTCTAGCATACTTGGTTTGATAAAGAAATATTCCATTTTCACGTTGAGAGATTTGAAGACCCAAGAAGAAATTTAATTCTCCTAATAATGACATTTCAAATTCAGATTCCATTAGCTAAGAGAATTTTTTACTCAATGTAACATTGTTGCAGCCAAAGATAGTGTCATCAACGTAAATTTCAACAACCAGAATATTAGAACCTTCAATTTGAACATAAAGATTGCTATCTACACCTCCTCTAACAAAACCATTTGAAAGAAAATGATTGTCAAGCCTAGAGTACCAAGCTCTAGGTGCTTGTTTTAAGCCATAGAGGGCCTTTTTCAATCTGTAAACATGATTAGGCTTATTTTTGCACATAAATCCTTCAGGCTATTCAACATAGACCTCTTCATCTAAATAGCCATTTAAAAAAGCAGTTTTGACATCCATTTGATAAACAGTAAAATCTTTATAAACAAAATAAGCCAAGAATATTCTAATAGATTCTAATCTAGCAACAGGTGCAAAGGTTTCACCAAAATCAATACCTTCTTGTTGAGCATAGCCTTTGCAGACAAATCTTGCTTTGTTGTGAATGACATTACCATTTTCATCAAGTTTGTTTCTATATATCCATTTGCCTCCAATGACATTCTTGTCATCTGGTCTTGGGACTAACTCCCAAGTTTGATTTTTCTCAATTTGATCAATTTCTTCCTGCATAGCATTAAGCCACCATGAGTCTGTGAGAGATTCATTAAAGTTTTTAGGCTCAAACTAAGTAACTAGACAAAAAGCTATTTGTGCCTTTTCATCAGATTATGTAGCCTTTCTTCTAGTTTGAACTCCTGCATTTTTATCCCCAATAATTTGATCTTTGGGGTGATATTTAGTTAGAGCTTTTGATGCAACCTTTTCAAAACTTGCTGTTACAATTCTAGGCCTTGCTGACTCAGTTTATTCTGAAATAATTTCTAGTTCAAGTTCTTCTTCCTCATTATCTTGCAAAGATTCAACATACAAATGTGATCTCTCATCAAATTTTACATTAACAACTTCAACTATCTTATTAAGCCTTTTGTTAAGGCATTTATAAGCTTTGCTATGAGTTGAGTATCCCAAAAAGATACCCTCGTCACTCTTTGATTGAAAACTCCCAAGGTTATCATCATCCTTTTTGATAAAACACTTACTTCCAAAAATTTTAAAGTATTTGACAGAAGCAGTTCTTCCATACCATAGTTCATAAGGAGTGTGTTTAGATTTCACTCTAATTTGCACTCTATTCAAAATGTATACAGCTATATGAACAACTTCTTTCTAGTACATATCAGGTAACTTAGCTTCATCTAACATTGTTCTAGCCATTTCTTTTATAGTTCTATTTTTACGTTCAACTACCCAGTTTTGTTGAGGTGTTTTTGTTGCAGCATACTATCTTTTAATGCCGTGCTGTTCATAGTAATCAATAAACTCTTGAGAAGTGAACTCACCTCCTTTGTCAGATCGTAGACATTTAAGTTTCAAATCAGATTCCTTCTCAACCAATTTACGAAAAATTTTAAACATTTTGAAATGCTTTTGATTTATGCTTAAGAAATGTGACCCAAACCATTCTAGTATAATCATCCACAAATAGCATAAAGTACCTTTCACCATTAATAGACCTTGTTCTGGTTGGTCCACATAAATCAGTGTGCACAAGTTGTAAAGGTTTTGATGAAGAGCGTTCTTTTGTTTTGAAGCTGATTTTAGTTTGTTTACCACTTAGACATTCTTTGCACACAAATTTTTTTGGCTTGTTAAGAATTGGTAAACCTCTAACATTCTGATTCTTACTGATTCTAACCATATTTTCAAAGCTTATGTGTCCTAATCTTTTATTCCATAACTAGCTTTCTTCAATTTGGCTCATTAAACACATACCTTGATTATTGTCATTGCTTGATGTGTCGAGAAGATTGTAAACATTTCCTTTTGTCCTCCTTCCAGCTGCAATAGCCTTTCCAAGCTTGTTTCTAATCTCACATCCCTGCGAAGTGAAAAGAACATGATAAACACTGTCACAGATTTGACTAACACTTAGAAGATTGTGCTTGAGACCTTCCACATAGTACACATTATAGATAGGAGTGTCTTCATTCAGAAGAAGTGAACCTCTACCTTTAATTTGAATACCAGAGTTATCACCAAATTTAACATATCCACCTATATAATCTTCAAGATTTACAAACTTATCCTTGTCGCCAGTCATATGGTTAGAACATCCATTGTCTAGGACCCATAAGTCCTTTTTCTTGGAATGAAATGTTGTTTGAACCAACATAGTTTGCTCAATATTGTTGACAGACTTAGGTTTCCAAACCTTTTTAAATTTTTGCTGTTTAGATTGTAGATCAGCTCTGCACTGTTTGACGGAATGTCCCAAAGTATTGCATTTAAAACATCTGATTTGTCTAACAAAACCATAGTGTTTCCTAAGACCAAACCTAGGATTCATAAGCCTACAAGTGCTCACCTTATGACCAAATTTTTTGTAGAAAAAACAATAACCATAGAAGAAAGGATTGATTCTGTATGAAGATCTATTACCTCTTAAAGACTGAACATGATCCTTACCAAATTCTGAGTGTTTTGAACCAGAACCTTTGATTTTAGAAGAGGGGTTTTGTTTTGCATGGTCGAATGAGCATTCACCCTTTTCAAAACCAACACTAGTTTTATCTTTGTACATCTTCTGCTTGCTGAGCATCTCATTCAGTTTCAGAGTGCTTTCATATTTTTCAATTTCCTTCCTAAGACAAACTGCTTCTTGTTCCAGTTTTTGAATTTCTTGATCTTTGTAGCTTACAGTCTCTCAAAGATAGTCTTCAAATCTTTTAGCTTCTTCAAGCTGAGTTTTCAAAGAGATCATTTCTTGATCTGGTTTGTGTTCTTGAGAAAGGACTTGTTTTTTTTGTTTTCTAACCTCTTGTAAAGCACATTTCAGCTCACTTTCAAGATCTACTACACCTTCTTCAACGTCACAGGTGTTAGAATCATCTTGCTGAGTAGTTTCAGCCATGAACAAAGTTTCATCTTCTTCAGCTAATGAATCTTCAGACTCAATATTAAATTCATCCTTACTAAACATACTTTTCTTCTTTTTGAAATTGAAGTTTCGTTTAGGTTTGAAATCCTTCTTCATAGGCTATTTTTCAGTTGACTCGTTGTCATAGATTTGATCATCATAGGGACACTTTGCAGAAAAGTGACCTATTTTGCCACAGTTAAAACATTTAAAGGGAAGTTTTCCCTTATATTTTCCTGATCCCTTTTTAAATCTTCTAACAAAATGGGATTCTTTAGACTCAGACAACTCTGATTCACTGACTTCGACTTTTTCTTTCTTTTCAATGTTAAAGGCAGTTTCTTTACTTGTAGAATTGTTTTTGCTAGTTCTCATTTCATAGGTAGTAAGTATTCCTTGTAGGCTGTCTAAGGTAAGCTTGTCAAAGTGTTTCTTTTCTTCTAGGGCTGAAACCTTAGATTCAAATTTGGATGGTAAGGTTCTAACAACCTTTGTGACCACATCAAATTCATTAACCTCTTGACCTAGACCTTTCATTGAATTGACAACTTCATCTACTCTTAGGAAATATTTAGCCACTTTTTCATCATCCTTCATTTTCAACTCCTCAAACTGATGTTTGAGTGTTATGATTTTTGACAGTTTGACTTTCTCATTCCCTTGATATATAGTTTCAAGTTTTTCCTAGATTCCATGAGCAGACTTGCAATGCATGACTTTAATGAACACATCTTTAGTTAACCCACACAAGAGGGAATGCTTAGCTCTAGCATTTGTTTCATACTTCTTCTTTTCAATAGCATTAGTGGGAATAGTGGCTGGTACATTGTAATCTTCTAAAACAATGCACCAAACATCAACATCAAAAGAAACAAGAAAAGCTTCCATTCTAATTTTCCAGAACACATAATCAGTTCCATCAAATAATGGAGCTCTGGATACAGAGGCACCGTCTTGAGAATGTGCCGTTAAAAAAAACAAACTCCAAGACCAAGATCAATCCAAGGTAATTAAACCTATCAGAGGACCATACACTTTGATACCAATTGTTGGAGTTAAAATGACACTGAGAGGGGGGGGTGAATCAGTGCTATAACAGATTTGACCAATTTTTACAAATTCAAAAACTATAGCACTGATCTTATCTCAATATACTCAGATTAATGCATTCATGAGTTGAATGTAATCTTTCATAAACAAAATTGAGAAAGATAATACCCAAACAGAGAACTAAAATAATCAACAACACAGTAAAGCAAAGGAAACTCAGAAGAACAAGAAGACTCCAGATTTTACCGAGTGGAAAACCCTCCTGGGGTATAAAAACCACTCCCTAAATGCCTTTATGGCTTAATCTTTTAAACAAAAGTTCACAATTCCTTATAGGATGATTTTTGAGCACCCACTCAAGGAGCACTAGCCCCTCATTTTGAGACACCCATCTCAAGTAGTACCAACCCCTCAAAATATGTTTTGAACAATAATAGTGACTCAGAGGATTTCTCTGTTTTTAGTTAAGCACATATCTTTCTGCAGAGTTCATTCATACATTTCCATACAGACAAGGAATGAAACTCTCAGTATTACAAAATCAACAACCCTTACTCTTTACAACACAGGTATTTAATTACATATTCAAGTATGTCGGTTGTGAAGAAATCTTCAAAAACATTTTTCACCCGATCTTCAGATTCTCTTGCTGATTTTTGAATATAAAGTTGAATACCAATAGACTGTCGATGATGATTAAAAATCAATAGTAACACTTATCTAGAGAGCTGCAAATCATCCTATTAAAACAAAAACGTAACTGCTCAAAGAGGAAACTCAATGAATATGTTGTCATGTAACGGTTCTGAGATTCGATGCAAATCCATGATGTCAGCCTACAACTGTATTTTGAAGTTTCCATAAATGGCCATAGAGTTTGAGTCTTCGTAACAATTCGCTGAGACAAGCAGATAGTTCTGTCGAAAGCAATTTATAACACATTCAATCATCCTCATAGATATCGTTAAGACTCTGTGAAGTCAGTGAAACATCTCACAGACTATAAACTATTATATCGAAATGTTTATCTTTACGAGCTTTCGCTGAGACCCAAGGATATCTCTCAACAATGTTCATTTGTTTCATTCACAGTCGCCATGACTTATCACTCTCGGGGAGACCTCTCGAAGAGCACACTCAAACACACGGAAAACCCTTTTTACTCTTGAGAGTCATTGTGACTTTACCGCCCTTTCGCCGAAAGCCTTTCATTTACAATCGTTGTGACCAAACGATATCGCTGAGACCTCTTGTAGACTTCAAAAAGTTTTTCTGAGAGTCACTTTTCACCCCATGTCGCTAAGACAATACGAAGTCAGGGAGACACTATATAGACTGCCCCTTGTTTTTCCGAAACATCCCGAGCTCACCCTAGTTCGCCAAGACTTCCAGAATGTCCTACCGAATGCAGTTGTCCAACGGTGGTCGGTGTGACATTGAACGTTCGCTGTGACATTTCAGCAAAGCCTCATCCTCTACCGATAAGATCTTTTGGTGCACGGTCAGTGAGACAAATGAAACTCGCCAAGACCTCCTACTGTAGATCATAACTTACGCCGAAGGGATCCCAAAGTGCACCCGTCGCCGAGACATATTGAATTCGGCAAGACGTTAGCCCGACCATCTGACTCACGCCGACGAACCGTTCCATGTGCACAAGTTGGAGAGACATACAAAACTCAATGAGACACATCCCTGATAGCCACAACCTTTGCCGATAAGATCATCCTTAGTCACCGAAACCACGTGAATGTCTCGCTGATAGACATCCACATGCACAAGTCAGGGAAACAATATGTCTTCACTAAGACCTTAGCCCGACGGCCAAACACATGCAGATATGCTTATTCTGAAGCAGGTCGATGTGACATAATGAAATTGATAAGACCTCATGCCGACGGTATTACATATGCCGATAGAGAACACTTTTTTGTCATCGAAACAAAAGAGAAGTCTTGCCGACAGTAGCCTGTTAGATAAATTCAATCGTCATGACAACTGAAATGTCTTGCTGATAGGCAACTCAGACATTTCAAAGTGTATTGGGGAGACTCTGCCATTCTCACCCCGATATGAATAAGCCCAAAAGAGAAACATCCAAAACCTGTGAAGTGTAAGGAGAACCATCCTGAGCCAGATTATCAATGAGAACAAACTGAAAGAGATTTTGTCATCAAGGACAAACTGTAAACACAACTGAGATTCAACACTATATTCCAAGCATCTCCCATTTGGTATTGTTAGTTTGAGGGCTATATGTTTTTGTTTGGTAATAACATGATTCAACCCCATTGCTCCAAAACCAAAACAAACTTATGTTTAGAAAGATGCAGGTTCCTCTTCCTTCTTCACTATCCCCCCCCCCCAAATTGTGAATGAGAAGCCTCCTCCCCTCTCATTTATTGTATTTTCTCCCTATATAATCACAAAACCATTTTTGAAAAATGCTCCATCTACTTGGTAGTTAGTTGGGAAGTATCCCTTTCCCACTATTCCCCCCATTCCTTGTTCTCTTTATTAAACTTATTATAAAATATTTTGTCAAGTGTTATAATGCATTCAAATTACTATGATCAACTCAAATATGTTCTAATTCACTTTATACCGACATAAAGATAAAGGTGAAAGGAATATATAATGCACATTTAAATAATCACACCCTCACATTATGTGGGTGATTATAATATTTCTAATTATAAGGTATTCAATATAATTTTATAATAACATAAGATAAATCTAGCATCTTAAAATTATTCAATTTGAAACTTGATAAAATTAATTAATAATGACAATATAAGGCATCCTTTCAACTTTCTTGTGTACCATAGCCTCTCCCACAATCATAAATAACTCTTATAATATGATACATCAATCCAAAATCTTTTTTATGAAATAAAATGGTGAAGTTAAAACATCAACAACACTCAAGGAAAACACACGAGCATGATCCACACATCTCCTAAATGAACAATGTTTTTGAATTACTATTCAACTAAAATCAATAAGAGACAAAAAGGAAATGGATCAAGTTAAACACTAATATTTATTTATTTATAATTAGAACTTGATACACACATATGTATAAAGTATTAATTATATCCTTTTTTCAGAATAATTAGTTGATCATTTATTTTTCCAAGATTATTAACCTTCTTAATTATAAAAATAGTTTTACTTTCATAAATACTGATTAGGTATTTCAAAATAAAATATGTTTGTGGCATCCTTTCCCCTTTAAATTGTGCTTCATCCCTGGTAGAGCTCCTAAAATTTTGAAAATTTGAGCTTGTTTTGTGCCCTATAATGGTCTGTTACACCCATGACCAAGGGTAGGGTTTAGGGTTTTAGCTCTATAAATATTCTCTCAAATTTCTTAAGTCTTAAAGTGTTGGGTGTTTTAATCCTTTGTTGACCTATTTCACTTGGTCACCGGTTGCTTAAGTTGCAATATAAGCCATCAAAAACATACCTTTACTGCCCATTTTTCCTAGGTTTGTCGGTCACCCAATGTTATATCATTGTTTTAAATTTTTCCTATGTCGAGCGGAATTATTTGATATCAAAGGGGTTTAAATCTAAGTATTCACCTTGAGGGTCATAATCCAGTTGGCCTAGTTGGGTCCCCATTTTATGACTAACTTTATTTGCATGTGCAAAAATCCTGCCCATTAGATCTAAACATCAAATCCTAGCTATTGCTCGCATACCTTGTAGGGTTAAAGTAATGGTTTTCAAGATGTTGTGAGGTCTACAATTTCTTGATGTGTGTACTCATTGAGGTGGGGCCCGATCTGCATTCAAAATGCCTGACGCTCAATGGTTCCAAGATCGGCGGTTGATATGCAATCATGAGATTGATTCTCAACTATTGATCTCTCACCTCACAAGATTAAAATAATGCTTGTCAGAGACTTGAGAGGTCTATGATTGAATGAAACGTGGATTGTTTCATCCACATGGAGGAAGAAGTGGATCCCATGGGAAGGAATGATGTGGTCTCCAGCCAACATGTTTTCATTGGATGATGCATTAGTGAATGATGGTGACAAAAATTCAAATCATGTTAACTCAATTTGAGTCATTCAATGTGCCATCTTAGAGAAAGATCAATGGATGCTATTTAAAATCAAATACATGGACATTAGAGTCATTTTGCTTCACACAAGTGAGTAGTAATGCTAGATAAGACATTCACAAATATCAAAATTTGGTCATAAAGGAGCATAAAAATTGATTTACTTACATAATTGAAGATTGCAAGTGAGTGCAGAGCAACCGAGAGATCGATCAAAGTTTTTCAAGCTGCAATGTGAACAAATTAGGGTTTCCTATAGATGCAAAAAGTCATAAGTACAATTAAAGCTATATCTTGTGCTTTATTTAAACAATTCTAAATTAGGGAAAGTTTCGACTATTTCTTCTTCCAATTGGATTGGCCTACATGCTTTAATTGCTTTATTGTGTTTTAAAATTATGCATAAATTGTAGTTTTCTACCAAAATTGTTCAAATTTTCGTCTTCCAATTGTACCCTAGGATTTTAGTTGAAAGAACTAGGTTTTGAGCCTCTTTGTGTCAAAATCCTAATTTATTTTGAACCTATATAGTCATCCATGGCTCCTAAGACACATGGGTCTAGTTTTGAAACCACAACTAGGCCACTCTCTCAAGACATTGTTGATAAACTCAAACCCTTGACTAACAAGAGGGATGAATGAGTAGTAATATACTATGGCCCTAGGATTCATGAAGGATTGCTAGATAAAAAACATTGTATCAAAGATGCTGAATTTCCTTTCACTGGATGGAAAATGTTCAAGAATTCGTTTGGAAACAGGAACTGTGTAGTCCCCACCTACAACACTTGGAGGTTAGACATGGGGAAACTAGTGGTCCCCAATGTGTATATGGATGTAGAGTTGCTGAGGAGCATTGCAGCAAGATGTGACCCTGTCTCCAAAGTAGTTAGGGCATATGATGGTCCTGAGATGGTCAAGATCACTAGCAAAGAAATTGTAGAAATCTTTAAATTGCATGAGTGGAATCAAGATATGATCCCTATTGACCTTGATTCCTTTAGGAAGGAATATGAGAATACCAATGTCTTGTTTAGAACCAGAATGTTGAAAATGCACACTACCACAACAAGACATGGAAAGAATAGAAAACAAATAAAGATTGGAAAAGATGAGAAAGAACCTTTCCCTATGAGGTACTTTGCCAACTATTTCAAGAAGACTGTCTGCTCCTTGTGCCAAATTATTGGCTTCGATCCACCAGACACAATGCAAAGGGAATACATGTATATGGAAGCAAACATTTAGCATGCAAATTTCAATCTAGTTTATGATTATGCTACCTATTTGGAAAAACATATGCATAAGGGCCTGATTGCTCTTAAGGAAGGGAAGAATTGGGTAAAATTTTGGTGGTAATCCCTTTTGATGCAAATTTTTTTATATAAGGGAGAGAGGAACTTGGGAAAATAAATGTCATTGAGGAACACAGAGAGTGATCTTGAGCTTCCTGTCCAATGTTCGACCCAAATTCTAGACAATGATGACCAAAAATTTGATTATGTGATCTTCTACAATGTTTCTTCCTCCAAATTTAGGAGACTCCTGATTTTTGATCCACCAAAGATCCTAAAATAAATTCATGATTTCTTAAGGCCCATGGAGAGGAGACCAAAATTGAAGATAACTCATAATTGGGGAGACATCATCGTATGTTCAGATACAACTATAATCAGGGTATATGGGAAAAATATCTATCCTTTTTTGCTACCAAGAGTTGTGTTGTTGAGGATTGTATTTATAGGAATAATGAGACAACTAGGAGGTGCATAAATGGTACATCTGCCAGAACACAAAATGAAGGGTTCATTCTTACCTGAGTGGACAACATTTGCAAATTTTGTGATGGTTAAGGGAAGATGGAAGTCCTTTGATAAGATCCTAGTATCCTATAAATTAAGAATGGTGCACCATAGAAACCATGATCTTGAGGGTTTCATTGTTATAGTAAAGGAAACAACTAATTTGGGTACATTTGTTCATAACTTCTATTACCCTAAGGATGCCATCAAAAATGTTTTTGACTTACAAGTGCATGATGAAAAGAAATCCATGTATCTTGATTTCAATAAAATGATGGATCAAGCTAGAAAGAAAGGCCCTGGTTATGACCTAATGCCCAACATTAAGGGAAAACTAAATAGAATTATGTATGTTCTTGATAACTTTGAGAACATAGTTGGTATTTTGAAGGAAAAACGTGTAGTAACAGAAAAAGGGAAATCAAAGGTGGTTGAAGAGGATCCCAAAATAGTATTTGAGGAAAGGCCTTCTTTCCAGCCAACCAAGAAGATCCAAGTATATTCTAGGAAAAAGGAGAAAGTAAAGGAACAACAATTTTTTCCAACCCCTACCACATCAAAGGGATTAGTGGAAACTTGTCATAAAAGATTATTTCATAGATAACTGTCACCTATTTTAATTAATGTCAATTCTCCTCTAAGAGGTTTTGCTCCATTAGACCAACCACCAATTAAGAGACAAAGGGTTGAGGTGAGCAGGGTAGTTGATTACCTTGATACTGATGAAGATGAAATTTTGACAACACCTAAAGATATGTAGTAAGGGATTCCTTGTCCACCAAGGGAAGTCACATCAAGCTCTAGAATAAGTATCCTAAGGTTAGGAAAGGTAGAATTAAGTGGCTTGAGTAATATTTATGACATAAGATAGGAGGCTTGCAGGGAATTCATGGAGGATGACTCGTTTATTGAAATAACAACATTCAAAGATTTTGTATGGAGAGAAAAAGCTTCAGAGTATGCATAGATGGTTTCCAATGAGAGAAGCTTACATCCTAAATTTCCTAAAAGCATTAACCAAGCTAATGTGAGGAAGGAAATGAGGAAACAATTTCAAAGTATCATAGTTGAGGAAGGAAGGGAACTTGTGCAAAAGAGTGGTGTTTTACGATTGCCTCAATGGGATATAGCCAATGCAGTTGTACTTGATACTATAAGGAGATCTAAAAATCCTCTATTCCAAACTGAAGAAGCCAAATTTTCACTTCAAGAGTCGACTTTTAGTCAAGAGTCAGATGATTTTGCTACATGGTCATTGTCTCTTGGTTCTAGGAAGCCCAAATGTGCAGAACCGACTGACTTCAATGCACAACTGATTATAAAAAGAGTTATTGATACTCTAGAATTGGAAGTAGTTGACATGACCATAAACATTGCTAAGATCACAAAAGAAATAGTTGAGAGCCTTACTAAAGATAAAGACATGCATAGAAGTATAATGAGCTTATTGATGAATATCATAAGATTCAACAAAGGGTTGTTGAACTTGAAATAGAGCTAGCATTATGGAAACAACAAAGGGAAACATGAAGATCTCAAGGACCAACTAGCTCAAGCCATGCTACTCTTACTTCTCCTATGACTCATCCTCAGTCACATCCTCCTCCACCTAAGCAATAATTATCAATTGTGCCTTACAATATGGGCCAATAGTTTCTTGCAGTAGAGAAGCTAAGCACATCAGGTGCAGCTCCATCTAATGAGCCTACAAGGGAGCAAATACTTCAACAAATTGAGGTATACAAGAAATTTCTTGAACAAATGTAGGACACAATGTATGAGAACAATTCCAAGATTTTTCATACTATTCTAAAGCATCTAAATAAAAAGATTCAAAGGAAATAAATATTGTTCATGCAAATTACTCTTTGATGTTGTGATCGATAAAGTTATCTTAGAGGGATAAGGAATTTTCTACCACAATCCTAGCTAAATGGATTCCTAGGGATTAGAATTTGAGATTCATGGCAATTAGGGCTAGGAAGTAGGAGGATAGATATCCAAGGGTGGTACCAACTTATAAATTTGTTAGTGAGGTTAAGGAACAAAAGTTTCAAGGGTATGCTACCCCATTAGAATAGATAATAAGAGAATTGAAGGCCATGTTTGATGACACAAATTTGAAATAACTGCCTGATATTCAACATACCTATGATAAGGTAAAACCCTTGCAAATCTAGAAGAACTAGGTAGACACTACAATTGTTTCTCAAGCAACACTTATTTTTGAGAAGGTTGGCATTGATATACTGAAAGATGCTTTGGAGAAATTATCTTCCATCATTAGCTTTCTAGAGGATTTTGATAAGGAATCCAATTTAGTAATGACAAAGTACTCTCCATTTAGGAAAAGATGGATGAGATCATTGATTTCAATTGGCCATCTAATGTGGAATATGGGAAGTGGAAGAGAATATTTATTGATGAATTGGATTTATGAATATAGGGATGGAAAATACATATATTTGGTCAAGTATAATATAAGTCTGGCCTCATAAGTTACAATGCACAAATATATGTTTCTCTTGATTCAAGATATAACAAATAGGTGATGACTAGTGATGAATTGGATTGATATTGATGTTGACTTGGATGTTTGTTCACTTTTTCCCATATTTACACAATTTTGTCATTTTTCTCAATGGAATGAATATGCTACAATAGTTAGAAGGTTATTCCTTTCCAACAAAATGTCTTTTGAAAGGCAGTTCTATTTTCCTTAGTGAATGAATAATATTTGTCTCACATGTGTTCCCTCCAATTGAAAGTGTAAATATAATTACAAGGGGAATATATGTTGTAGCGGTCTAATTAAAATGTGGCATGTGTAATTTTGGCCTAAAGCTTGTTTTTCTCCCTTTTTCTCATAAAAGGAAACTTAGGGCCATTAGTACGAGTCTCTTGTTGAATTTTGGATCTGAATTATGAAAATTGTGAGCATAGAGAAAACATATTTGAAGTCTATATCTTAAGTTTTGAGTCTAGTGATTGAATTTTTCCAATTGTATGGTTTTTGAACATATTTGAACAATAATGAAAATCCCTTGAGTTTATCATCTCTCTAGCTATACATTGTATCTAAATTATTAATGAAAATATGATCAAGGATCATGTCATTAATCTTCATTATCACTGTGCTTTGATGTATGTTTTAATTTAGGATCTAATTCAATGGATCAATTAAAATGCTTTGGTTAAATAATGAATTTTTATACTTGTGTAGTGGATCTAATAAGTAGTGATAAAGTCTAGGTATTAATTTGTGAATTACAAGGAAATCTCATGTAGATCATGGATATTTAGGATTAAATTCACCTTATAGTTTAATTTGTTGTGTTCTTGATTCCTGGCCCAAAGATATGGCATTGATCTTAAGTATTGTATGCATTTCCCATGGTTTTGGTTATCCAATTTGAGCACAACATTCATAAATAATATTTTAATCAATTTACCTTTTGTTATGGTTGGTGTTGTATGAATTCTTAATTTTAGAAGTGTGATCTTTCAAATAAATCGCCAATCTCTTTAAAGATTGCATTGATTTAGCATTGGAATGATAATGTATCTATTAATTGTATAATGTGTAATTTAATTGTGTAGAAAAGTTGTAAGAGACACATTGTGGGAACACTCTCCTAGGTCTTATAGAGCTCAAAGTGTAGGAGAAGAAGCATCCTAGCTTCTACTCATTTGTTGGCCAATTGTTTCTCAAGTATTTGAGAATTGAGTTTGGTAATCTCATAGGTTCTTGGTGAGATCTAATTGGTTCTTTAAAAACAACCAACCGATTGGTGACTCTACTAGGGACATAAGTTTGTTAAATATTTGTTCTCTAGAGTGCCTTATTGAATATCACTATAATATATGGTGATGTTTATCTATAGAGTCAGTCTATTTGAAGTTGCTACTAACCAATGCTCAAGTCTTTACCAAGTTTCCCATCAAAGTTTATGTTAGGTTTCCTACCATTTTGTGTATTCAAAGGCTTGTTCTCAAAGTTCATTTAAAATAATTTCACATTTGTCAAATTTTGTCTAAGTTTCCAAGGATCTTGAAAAATTTGCATAAATTGTAACACAATTGCTACAAATTTTTCCCAAGCAATTTGGGTGGCAACTCTAAAATCTCTGCACTAGTGTGTGTCGGTATTTGAATATATAAAAGAAGTAAAGAAGAAGAATATAAAGATATTAAAAATGTTGGAAAAGGTGAAGAAGATTCAAGCACAAATGTGAGGAACTCATGGCCATATGAAGAAGCATCCAAAAAATAAACGAGAAGGAGAAATACCCAAGAACACTCGTGGAGAATAGGTAAAAGCAAAGGACACAAAACAAAGTAAGTCTAATCCCCATCCAACCCTTGAAAGTGAGATTCATTCTAGTTCTAGTTCTGAATGTGAAAGTAACTTGTTAGATTTCAATGATAGAACTTCTCCTAAGAGAGGAGAAGCTACAATGAAGTCTATTGTGAATGAGAAACCCTCATATCAGGGCTTAAGATCCATGAAAAGGAGGGAGAGAGATAAAATACATCAAGATAATGCAAATGCTAGATGTGCTAGAGCTAAATGATATTTGATCCCAACCTCTAACACATATACTCCCCTTCCTCCAAATCTATTAATTGGGTTTGATGAATATGCTGGTAACAATGTTCCTGGTCATCCTAAAGTGGTAGTAGCATCTAATTTTGATACCACCTTACTAGAGGAGGAAGAAGTTTTTAATGATATGAAATGGATTAGAGAAAGAGATTTAATATGTGATGAAAATAGAAAGAAAAGGGATGAAGATAAATGGAAAAGGATAAGGGAAGCCATTATTGAGAGAGATATGTTACAAAGAAAAGTTGAGCAAATGGAGGAACTAAATAGGTTAGAAACTAAACCTTCAAAGAAAATTGGTCCTATTGTTGAAGATATTGTAACGAGGGACCCTGTAGTTCCCTTTTCTGATAATGCTTGTGTAAATTCATGGACCAACAATGTTGTGAAGGCTTCAATACCAGTTAACCCTCCTATTAATACAAATCATGTTCTCCAAAATGTTCATAAAGGAAAGAAGCCCATGGGGAGAGTAAAGATAAATGAGGGAGGTTATTCTAAAAAAGACACATCACATAATGAGTCTATCTCAGTAGATGATAAACTAATAAAATAAAATGAGGAGTTACAATTCAGAGAGTGCAAGAGATGGAACTACTAGCTGTGAACACTAAAATGAAGTAGAAACTAGGTTTCCTAGAGTCTACCATAAAGGATGTTGTTCTTGAAACTCAAACCATTCAAGCCCATACACCATCCTCAATTCCCCATGTGAATGAAAAGACTTCATCTAGTGCTAATCCTTCCAATTCATATTTATAGCTAGAGAATAAGGCTAGAAGAAACCATCAACATGGTTAGTATGATTCCCAACCAAGGAGGCCTAAAAACAGTTATGAAAGTAGAAGGAATCATAATAATAAAAATGAGGAAGAGGGACCCTTTGGAAGAATATTATTGCATACTAATAGATATAGGAAATCATGTTTTGAGAACATCCCGGGGTACCCAAATCCTATCCAAGATAATGGAAGAAAACATGTACCCAAATTTACTAGCAATATTGCTCTAAGTGGTGAAGAACGTTTGAAAGAATTTTAGAGTTTTGTGGAATATTTTGAGTTGTGGGATGATGATGTCACTATGAAATATTTTATGCAATCCTTAACTAAAGAGGATAGGGATTGGTATAGGAGTTTTCTTGATTCAAGCATTGATTCCATGTATGCTTAAATCTATTAGTATGATTCCCAACCAAGGAGGCCTAAAAACAGTTATGAAAGTAGAAGGAATCATAATAATAAAAATGAGGAAGAGGGACCCTTTGGAAGAATATTATTGCATACTAATAGATATAGGAAATCATGTTTTGAGAACATCCCGGGGTACCCAAATCCTATCCAAGATAATGGAAGAAAACATGTACCCAAATTTACTAGCAATATTGCTCTAAGTGGTGAAGAACGTTTGAAAGAATTTTAGAGTTTTGTGGAATATTTTGAGTTGTGGGATGATGATGTCACTATGAAATATTTTATGCAATCCTTAACTAAAGAGGATAGGGATTGGTATAGGAGTTTTCTTGATTCAAGCATTGATTCCATGTATGCTTAAATCTATTAGTATGATTCCCAACCAAGGAGGCCTAAAAATAGTTATGAAAGTAGAAGGAATCATAATAATAAAAATGAGGAAGAGGGACCCTTTGGAAGAATATTATTGCATACTAATAGATATAGGAAATCATGTTTTGAGAACATCCCGGGGTACCCAAATCCTATCCAAGATAATGGAAGAAAACATGTACCCAAATTTACTAGCAATATTGCTCTAAGTGGTGAAGAACGTTTGAAAGAATTTTAGAGTTTTGTGGAATATTTTGAGTTGTGGGATGATGATGTCACTATGAAATATTTTATGCAATCCTTAACTAAAGAGGATAGGGATTGGTATAGGAGTTTTCTTGATTCAAGCATTGATTCCATGTATGCTTAAATCTATAGGATTTTTAGAGAACAGTATGGAGACCAAACTAATCCTAGGTTTAGGTTAAATGATTTCAACAATATCACAAAGGGAAATAACAAAATGGCAACTAAATTCAATGCAAGGTTCCAAAAGGTTATGTATAAAGTCCTTAGTTATTTCAGGTCCAATGAAAATGCATGTCTAGTGGTATATTGTAATGCATATGATTAAAAAATGTGTTACTTGATCAAAGATAAGAATCCACAGAACCTGAGAGAAGCCTGCAAAATGGCAGTCTATATAGAAAACAGTAGAAGAGAATTAGGTAAAGTTGGAAGGAGAGATGATCCTAAACCCTTGAAGAATCCAAGAGCTCAAAATGAAAAGGCTATTAAAATTGTAGCCCCTGATGAGAAGTTGGATCAAGTTCTTAGTCTATTGCAGAAGGGGGAAAAGAATGATAAACCACAATTCCAAAGAAATGAAAGGCCACCAAGACTGTAGGATTACCCTTACCATACTAACTGGAACAATGGGAAGCCATATAACAATAATTAGAAAAATATTCAAAGTATACTCGATCTTTCGCAAAAGCATTCCAAAAATGTCACTGAAGATTTTCCATGGTCTGGAGTATGTAAAATTCCCCACTCTTCACAACAATGTGTTGTTACAAAGTCAGTAGTGTTGATGTGTTTTTTATGCACTTCTCAACACAGGCAGTGTGTAGGTGCACTACCTCTCTTGAAAGACAATCTTCCACAATCAAATTGCAGAACACATATCCCAAGGTCTCTAATGTCAGGTCTTGACAGTGCTTGGAATATCTCAGTTGATTTATGTGATTTGTTGGAATCACAAGGTGAACTTACAGATGAGTTACAAAGTGTGGGAAGTTGGGCCTGCAAATGCAGTTTTAAAATGCTAGAAGTGAATGAACAATGGATGCACACTCAAAAGAGCAAGCTAAAACCCACCAAATTCATCTGATTTAGCTTCTTGGTGATACTTGAGATCCTATTCTAACCAAGGACTAAAAGAAATAGCAAAAGGAGAAGGGTTAAGAAAGTTTTTCTAATCCTAAGCTACGAATGAATAGTAACAATGGTGGCTGCTTCAGTAGAAAAACTCCCTAAAACTAAGTTTTGCTAGGCCAAGAGGAACCTACAGTTACACAAAACTAGTGTAATCTTCTAAGGACTGCAGATTTTTAGATTACACATACACATCATGTACATGTAATTGAACTAAGTTGCAACAATGAAGCAAAAAGCACAGACTAGCTTTGCAAAGTGACTCATCATCAATGAATCACAAAAAGCATGAGCTGGAAATTCATCAAATACTGAAACAACAATCACCATCACCACTTCCATTGAAGAAACTAACACCTAAACTAATAGGGAAGTTGAACCATGCATAGATAAAGAGTAAAATCAAAAGGAACACCCATAAATCATGCAATGCTACTTTCTATTGCTGCAGAATGTCTTTACATCAGTTCTCCAACCCTTACAAATGAGGGGAAAGCCCCTATTTATAGTTTTCCAAAGCCCAAATGAATGGCTAGGATTAATTCACAATGAGTGGCCAAGATTTGATTACATTAGGGTTTCACCTACCCCCCATTATCTAGCAATTTAAAATACATCCTTGTCTTTTCCCTGTTTTGTCATCTAGTGCTCAGGTGCTGTAGCAATTTCATCATTTAGTTGATTGCCCTTTTACTACAATTGAAACTACTTTAAAGTTTCCCTTTGCTTGATGCATTTGCAGTGTTCTTCATTGGATCAAACAGGCCTGTCAAAGACTAACATCAATGGATTGGTTGCCCTTGATTTGGGCGGACAACTCCCTTATGCCTTCTTCAAGGCCACCCCCTTGCACTTTTGTCATTAACTTCCTTGGCACATGCCTTCTTCTAACACTAACCATGTTGGTGGGTGCTAGGAGGAGAGTCAAACATGAAATGAATGGTGACAAGACCTATGCACATTCCTTGTTCAACTTTCTTGATGGGTCTCTTGATAGACCTGTAGTAGGCTCTTTGAATCCCGCATACATGAAACGTCGTAAGTTCTTTCATACACAAATCAAGGAAAACGTTAGTCAAATCTTTCAAAATCCTTGTTAGATCCATCCATGCATCATCAAAAGATCATAATATTCATATTTGGAGCTCATTTGGACCATAAACATTAATGCGGGCCCAAGGGGGTGGGCAGTGAATGGGGGACAACAAAATAGAAGGGAAGTTCCCGGACCCCACAAAACATAGAAAAACCAAGATTTTCCATTTATAGCACATAGGAAAAAGGGAAGGAAGAGTTCCAAGAAAAACTTCCTCAAGATTGGACTCATTTGAAAAAACTGGAAGCTTGGAAGGGGAAAGGTGGAGGGTCACAACCCTTTTGAAAAGGAAATGAGCACATGGCGGCTAGGAAGGAAAGTCCCAAATGACGATGGAGGGGTGGAGTCCTAGAAATGTCCACGGAGGGATGGAGTCCCATAAACGACCATAGAGGGACTGGGTTCTAGAGGCTGGGTAGCTGGGGCTCCACAGATGTTCAAAACGGCCACAAAGGGATGGAGTCCTGGAAATGAACATGGAGGGGTCAGGTTCTGGAGGCCAAGTCACCGAGGCTCCATGAATGTTCAAAATGGCCATAGAGGGATGAAGTCCTAGAAACGACCACGGAGGGGCCGAGTCCCAGAGGCCGGGACGCCGGGGGCTCCACGGATGTTCAAAATGGCTACGGAGGGACGAAGTCCCAAAAATGGCCACGGAGGGGCCGGGTCGCCGAGGCTCCACTGATATTCAAAACAACCATGGAGGGACAAATTCCTAGAAACGGCCACGGAGGGGCTAGGTCCTAGAGGCTAGGTCGTCGGGGCTCCATGGATGTTCCAAAATATCCAAAGAAGGACGAAGTTTCAAAACCCCTGAAACTTAACGAAACGCTGACGAAACCTTGACAGTTCACTTCGGCACCACAAAAACATCCCAAATCCACTAGAAAGTTGTCCCCAAAGTCAAAAATGTGGAAAGGGGACCATTGGGGGTCCATGGATGTTTCAAAATAGCTAAAGATGGAGGGAGTTCTGGAGGGAAAGTTCCTAAACCACCGAAACTTAATGAAACATTGACAAAACCTTGGCAATTCACTTAGGCACCACAAAAACATCCCAAATGCACCAAAAAGTTGTCCCCAAAGTCAAAAATGTGGAAAGCGGACCATCGGGGGTCCACAGATGTTTCAAAATAGCCAATGAGGGAGGGAGTTCTGGAGGGAAAGTTTTGAAACCACTGAAACTTAATGAAACGTTGACGAAACCTTGGCAGTTCACTTAAGCACCATAAAAACATCCCAAATCCACGAGAAAAGTTGTCCCTAAAATAAAAAAATGTGGAAAGCAGACCGTCGAGGGCCCACAAATGTTTCAAAACAACCAAACAAGGAGGGAGTTCCAAAGGGAAAGTTCTGAAACCACCGAAACTTAATGAAACATTGACGAAACCTTGGCAATTCACATAGGCACCACGAAAACATCATAAATCCACTAGAAAGTTGTCCCCAAAGTCAAAAATGTGGAAAGCGAACTATCAGGGGTCCACGAATGTTTCAAAACAACCAATGAGGGAGGGAGTTTCAGAGGGAAAATTTTGAAACCACCAAAACTTAACGAAACATTGACAAAACCTTGGCAGTTCACTTAGGCACCACAAAAACATCCCAAATCCACCAGAAAGTTGTCCCCAAAGTCAAAAATGTGGAAAGCAGATCGTCGGGAGTCCATAGATGTTTCAAAACAACTAATGAGGGAGAAAGTTCTAAAACCACTGAAACTTAATGAAACGTTGACGAAACCTTGGCAATTCACTTAGGTACCACAAAAACATCACAAATCTACCAAAAAGTTATCCCCAAAGTCAAAAATGTGGAAAGCAGACCAAGCGGTCAAGGGGATTTGATCGTTTGAAGGCACATGACCAATTTGGGCTTGGAAAATGGGGTACACAAAACAAGACAAGAGAAAAGCAGCCTATAGGGAGCGAAAAAAGGGGGTCGCTTCCTACGGCGGGGCATGTGTGCAAAACATGCACAACAAATGGCGACTCACTGGGGAAATGCTCCAAATCATTTTGATGACAAACTGGAATCACAAACCTAGAATCTTTGGTTCTGACCTTCACGCTAGGGAAAATAAACCAGACGCTCAACCAAAGGATCAAAACCACTAGCCAACCCAACCTTCAGTATGCTGAAAATCCAAGTGTGTGCAGTTGCGTTAATTCCCATCCTTCAGTTGCTATAGGAACCCAAGATCCATCAAGTTAAGCTACGTAGTTTATTCTAACTCCATAAGCATCCAGGAAATTGCCTCGCTGCCAGTCAGGCGTCCATAACCCCAATGAGGTTATCACTGTCATTCTCCTGACCATTGCTCTACTGTCGGTCGGGCGTCCATAGCCCCGGTAGAGTTGCTTGGATACCCCTAAAAAGTTGAATTTTATCTTTCTTTTAATTTTCACTGTTTTCTTTCTTTCCTTCTTTTATCTTTTTAGCTCTTTTATTTCAACCCACAAGCATTGAAGCTCATGCTCAGGGCTGAGAATCACAGTGGTGCTGGAGCAGAATTTTAGATTTTTCACTTAACTAGACTTCACAAAAGGCCCTACAATGACCGTCGAATTCTTAAGATGTGTAAGAGCTGTAAGATTTCATAATACGTCAGAGTCAGACTAAACCAACAACTTATCCTCTTTGAATCAAACACCCAAATCACTTGAAACTAACAAAAGACCTTCACCATCCACTCTGAAGACTTGATTAGAGTTTGACAAAGAAATATGTAGAACAACCCTAGGTGATAAGTATGGTTGTTGTGTGCACAAATGTTCCCAGCTAAAAGTAGAGGGACCCCAAGCCAAGTAGCAGCAAAGTGAAAGAAAACAAAAAGAAAACAACCAACAAAGCAAGAAACCTACATCAAACCAACTAACCTAAGGAAAGCAGGAAAGCGAAGTATTTACAGGAAACCTATACTACTCGAAACAGGCTATGTACAAAGATATTTACAAAGAACTATGTTCAGGTAGGGCGAGTTGACATTAACATTCACTGGATTTCGTAATGCATGCACAAGAAAATGGGCAATCATTATCATTCTTAACCATGCAAAATTATCTTTATATTCAGAAAAAAGAAATTCAACCTTGCAACACTCAAGTTCAATCACATCAACATGAAAAATCAGCAATTGAGGAGGCTCGTTGAACCCATGGTTAATCCATAAACATTTTTTCCTTCCCTCGTTACCATAATCAAAATGAAACACGTAGCTATAAATATTCATAGGATTAAGGAAGGATAGAAACTAGATGTCATCATGCAGAGGTGATAGCATTGGAAAATTGAGAGCAAGCACAACATCGTCGAAAGGTGCATTGGTAGCCTCGAGTGGGTGCGGTGGAGGGTGCATCATTTCTGGCCTTGGGCTTGCATAAGGCTAGGAGAATAGGGCAGCAAGCACCGCTTTCGATCTGCGTGTGAGATTGACAACCCCTATCGGTTGTTCTTCAAGGAAGTACACCTCATCTCATTGATCTTCTGCAAACCTGGGGTCCACTTGATTGCTATCCTCAAATGGCAGTATGCTATCCCACCTCCTTTCCCAAGTGTTGTCCTTATTTATGTGGTGTTCAATGTCGTGGGACATGACATGCGTGAATCTGTCCTATTGCAGCCATCTGAATATGAAGGAGGATCAACAATAATCATGGTGGAAGGACTCCAAGTTGCATTTTGTAGTTGGTTGGGTGCCTCATCTCTACTACCAGTTGTCTCAACACCTTTGCCTTTGTCTTCTTCTCTTTGTTGTGCATGCATTTCCTCGTGGTGTTCAGTCATTTCTTCTTGGTCACCATCGCTATAGATAGAGAAGGAACCCCTCTCCTACTCTGGAGGCTCTAGTATTTCATCAACGGGAGGGGCAAGTGGTATGCCTTCATCGCTATCGTCTTTTGGGATGTGCTCTTCCTTGAAATGAGCATACCTCTGCAATATAGTTCCCAATGGAAAGAAGTCATCAATTGACGACACCTCATCAAGGGGACCAAAATTCACTACACAATCTCCCTCCAAAGACTTGCCAAAAAGACTATCATCCATGGTGCACAATTGCTCTTCGAGAGGAAATTCTTGATGACTGGTTGACAACATTCCTATTCAATCTAATTCATTGCTTAGACTTCTGAGACTATATTAATGTCCTTCTTCTATTGTTGTCCCAACATCCTTTTGAGGACCACCTTCAACTGAGTTGTCACCTAGCTCTGGCTCTTGGTCTTCTACTTCGATCCGAGTAGCAAGTAGAGGAGGTCGGGCACTTGGCTGCTCCACTTGTCCTCTAACTTGTTTGATAGCCTCTTTGCACAGTCCCCATGTGAACTCTGAGTGCGATGAATCATGAAGTCTGCACCAGTTTGGAAGTGGAAATACCTCCAAATCCACTTGACATCTTAGTTCAAACCAATCCTTTGCTAATCTAGAGATGAGATGGTCATATCTTTCCACTACTGGGTCCTCATCATCACTTGAAAAACAAGCTTGATGGTAGACAACTGTGGTGAGTGGTTGTTCTCACTCCTCCAAACTTTCATTTTCAGATTCTTGATTGCTATTATTGATGAAGGAGAAGCCTTCTAGTTTGATTTCACTTATACCTTCGTCGTCATTTTCTGCTGCTCCAAGGTTGTCAACCTTTTCTTCTTCCTGTTCTTCAGCATCTTTGTTGGTTGTCCTAGCATGCACTGTTGCAGACTTTGTTGATTCATCTTCAATGTGTTGTCCTCTAGATGTTGACAACTCTTTTGCCTCATTAGATAACTTCTCTTGATTGGGAGTTGGCTTCTCCAACTTGTCCGAACAACCCTTGGCTTGAGCAATGATGTTTTTGCATGACAAGCAAGTGAATTCAGAGTGGGGTGCATTGTGAAATCTGCACCAACTAGACATCAATATTTCCTTCAATCTTGGTTCATCTTTGTTTCTCAAATGTTCCTCGATCAACTCCTTGAACGCCTTGGCTTCCATGGTTGTCAATTCTTCCTATGGGTTTTCAGGGGCCAAGGGTTGGTATATTTTCCAAAAAGGAATTTCTCCTTGCAAAACTTTTTCGATTCTGCTCAAGAATGTGAGACATCCCAATTCGTTATGCCTGTGAGTGCAATGGATCCGACATCTATCTACCAACGCAAATTGATGCAATGGCTTCTTCAGTCTCTTGTTCAAATCTACATATAGCTGAGTGATGTCAATTTGTGCATGTTGCTCCATTTTGACTCAACTTCTACTTGCCTTCAAATTTTTTTTATTTTTTAGCATTAATAGAGATCTCCTTATCTCAGATTTCTTCTTTGAAATTGGTCTTTTCAGAGTGCCAACTTTAAGCTTTGTAGCCTCAACATGTTATGCCCTCCTTCTAGCGCTAGTTCTGTTGATGTGTTTTTTATGCACTTCTCAACACAGGCAGTGCGTAGGTGCACTACCTCTCTTGAAAGACAATCTTCCACAATCAAATTGTAGAACACTATTCCAAGGTCTCTAATGTTAGGTCTTGAAAATTTTTGGCATATCTAATTTGATTTATGTGATTTGCTAGAATCACAAGGCAGACTTACGAATGAGTTACAAAGTGTGGGAAGTTGGGCCTGCTAATGAAGTTTTAAAGTGCTGGAAGTGAATGAACAGTGGCTGCCCACTCAAAACAGCAAGCTAAAACCCACCAAATTCATCTGATTTAGCTTCATGGTGATGCTTGAGATCCTACTCTAACCAAGAACTAAAAGAAATAGCAAAAGGAGAACGGTTAAGAAATTTGTTCTAATCCTAAGCTACAAATGAATAGTAACAATTGTGGCTGCTATAGTAGACAAACTCCCTAAAACTAATTTTTGCTAGGCCAAGAGGAACCTACAGTTACACAAAACCAGTGCAATCTTCTAAGGACTATAAATTTTTAGATTACACATACACATCATGCACATGTAATTGAACTAAGTTGCAACAATGAAGTAAAAATCTCATACTAGCTTTGTAAAGTGACTCATCATCAATGAATCACAAAAAGCATGAGCTTGAAATTCATCAAATACTGAAACAACAATCACCATCACCACTTCCATTGAAGAAACTAACACCTAAACTAATAGGGAAGTTGAACCATGCATACATAAAGAGAAAAATCAAAAGGAACACCCATAAATCATGCAATGCTACTTTCTATTACTGCAGAATGTCTTTACATCAGTTCTCCAACCCTTACAAATGAGGGGAAAGCCCCTATTTATAGATTTCCAAAGCCCAAGTGAATGGCTAGGATTAATTCACAATGAGTGGCCCAAGTTTGATTACATTAGGGTTTCACATACCCCCCATTATCCAACAATTTAAAATACATCCTTGTCTTTTCCCTGTTTTGTCATCTAGTACTTAGGTGTTGTAGCAATTTCATCATTTAGTTGATTGCCCTTTTATTGTAGCCGAAGCTACTTGAAATCTACCCTTTGCTTGATACATTTGTAGTGTTCTTCATTGGATCAAACAAGCCTGTCGACGACTGGCATCAATGGATTGGTTTCCCCTGATTTGGGCAGACAGCTCCTTTATGCCTTCTTTAAGGCCACCCCCTTGCATTTTTGTCATTGACTTCCTTGGCACAAGCCTTCTTCTAATGCTGATCCTTTTGGTGGGTGCTAGGGGGAGAGGCGAACATGAAATGAATGGTGATAGGAGCTATGCACATTCCTTGTTCAACTTTCTCGATAGGTCTCTTGACGGACCTACAGTAGGCTCCTAGAATCCTGCGTACATGAAATGTCGTAAGTGCTTTCATACACAAATGAAGGAAAACATTAGCCAAATGTTGTAAAATCCTTGTTAGATACATCCATGCATCATTAAAAGATCATAATATTCATAGTTGGAGCTCATTTGGACCATAAACATTAATGCAGGCCCAAGGGGGCAGGCAGCGAACGGGGGATAGAAAACCAGAAGGAAAGTTCCCGAACCCCACAAAACATAGAAAAACCAAAAAAATTAATTATAGCGCATGGGAAAAGGGGAAGGAAGAGTGCCCAGAAAAACTTCCTCAGGATTGGACTCATTTGAAAAAATTGGAAGCTTGGAAGGGGAAAGGGGGAGGGTCACCGCCCTTTTGAAAAGGAAATGAGCACATGGCGGCCCAGAGGGAAAGTCTCAGATGGCGACGGAGGGGTGGAGTCCTAGAAATGACTATGGAGGGACGGAGTCCTAGAAATGGCCACAGAGGGGCTGGGTTCCAGAGGTTGGGTCATCAGGTTTCCATGAATTATCAAAATGGCCATGGAGGGACAGAGTCCCAAAAATGAACATGGAGGGTACGAGTTCCAGAGGTTTGGTTGCTGAGGCTCCACGAAGGTTCAAAATGGCCATGGAGGGATGGAGTCCTAGAAATAGCCACGGAGGGGCCAAGTCCCGGAGGCCGGGTCGTCGGGGCTCCATGGAGGTTCAAAATGGCCACAGAGGGATGAAGTCCTAGAAACAGCCACAGAGGGGCCGGGTCACCGGGGCTCCACGGATGTTCAAAATGACCACAAAGGGATGGACTCGCAGAAACGGCCATGTAGGGGCCGGGTCCCGGAGGCCGGGTCGCTGGGGCTCCATGGATGTTCGAAAATAGCCAAAGAGGGACGGAGTTTTGAAACCCTCGAAACTTAATGAAACATTGACAAAACCTTGGCAGTTCACTTAGGCACAACAAAAACATCCCAAATCCACCAGAAAGTTGTCCCCAAAGTCAAAAATGTGGAAAGGGGACCATCGGGGTTCCACAGATGTTTCAAAACAACCAAAGAAGGAGGGAGTTCTAGAGGGAAAGTTATGAAACCACCGAAACTTAATGAAACATTGATGAAACCTTGAAAGTTCACTTATTCACCACAGAAACATCTGAAATCCACCTGAAAGTTGTCCCCAAAGTCAAAATTGTGGAAAGTGGACTGTCGGGGGTCCACGGATGTTTCAAAACAGCCAATGAGGGAGGGAGTTTCAGAGGGAAAGTTCTGAAACCACTGAAACTTAACGAAACGTTGATGAAACCTTGACAGTTCACTTAGGCACCATAAAAATATCCCAAATCCACCAGAAAGTTGTCCCCAAAGTCAAAAATGTGGAAAGCGGACTGTTGGGGGTCCATGGATGTTTCAAAACAGCCAAAGAGGGAGGGAGTTCAGGAGGGAAAGTTCTAAAACCTCTGAAACTTAATGAAACATTGAAAAAACCTTGGCAGTTCACTTAGGCACCACAAAAACATCCCAAATCCATCAGAAAGTTGTCCCCAAAGTCAAAAATGTGGAAAGCGGACTGCCGGGGGTCCACGGATGTTTCAAAACAGCCAATGAGGGAGGGAGTTCCAAAGGGAAAGTTCTAAAACCATCGAAACTTAATGAAACATTGATGAAACCTTGGCAGTTCACTTAGGCACCACAAAAACATCCCAAATCCACTAGAAAGTTGTCCCCAAAGTCAAAAATGTGGAAAGCGGACCATCGGGGGTCCACAGATGTTTCAAAACAACCAATGAGGGAGGGAGTTTTGGAGGGAAAGTTTCAAAACCACCGAAACTTAACGAAACGTTGATAAAACCTTGGCAATTCACTTAGGCACCACAAAAACATCCCAAATCCACTAGAAAGTTGTCCCCAAAGTCAAAAATGTGGAAAGTGGACCGAGCGATCAGGGATGAAGCCAGTAGGAACAAGACAAAAGGTAGAAAAGGGACAGGGGACTTTGTTTCTCCCCAAATTTGAATACCCCAAGTAGGTGAATTTGGTCAAGGGGATTTGATCGTTTGAAGGCACATGACCAATTTGGGCTTGGAAAATGGGGCGTGCAAAACAAGACAGGAGCGAATCAGCTTGTTGGGCGCGAAAAAAGGGGGTCCTTGCCTATAGCGGGGCGTGTGTGCAAAACATGCACAACAAGTAGAAAAGTCACCGGATGATCAAGGAGGTTATGAGTCTCCTCATGATCATGATGAAATTGTGAATGTGTTTATCACCAAATCATATTTTTCTTGTGATGATTACTCCTCTGATGATGAGCCTAATAGAATTGATGTGGATGTTCAAATGCAAGAGGTGAGATTTTACCATCAACAAGTATTTTTAGATGAAGAAAGATAGAATGACTAGATTGTTTACACTCTTGAGTCAGATAATATTTCTTTGAGAAGACCTTCAAACAAAGAAATTGAAATTTTCACAATTTCATTCCCCGCTCAAGTAAGAAGTAATCTTCATTTGAGGAATAGGATTGTAAATGGTAATTAGGGTAGCCTTGGTAGCATGTTTATCAAGGAGAAAAATGCAGAAAATAAAGTGATTAAGACAAAAATTAAGAAAGAATAGACAAAACCTACAGAAAGTAAGGAGATGAGAATTTGGGCTAAGAAGGGCAGTAAGGCTAAGATTAATAGTGAAGGTTTTCCTCAGGCTATGAAGGACAAGGACCTAAAGCCAAATTATAGAAAGGTTGAAAGACAAGATGACAAGCTAACTTCTAAGGAATTAATACTCCCTGAGTTACCAAACTATTCCCATGTAGATATGTTCCAAGTATTATCTCAAGTTAAGGTCACCGTCCCACTATTAGAAATGATGAGAATTGATGAGCATAAGAATAAGATGGTTTCTCTCATCAATAGTGTTTCTATGGGTGGTAAGGATAAAGTGGTGTCTAATCAACTTGAATCAAGAAAAATTCAAGAGAAGGATGTTGAGATGGAAGCAGTGATTAGTGAAAATCCTAAAATATATTTGGGAACTACAGTTACTACAAACCCAAGTCAATTCAATCCATTTTTCTAAGCTTGATTATTGATGGGAAGATTCTTAGGAATTTCATGATCAATTCAAGGGCCTCAAACAATGTGATGACAATAAAAATCATGAAACAAATTGGTTTGAAGGTTGATAACACTTATGGGAAGTGTTATGCTATGGACTCGAGAGAGGTCCCTATTATAGGAGTAATTAATAGAGTTCCATACAAATTGGTAGCCTTCCCTGAGTAGTTGTTTATGAGTATCATAGTGGTGGACATTCCACCAACTTATGGGATGTTATTGTCAAGATAATGGAGTGCATCTATGGGTGGAAGTATACAATGTGATTTTTCAATTGCCACTTTCTCAATTGACCAAAAGGATGTTAAGATTGCTAGAGAACCAAGAGTTCATGGCATGATTGAATATGTAAAGGAGCCAAAAGAACCAGTGATAATCAATTTTGTAGATATTGGTTTAGAAACTTTTTGGGTTGAATAATTGAAACAAGAAGAAGAAGTCCAAACTACACCAATTGATAGGGAAGTCCTAGATGCACCACAAGAAGATGCTCTCTAGACCATGTATTTTGATGGAGCTTTTTCTAAGGAGGGCTCCGATGCAGGAGTTATTCTCATTTCCCCACAAGGTAAAACATTCAAGTACTCCTTGTTAAAATTTTCTTGTACAAATAATGTGGCCAAATATGAGGCTCTATTGCTTGGTCTGAAATTAGCTTCAAATCATGGAATTAAGATGTTAAAAGTGTTGGGAGATTTTGAATTAGTGGTTTCCTAGGTTAGATCCAATTTTTTTTCCAAAAATAAAAGGCTTAAACAATATAGGAATGTAGTTTGGGATATTATTGAGGCCTTTGATGCTTTTAACATAGACTGGATAGAAAGGGGACTGAATGTTAGGGTAGATTTGTTAGCTAGTATTGCTATCAGATTAGATGATGTCACTTTTGATGGAATTTAAAAAATATAAGTACAAACTCAGTCTGTAGTGCTTGACAACATTTACAACTGGCAAGTGTTTGATGATGACAATGATATCTTGAAATTATTTCAATGTATTGATCAATATGAAAGCCAAGAAATTGATTTTGGCTCATTAGTGGTGGAGGTCGACAAGAAAGAAACATTATTTGGGAACGAGGTGATCCAATTGAAAACCAACAAGATTCCCAAAGGACTGGATGCATTAGAGAGGGTATTTGATGTGGCCCTGGTAAATCAAATGTTAAGCAAGCATCTTCCCATAGGGAAGATTTGGAAGAAATAAATCTTGGAATGAAGAATTCTCCCAAAAAGGTATACATATGGAAGAAGATGAAACCTCATTTCAAAACCATGTTGATTTCCCTATTGAGGAAGTAAGAAATGTGTCTGCATTATCATATGATGACCTAAAGGCCTATAGGGAGGATCTATTTAAGCATGCGATACCTTTGAATCCTAATGAAAAAAAAAATAGGAAAAAGAAGAGGCCAATAAATACCACATTGCATCCAAAAATGCAGGTAGAAATCACAAAGTTAAGAGATGTTGGGATTATTAAGCCTATAAGGCATTCTTCATGGGTTTCAAACTTGGTTCTGGTTAGGAAAAAGAATGGGGACTTGAGGCTTTGTGTATATTTTAGGAATCTAAATATAGCATCCTTGAAAGAAAATTACCCTCTACGTAACATGGAGGCTATGTTGCAAAAGGTCATAGGGTGTGAACTACTCTCAATGATGGATGGGTTCTCAGGTTATAATCAAGTCATGGTGAGAGAATCCGAGCAGTACAAGATTGAATTCAATACACCATGGGGAACCTATGTGTACATGAGAATGCCATTTGTCCTGATCAATGCTGGTGCAACATTTCAAAGATTCATGGATGTGGCCTTCACAAATTTTACTGACCTCTTCCTAGATATATATTAGGATGACTTGACTTCTCATAGCGAGAAGGAAGATCATTGTTCTCACTTGGAGAAAATATTTGTCAGATCCTTGGAGTATGGGATTTCTTTGAACCCTAAGAAATGTGCTTTTGGGGTTAAGGACGGAAATTTATTAGGGAATATTGTCTAAAAGGATGGGGTTAGGATTGACCCTAAATGTGTGATAGCAATAGATAAGATCCCACCACCTAGAAATATGAAGGGAATCCAATCTTTCTTCGAGAAAATTAACTTTGTGAGAAGATTTGTTATTATTTTTTCTAAAATTGTTAGGCCTACCTCTAAAATGTTGAAGAAAGGAGAAAAGGTAGCATGGACAGAAGAGCCTACCAAATATTTTCAAGCCATAAAGGATGCCATCATAGAAGTACATGTCCTCAAATCCCCTGATTATTCAAATCCATTTTAGATATTTACCTTTGCTTCATTTCATACAGTGGTAGGGGTATTGTTGTAGAAGAATGATGAAGATTTTGAACAGCCTGTTGCATTCTTTAGCAAATCTTTGTAGGTTTCCAAGCTCAAATACCATAAAAGGAAGCATATGTCCTAGTAAAGGTTGTTAATAATTTTAGACCATATTTGACTAGAGTGATTTTTGTAGCATATGTTCCAAGTGCAGTAGTCAAGGATATTTTCACTCAAAAGGAGACCACAGGTCAAAGGTGAAGGTGGATCAATAGGATCCAAGAGTTCAATATTGAAATCTAGATTGCAAAGTTGGTGAGAGGTTAGTGTATGGCTAAGTTGATGGCTAAGACCAATTTAGAAGCTAATTAGATCAATCAAGTTGAACATGAGAATGTTGTACCCATATGTGACATGTAGAATTGTGGATGGTACAAAATAATTGTAGAGTACCTACAAAATAATCAATACCCTGAAGGCATGCACAACAATGAAAGGAGAACTCTCAAGTTGTAGGCTATCAAATATATTATCATTGATGGTGAACTCTAGTGGAGAATCCCAGAGGGTGTGTTACTCAAATGTGTAGCTGGAAATCAAGCAGAAGACCTTTCGATTGAAATGCATAAGGGAGCATGTGGAGGTCACTACATGGAAAAAACAACTACTCACAAAATATTGAGAGTAAGCTTCTAGTGGCCAGCTATGTTCAAAGATGTTGACAAGTTTGTTAAAAAATATGATGCTTTCCAAATATTCACTGGTAAGTTAAAAAAATTTGGTAACCTTCCTCTTAGACTAGTTTCAGTCCAGGCCCCTTTTCAACAATGGGGTAGTGATTTTATTGGAGAGATGTCAGAAAATTCAAGTGGGGGTCACTCTTGGATCCTTTTTGCAACAGATTACTTTACAAAGTGGGTAGAAGCTATTCCTACTAGAAAGGAAACAAGCAAAGTGGTAACTGACTTCTTAATGAATAATACATTGAGTAGATTTGGAGTCCCAAAAAGAATTATTTCTAACAATGCCATGTGCTTTAGATCTGAAGAGTTTATTGAATTTTGTAATAAACATGGCATATGTATTTCTTACTCATCTCCTTATCACCCACAAGGAAATGGATAGGTAGAATCGAGTAACAAGAGTTTGATGAAGATTATCAAATAGATGATTGAGAAGAATAAGAAGGCATGGGATTCAAAACTACAACTTGCATTGTGGGAAGATATGAATACAGTTAAAAAGGTCATTGGGAAATCACCATTTGACCTGGAATATAGGGTGGAAGAAAAGATACCTCATAAAAATTTGATAAAGATGTACAAATTTGTTCAAGAATATGATGATAAGATCTATGATGAGATACAACACAGGATGGAAGAGCTAATTAAGCTTGAAAAAACTAGAAGAGAAGCTCATAAAATAAATGAGAGGATACAACTTCAAGTCAAACACCTGTATGAAAAAATGCCATTGAAAGGAAATTAGAAGTTGGGTGCATGGTTTTAATGTGGAATGCAAGGATGGAAGACAAAGGAAGACATGGGAAGTTTGATCCTCTATGGTTTGGGCCATATTTGATTATAGATACACATGGGGAGGAATCATAATTTTGCAGTCCTTAATAGGTGAAGTTTTACAACTACTAGTACTTGGACAGTTCTTGAAATCCTATTTCTCATGAAATATGTTATTTTCCATGTACACTGTATATCCTTATAATTAGTGTATATAGGTTTGGTGTGTTTTCTTTCTGTTGCGTCTGCTTGCCTTGTCCAAGCAAGCTCTTGGGTTTTTTTGGGTTTCTTTGTGTTGGTTTTCTTAACGAAGAGATATATATTCTCATCATACCCGCTAGGGGTATGCGTCCCCAAGCATGAGCCACTAGTAAAGCTCCTAAAATTTTGAAAATTGGAGCTTGTTATGTGCCCTATAATGGTATGTTGCATCTGTTCCCAATGGTAGGGTTTATATTTTTAGCTCTATAAATCTTCTCTCAAATTTCTTAAGTCTTAAAGCCTTGGGAATTTTAATCCTCTATTGACCTATTTCACCTAGTCACCAATTGCTTAAGTTGCAATTTAAGCCATCAGAAACATACCTTTACTGACCCTTTTTCCTAGGTTTGTTAGTCGCCCAATGTTATATCATTATTTTAATTTTTTCCTATCTCAGGTGGAATTATTTTATATCAAATGGGTTTAAATCTAAGTATTCTCCTTGAGCTTCACAATCCTGTTGACCTAGTTGGGTCCCCATTTTATGACTAACTTTATTTACATGTGCAAATATCCCACCCGTCAGATCTAAAGATCAAATCCCATTTGTTGCTCACATACCTCATAGGATTAAAATAATGGTTTTCAATATGTTGTGAGGTTTGCGATTGCTTGAAATGTGTACTCAGTAAGGTGGGTCTCGATATGCATTCAAAATGCCCAACACTCAATGGTTCTGAGATCAGTAGTTGATATCTAATCACAAGACTAAATTTCAACCGTTCATCACTCACCTAGCAAGATAAAAATAATGCTTATCAGAGACTTGTGAGTTATGTGATTGAACAACACATGGATTGTTTCATCCATGTGGAGGAAGGAGTGGATCCCATAGGAAGGGATGATGTGGCCTCTAGCCAACATGTTTTCATTGGTTGATGCATTAGTGAATGATGGTGATAGAAATTCAAATCATGTTGACTCAATCTAAGTCATTCAATGCGCCATCTTAGAGGAAGATCAATGGTTACTATTTAAAATCAAATACATAGATATTAGAGCCATTTTTCTTCATGAAAGTGAGCAATAATGGTAGATAAGACATTTGTAGCTATTGAAATTTGGTCATAAAGACACAAAAAAATTGATTTTCTCACATAACTAAAGATTGCAAGTGAGTGCAGAGCACCCAGGATATTGATCAAAGTTTTTCAAGTTGCAACACGAAAAAATTAGGGTTTCCTATAGATGCAAAAATATACAAGTACAATTAAAGCTATATCATGTGCTTTATTTAAACAATCCTGAATTAGGGAAAGTTTTGAGTGTTTCTTCTTCCAATTGGATTGGCCTACATGCTTTAATTGCTTTATTGTGTTTTAAAATTGCACATAAATTGTGGTTTTCTATCAAAATTGTTCAAATCTGTGTCTTCCAATTGTACCCTAGGATTTTAGTTGAAAGAACTAGGTTTTGAGCCTTTTGTGTCAAAATCCTAGTTTATTTTGAACCTATTTAGTCATCCATGGTTCCTAAGACGCAAGGGTTTGGTTTTGAAACCACAACTAGGCCACTCTCTTAAGACATTGTCAATTGACTCAAATCCTCGACTAGCAAGAGGGATGAAGGAGTAGTAATCTACTATGACCCTAGGATTCATGAAGGATTGTTGGATAAAAAACATTGTATCAAGGATGTTGAATTTCCTTTCACTGGATGGAAATTGTTCAAGAATTGGTTTGGAAACAGGAATTGTGTAGTCCCCAACTGCAACACTTGGAGGTTAGACATGGGGAAACTAGCAGTCCCCAACATGTATATGGATGTAGACTTTCTGAGGGAAATTACAACAAGATATGACCCTGTCTGTAGAGTAGTTATGGCATATGATGGTGCTAAGATGGTCAAAATCACTAGTGAAGAAATTGCAAAAATATTTAAATTGCATTAGTGGAATCAAGATATGATCCCTATTGACCTTGATGCCTTAAGGAAGGAATATGAGAATACCAAGGTCTTGTTTAGAGCCACAATGTTGCCAATGCATGCTCCCACAACAGGACATGGAAATAATAGAAAATAGATAAATATTAGCAAATATGAGAAAGAAAATTTCCCTATGAGGTACTTTCCCAACTATTTCAAGAAGACTGTCTGCTACTTGTGCCAGATTATTGGCTTCAATCCACCAGACACCATGCCAAGGGAATACATGTATATGGAAGCAAACATTTAGCATGCAAATTTCAATGTAGTTTATGATTATGCTACCTATTTGGCAGAACATATGCATAAGGGCCTAATTGCTCTCAGGGAAGGGAAGAATTGGGTAAAATTCTAGTGGTACTCCCTATTGATGCACATTCTTTTATATAAGGGAGAGAGGCTCTTTGGTAAAGACATGTCATTGAGGAAGACATAGGGTGATCTTGAGCTACTTTTCTAGTGTTGGACCCAAATTCTAGACAAGGATGACCAAAAATTTGATTATGTGATCTTCCATAAAAAAATTTCATCCAAATTGAGGAGACTCCTACTTTTTGATCCACCAAGGATCCCAAAAGAAATTCATGATTTCTTAAGGCCCATTGAGAGGAGAAAAAAATTAAAGATAACTCATAATTGGGGAGAAATCATTCCATATTAAGATAAAAATGTATTCATGGTATATGGGACACATGTATATCCTTTTGTGCTACAAAGAGATGTTCCATTGAAGATTGGATTTATAGAAATAATGAGACAACTAGGAGGTGCACAAATGGTACATCCATCATAACACAAAAAGAAGGGTTTATTCTTCCTTGAGTGGACAACATTTGTAGATTTTGTGATGGTTAAGGGAGGATGGAAGGCATTTGATAAGATCTTGGGACCCTACAAATTAAGAACGATGCACCCTAGAAACAATGATCTTGAGGGTATTGTTGTAGTAAATGCAAGAAATAAATTGAGTACATTTGTTCATAACTTTTGTTTCCTTTAGGATGTCATCAGAACTATTTTTGACTTACAAGTGCAAGATGAAAATAAAGCCATGTATCTTGATTTCAATAAAATGATGGATCAAGCTAGAAAGAAAGACCCCAGTTATGACCCAATGCCCAACATTGAGGGTGAACTAAATATAATTATGTATGTTCTTGATAACTTTGAGAACATAGTTGGTATTTTGAAGGAAAAACATGTAGTAATAGACAAATGGAAATCAAAGGTGGTTGAAGAGGATCCTAAAACAATATTTGAGGAAAGGCCTTCTTGCCAGCCAACCAAGAAGATCTAAGTATATTATAGGAAAAAGAGAAAGTAAAGGAACAACAATTTTTTCTAACCGATACCACATCAAAGGGATTAGGGGAAAATTCTCCTAAGAGATTAGTTCATAGATAGCCTTCACCTATTTTAATTGATGTTGATTCTCCTCCAAGAGGTTCTCCTCCATTAGACCAGCCACCAATTAAGAGACAAAGGGTTGAGGTGAGCAGGGTAGTTGATTACCTTGATACTGATGAAGATGAAATTTTGATAACACCTAAAGATATGTAGTAAGGGATGGCTTGTCCACCAAGGGAAATCACATCAAGCTCTAGAATAAGTAGCCTAAGGTTAGGAAAGGTAGAATTAAGTGGATTGAGTAATATTGATGAAATAAGATAGGAGGCTTGCAGGGAATTCATGGAGGATGACTCGTTTATTAAAATAACAACATTCAAAGATTTTGTATGGAGAGAAAAAACTTCAAAGTATGCAGAGATGGTTGCCAATGAAAGAAGCTTACATCCTAAATTACCTGAAAGCATTATCCAAGCTAATGTGAGGAAGGAAATGAGGAAACAATTGCAAAGTAGCACAGTTGAGGAAGGAAGGGCACTTGTGCAAAAGAGTGGTGTTTTACGATTGCCTAAATGGGATACAATCGATGCAGTTGTACTTGATACTATAAGGAGATCTAAAAAGACTCTATTCCAAACTAAAGAAGAAGCTAAATTGGTACTTCAAGGGTATGATTTTAGTCAAGAGTAGGATGCATTGGCTATATAGTCATTGTCTCTTGGTTCTAGGAATCCCAAAGTTGCAGAATTGGCTGACTTTAGTGGACAACTGATTATAAAAAGATTTGTTGATAATCTTGCATTGGATGTAGTTGACATGACCATAAATGTTGCTAAGATCACAAAAGGAATAGTTGATAGCCTTACTAAAGATAGAGACATACATAGAAGTAAGTATAATGAGCTTATTGATGAATATAATAAGAGTCAATAAAGGGTTGTTGAACTTCAAATAGAGCTAGCATTATGGAAACAACAAAGGGAAACATTAATGTCTCAAGGAATAGCTAGCTCAAGCCATGCTACTCCTACTTCTCCTATGACTCATCCTCAGTCACATCCTCCTCTAGCTAAGAAATCATTATCAATTGTGTCTTACAATATGGGTCAAGATTCTCTTGTAGTAGAGGAGCCAAGCACATTAAGTGTAGCTCCATCTAATGAGCCTACAAGGGAGAAACTACTTCAATAAATTAAGGTATACAAAAAATTGCTTGAAAAAATGCAAAACACAATGTATGAGAACAATTCCAAGATTGTTCATACCATTCTAAAGAATTTGAATAAAAATATTCAAGGTAAATTAAATAGTGTTCATGCAAATTACTCTTTGATGTTATGATTGATAAAGTTATCTCAAAGGGATAAGGAATTGGCTACCCCAACCCTAGATAAATGGATTCCCAGGGATGAGAATTTGAGATTCATGGCAATTGGGGCTAGGTAGCAAGATGATAGATATCCAAGGGTGGTCCCAACTTATAAATTTGTTAGTGAGGTTAAGGAAGAAAATTTTCAAGGGTATGTAGCCCCATTAGAATAGAGAATAAGAGAATTGAAGAGAAAGTTTGATGAAGAAGATTTGAAATTGTTGCCTAATATTCAACATACCTATGATGAGGTAAAACCCCTACAAATGTGGAAGAACCAAGAGGAAAATACAATTGTTTCTCAAGCAACTCTTATTTCTAAGAAGGTTGACATTGATATACTAAAAGATGCTTTGGGGAAAATTTCTTTCATCATCAAATTTCTAGAGGATTTCGATAAGGAATCCAATTCAATCATGAAAAATTACTCTCCATATAGGAAGAATATGGATGAGGTCATTGATTTCAATTAGCCATCTGATGCAAAATATGAGTAGTGGAAGATATTATTTATTGATGAATTGGATTTATGAATATAGGGATGGAGAATACATATATTTGGTCACGTATAATACATGTCTAGCCTCATAAGTTACAATGCATAAAGATATGTTTCTCCTGATTCAAGATATAATAAACAGGTGCTAACTAGTGGTGACTTGGATTGATGTTGATGTTGACTTGGATGTTTGTTCACTTTTTCCCATTTTTACATAATTTTTTCATTTTTCTCAATGGATTGAATATGCTACAATTTTTAGAAGGTTATTCATTTCCATCAAAATTCCTTATGGAAGATGATTCCATTTTCTTCATCAAATGAATAATCTTTGTTTCATGTGTGTTCCCTCCAATTGAAAGTGTAAATATAACTACAAAGGGAACATATGTTGTAGTAGTCTAATTAAAATGTGACATGTGTACTTTTGGCCTTAAGCTTGTTTTTCTCCCTTGATCTCATAAAAGGGACTTCAGAGACATTAGTACGAGTCTCTTGTTGAATTCTGGATCAAAATTATGCAAATTGTGGACACGAAGAGAACATATTTTAAGTTTGTATCTTAAGTTTTGAGTCTAGCAAGTGAATTTTTCCAATTATATGGTTTTTTAACATATCTAAACAATAATGAAAATCCCTTGAGTTTATCATCTCTCTAGCTATACATTGTATTTGAATTATTAATGAAAATATGATCAAGGATCATTTCATTAATCTTCATTGTCACTATGCTTTGATGTGTGTTTTAATTTAAGCTATGATTCAATGGATCAGTTAAAATGCTTTGGTTAAATGATAAATTTTTATACTTGTGTAGTGGATCTTATAAGTATTGATAAAGTATAGGTATTAATTTGTGAATTGCAAGGCAATCTCATGTAGATCATGGATATTTAGGATTAAATTCACCTTATAGTTCAATTTGTTGTGTTCTTGACTCTTGGCCCAGAGATATGACACTAATCTTAAGTATTGTATGCATTTCCTATGGTTTCGATTATCCAATTTGAGAACAACATTCATAAATAATCTTTTAATTGATTTACCTTTTGTTGTGGTTGGTGTTGTATGAATTCTTAGTTTTAGAAGTGTGATCTTTCAAAGAAATAGCCAGTATCTTTAAAGATTTCATTGATTTAGAATTGGAATGAGAATGTATCTGTTAATTGTATAATGTGTAATGTAATTGTGTAGCAAAGTTGTAAGAGACAAATTTTTGGAACACCCTCCTAGTTCTCACAGAGCCCAAAGTGTAGGAGAAGAAGCATTCTAGCTTCTACTTGTTCGTTGGCCAATTGTCTCTCAAGTATTTGAGAATTGAGTTTGGAAAGCTCATAGGTACTTGGTGAGATTTGATTGGTTCTTTAAAAGAAACCAACAATCCCAATGCACATAAGTTTCATATATAAGTGTAAAATAATGACCAATAAGAATCTCAATACTTCACTCAATATACCTACTTATACATCTTCTTTATGGACATGAAAAAGGAGAACTCTTCAAGATTCATGATACCAATTGAAACATACAACATATTTTTAAATATGGAAACAATGCTAAGTAGAATTAAGTATCACAATATACTAAAAAAGTATCCTGATATACAAAATCAAGTGTCACAGTATGTAAAAAAATACCACTTAATATAAGTTCTTTTAACTTCCCAAATAAATTCTTTTTGAAATAGAGTAAACATAAAGCATAGTCATTAGTTGACTATAACCTTCAAAAAACACAAGGCTTACACTCACATAATACACTTGGCCAACTATATGAAAAATGTGGAAAAAGTGAATCTACATGGTGTGTGCAAGATTCCATCATACTCACCAATGCTAATTGGCTAAAATCCTCTACCTTTACCATGTTCTCATCTAAATGAAATGTACCTACATACACTTGCACTTAAATTTCCATCAATAGTGTTAGCCATAACCAAAATCAAAGTATATAGAAATTTAGCTCATAATAATAACATGATAACTACTTTGATTTCATTTCCAAGCATCCAAATTCACCATAAATTTTGATTCCAATTTATGTTTCTATTTTAAATTCAATTTCAAGAATTAAAACTATCATCTAATCTAAATCATATTGATCCACAATCATTACATATCCCATCAATATTTTCACCAAGTCTAGGCATCAACATAATACATGTATCTCAGGAAGGGTAGCAAGTGTTTCAAACAAAAATTAATTTGAACAAAACATCAAGGCATTACATTTAAAGAAATTTGAACAAAGAGAATAAGAGAAATATTTTAGTATTCACTATCATGACACTCACTATGCTCCATCGATGGGTTAAAAAACCCACCAAGATCAAAAATTCATTACTAAAAGGAGGACCAACAACTACATAACGATTAAACCAATAAGATTTCACAAGATAACTTCAACTAGAAACTTAACAAGGACAAATATACATATAATATATTACATTTTCCATAATGATAAGAGCACATCCCATTGTTGAATTAAATCACATCTAACCATATACTAGAGAACATATTTAGGCACATTGCAAACACAAATAAACATACATTTAAATTTGCTCAAAGATCATATAATTCCATAAACACTTCATAGAAAGATTTGAATAAACCTTACTCATTTCCAAGCACATCAAATTCACCATAAGAATACAATAATTTCACAAAATCTACTTTTATTTCATTAAATATAATATTCTTGATGCGATTTATTCTAATTAACTTAAACACCAAGGCTTAGCACACTCTTCACCATCTACTCTGTTGTACGTTCTATCAGAGGTTCGTAGTGAACATGATAGGAAAAAACACATTACATAGAATAGGACCAAAAATTTCAAAAATTTAGAATAGCCACCACAAAGATAAAAATACAACCCAAAAGGAAAACAAATCAATTCCAAAAATAAATCATAAAATTCATGCAATGAAACAATAGATCAATTGTGACCAAATGCAACAAAATAGAGAAGGAATTTTTTTTGCAACTACTCCATTCATGAAGAAAATTAAAAATTCAATGTTGATCCATGGGTAACAATGAGATATTTCAACAACAATCAACATATAGCATCAATTGTGGAAACATGAATACATGAACTATGTGACTAAGGCTAGCCACATCCGAGGGAGTGAAATCTACATGAAACCTTGGGGCGCTACTTCTAAAGTGCATTAGAGATATAGTTTTCTCAAATAAAATACAAATATATTCCATCAATTTCACCTGACCAAGCTTGATTAGAACCATACAAACTCATACAATTCATCTCAACATTATCACCTTATAATGTAAGAAATTAAGGTATATGCAAGGTTTACCATAATTTCTATTTATATAATAGTAGGGATTTTATCCACATACCACTTCCACAAAGAGTTTACAATTACATGCAATGATACAAATAGTACATCATGTCATACATCACTACCACATGATAAAATAAATAAGTAAATTATATATATATATATTTCATAGGGGCATCACAATTGAAATTTTAAGACAATTTAACATAATGTTGGTCTAATAAGCATAAATTATTTTTAACAATCAATCATGCATCTCATACAAGAGGAAAAAATTCTTAATACCCATCTTGGTTCTTAAGAAAATTCTAGAAACAACATATTTTGGGACACAAGATATTGACCCAAATATTCTATAATGATAATGCAACATCCCATCCATGCATTAACATAATCCTTTCACACTTATGATGATACTTCACTAAAAATACAATGCATAATGCACCATACGCAACATCATAAAAAAAAAACTTATACAATTCATACATACTTACAATTCTGCAAACGCATAAGTCACATAAGGAATTTCTTAATACTCTATCATGAGTCAAAACACTAACACCAATTCCAATCAATGTATTTATTAACATACATCCAAGTGAACTCATAAGTATAATCAAGGCCACTCAAGGGTTTCCATGCACTCAAACTTAACAAAAATAAAGACATCGAGATTGAAATCACACATGAAATCACCTGTTACAAAACTCAAGGGTCTAACTAACCTTCACTAGAAATCATTTCTCAAACATATTTATACTACATAACTATGGAAACCAATAACATACACACACATTCAAGACCCACAAAAGCTCTCACATAGTGAGAAAAAAAACAAAGAGGGATTATTCCCTACTCGAGAGACTAGCAACTAGGAGTATTTTTCCATCCATAACATTTGCATTAAATTATAAGAGGTAATCTTCCTCATTAAATACACTACATGGGTTGGTTCACATGAACTCAATAAATGGCACCCAAGGCACCCACACAAGGATTCAAGCACTGACTTACCAAAACATGCACTTACATGATCACACACCAAGTATTAAGAACCTTATGGAAAAAACACAACTCAAAGATCTCGGTGATGCCATAATGAATATGAAATGATCTAGATCATATTTTAGATTTTGGCATAGAAGGCCAAGGGCCTAGTGTTTAACCTAGAGTTTTGATAACAAATGTAAGGTATAGATCTCAAATAACAATAAATAAGACATTATTGGCAAGAAATAATTTAGTTTACAATAATACTTGAGAATCATTCTCATTACATGGCATGTCATCATTTAACATTATGTAATTCCCCACCAAGGAACTCTAGAGGAGAACACTACACTAGCACAAAATAATAGAACATTATATATATTTTTTTAAAAAATCGGCTAATGCTAAGACCTTTGGTGAATTTCGTCCTATTAGCCTTTGTAACTTTGTCTATAATTTTTTTTCAAAACTTCTAGCTACTAGGTTGCATAAATGCTTGCTACTTCTTATTTTGAACCATCAAAGTGGCTTTGTCAAGGGTAGGAAGATCCTTGATTCTATTATTATGGTTCATGAATTAGCCCATTCCATTAATGTTTCTAAGAGACTAGGTTTCTTTTTGAAGCGGGATATACTTAAAGCTTATGATAGAGTTAGTTGGAGGTTCCTTCTAATTGTGTTGGATCATTTTGGATTTTGTAAGAAATTCATTCAATTGATTGAGCAACTTATTTCTTCTCCTTCGTTTGTTTTCTTAGTGAATGGTTCTCCCTCACCTTTCTTCTAGAGCTCGCGTGGTTTGAGGCAGGGTGACCCTATCTTGCCACTTCTTTTCATCTTGATGGTGGAGGCTTTATGTCATAACATCTAGAAGGCTCTTCAGGTTGGGGTTCTACAGGCCTTGCACCATCTTCTAGGTGTAATTCGATTACTCACCAACAATTTGTGGATGACACTATTTTGATGGGGGCTTCTTCTGTTAAGGAAGCTAGGGCTATTAAGAGGCTATTGGAAGACTATGAAAAGGCTTCTGGTTAGAAGATCAACCATCCTAAATGTTAAATTTTTTTCCTTAACACTCTAGAAGATTTGCAACTCAAGGTGGCCAGAATTCTAGCCTGTAATCCGGGTGATCTGCCATCCTCATATTTGGTGCTTCCTTTGTGCATATCTAGGATTCCTGACTCATTTTGGCTGGGTCTATTGGATAAATTCAGCAGGAAGTTAGCAAGGTGGAAAGGTGCTCTCCTTAGTTAGGCTGGTAAAATTCAGCTTATATATGCTACTCTTCAAAATTTACCCCTATATGCCATGAGTTTATTCAGGATGCCTATTAAGTTTGAAGAAAAAATGGAGCAAATCATGAGAAGACTCCTTTGGTCAAGGGTGGAATCCAAATCTAGGATTCCCCTTGTGGCCTGGGATTTAGTCTGTAGACCGAAGAAATGGGGTGGCCTAGGGATTAGAAATCTTAAATCTTTCAATAAGGCCCTTTTGGCTAAAAATATCTGGAGGCTCCTGAATGGGGTTGTTGGGTGGGCTCCTTTGGTGAGTACCAAGTACCTATTTGTTCTGGATAGGCCTTGGGATTTTCTTTATTTGAAGGAGATCCTATCTAGTTCATGCTTCTAGACGAATATTTTGATATATAGAGATGTGATTGCTAAAGGTTAAGTGGTTGTTGGGCGATGGGACCAGTATTCTCTTTTGGGATGACATTTGGTGTGGGGATTACCAACTTATATATATCCCTTAGGCCCCTCCTATTTCTCCCCTGTGCAAACAATTGTTTGGAGTCAAGGTGGAAGATTACTTTGAGGATGGGGATTGGAAGAATTTTGATGTTTGGGACCCATCTTTGAAGATACTTAAGGACTTCTTAGGTAAGGTTTTGATTCCAGTGTTTCCTAGGCCAGACATAGTGGTTTGGGCCCCGTGTTCTAGTGGTAATTTTTCTATGGCCTCTACTTTTTTGAATTCCCTAGCTACTCTAGAGTCTTCTTCGTTCTAGGGGTGGCTATGGAATAAGTAGTTTATTCCTAAGTTGAATGTCTTTTACTGGCTGATTATGCAAGGTAAAATTCTTATGATTGACAATCTTTGTAAGAGGGGATTTTCCATTCCTAATAGGTTTGTGCTCTATGAAGCTAATGAGGAGAATTATTTTCATATCCTTATTGGGTGTGATTAATCGTTCACCCTGTGGAGTAAGTTCCTTAGACTTTGGGACTTGGGATGGGTTTTTCCCAACTCCTTGGCTAAGTTTTATGATTATTGGAAGTGCCCTTCTTACTCTCCTATGTTGTGTGGGCTTTGGGATCTAATGGACCCACATATTGCTTGGGGACTTTGGAAAGAAAGAAATAATAGGATTTTTTGGGAGTCTAAGCTGAAAGTTGAGAATCTTTTCATCAAAGTTCGCTAGGCTATTCTGGAGAATTTTACTTTCTTAAATCTGATTCTATTCGATGTGATCCAGCTATGTGCCTTGTTGGATATGATCTTAAGGTGATTTTGAATTGGAAAATTTCTTTGGTTCCTATTATATACCCCAATGCTAGTTCTTTTGCAAGGATGAACACTAGATGGAAGCCACCCTCGACTAGGTGGATTAAAATCAACTTTGATGGGGCAGGGAAGGGTAATCTCAGACCTATTGGATGTGGGGGGGTGTTAAGAGATAAATTTGGTAGACTTCTTGGCATGGTGGCACTCCCATTGGGTACTCAAAATAATCATCACATGGAAGCAAAGAATGCATTCATGAGTGTTAGATATGCTATTAGCAAGGCATTTTCCAAAGTTTGGGTGGAAGGTGATTCTATGAATATCATAAACTACTTGCATGGTACTCATCCCCTAATCTAGAACATGGATCAGCTAATAAAGGATATGGTAATGATGTTGCAATCTTGTGATGAGACTCACATCTCTCACGTTTATTAGGAAGGAAACTCTCTTGCTAATTTTTTTTCCAATTTGGTTGTCAGCTTTAGTGAATTTTTCTCATGGGAAGAAGGGTCGATCATTCCTGAGGATGCTAGAAACATTTTAAGATATGGAGTTAGATAAGTTGTTGCTTTTGTGGCCTTGTATTTATTCCCATTTGGCACACTTTTTGGGTGTTTTATGGGTTGTGCACTTTTGTCTAGATAACTTTCACCAGGGTTTTGTGTGTTTTGTTTGGGCTACCATGGGTGGTGATAGAAGTAGAGTTGAGCCTCATTCATGCAATGATATTCAGAGGAAGAATAAGCTCTAGAACATCCTTCATTATGGCAACTTCACTCCATTTTTGGAGATATTACATGGTCATGACTCTAATGCCTCGGCCAAGCTTGTCTCTCTTTGGAATAACCACAAGCTATCATTGAAAGGGATGGAAGTGGAGGTGAATGAAGACACTATTACCACCATTACTGGCATGTTGACTGTGGGAAGGAAAATTTTCAAAGATAAAAAGAGTAATGAAGAAATGATGACCCAGTTTTTTAAGGATGACGAGAGGAAGAATTTCATCAAGTTCGAGAACTGGGGCTATGATAGAACCTCCCTCAAGAAAATTTGGGCTAGGGTTTCTAAGGTGATGATGCGTTACGTGACAGTAGAAGGGAGATTTAAGGCTCTGCTTGGTCACCACTTCACTCTCCTGGATCACTTCAGGCATGGTTTATTTATTTATTTTCCCTTTTTCCTTTTATCTTCTTTAGAATCCTCAGTGTATGATCATCTGAAGAATAGGAGGGCCCTTGTCCTCCATGAAGGGCTTATTTTGCTTATTATGGAGCATGTCCAATCTCTAACCTAGCTCAGGCCATCAAAGGAAAGGAAGAGGTTTTTAGTGCTTTATCAGGGTCATCAAATTTAGAATCCTCATCGGAGGAGGAGGAGGAATGGGATGAGGATGAGGAAGATTCTTTCCCTAGGTTGTGGCTTTGGCTTCCAAGGAAAGGAAGGTGGTGGGTTCTAAGAGTAATAGGGCACCTAAGAGGTTGGCCTCTTCTGGGAGTGATGACACAAAGGTTGGGTCGGATGGGTCCTCTCCCAAGGCTGCAAAATTGGTTGTTGGTAAAGATGTTTTTGGTGGGGCTCTTGAGGTTGGGGCCTAGGTCAATGTTGGGTCAGTTGAGAAACCAAGAAAATTGTCAAAGAGATTGGCCAATTTGAAGAAGAAGGCTTTTGTTGTTACGACCATAGACCCTAAGTAGATTGAGGAATGTAAGGTTCTTGTAAATAAAATGGGGATGGTGTAGGATTCTCCAGTTCATGACATGCCGAAGGTGTCCCTTGTGAAGGAGGTTGAGGATTCGAATGTTGGGGAGGAGGAAAAGAAAAGTGTTAATTCGCCCTTGAAGATTGATCCTCTATTGGAGGATTTTTCGTACCTGGATGAGGATGATACTTCTATGTTTGGCCTACTAGACATGGCAAGGGTTGGGGCTATAGGAACCTTAAAACTAGCCAAATGGACTCTACAAGAATTCAATAAAATTAATATTAAGATAAGAGGCTTAAAGGCGAATATGGAGAATGCTCTAAAGGCCTCTATGTCTGACATCCTCATTGATAGAATGGTGGAACTGGTGGCTCGTTTAATTATTTCAAGGCTTTGTGCAAGGATAGAATGTAGGCCCTTGAGGCCAAGGTTGCTGGTATTAATGGGGACATCAAAAAAAAATTGTAGGTTAGCCATACCTCTATTAAGAACAGTGCAGAAACCTTGGAAATTATTTTTAAGAAAATTGGGCAACTCAGACAAGATTAGGTTTTCTTCTCAGAGATCATGGAGAAAGAGAAATTGGCTAAGGGTAAGGGTGAAAAAATTGTGAAAGATGATGACAAGGTTCCTATTGGTAGAGGATTTGCTTAATGGAAGAAAGTGTTTGATGCTGAGAAGAAGGAACTATTGGATATGGTTGAAAAACATAAAAATCAACAGATTGAGGTGGCCAAAACTTTGAGTGGCCTTAACGAGTTTTCTGTTTCTTTTGTTTTTTTTTGGTGTTTGTCTTCTATCTATTGTTTTGATGGTGGGTGTCATTGTTTTTTTATTATCTTATTATAGTTTGGCACCCGTGGTGGTTGGTTTTTTGGCTATTGGGTTGCTACTGGTAGACTTTTGATTATTTTGTGGAGCAACATTTTGTATCTGATGTAAAGGGTTTCGGGTCCCTTCAAAACCTATTTTTCCCTTTTAATCAAAACATAACATAACATAATAATAAACTAATCCTAGGTCCTCTAAGGTTCCTCAACTGCACTACTCACAATCTAACATCAATACTACTTGAAACATCTTAACAACAATAAAAGATAAAAGAATGATCTAACATACAAGGTTCAATTTAAAGCATCATATTAAATGATCCTACATGACCGATAACCAAGCTTTAGATTCATTTTCTGACTATCATATAAAAGATATATTACTTACAATATTTTTTACAAGATGAAATCATTAATAATCGTTACATCATTATAATATTTACAACATTGTTTCCCTTAGTACATAAGAAAATATTACATCAAATTAGAGTAATTGATAAAACGAAAGCACAATCCAATATGAAAATACATTCTAGGAAGTCTTCTCAAAAAAGATTAGAAACTGGAACCCCTAGTGCAATGACCATTTTCCACACACACAAGGATGCAATAGGAATATGCAATGGAGAAAAGCACCAACCGCCTGACCATGTGGAACCTTGAGGTCCACCCCCTGTGCTAGGAGATAACACAAGGTCCCACATATAATAGACAAAAAGAAAGCAACAAACTAACAAAATCAAGGGCTATGCATGACTCCAACACAACACTGCTAACACACCAACATCACTTACAACACTTTCCTCACTTCTAGAGGCACTCTCACAACAAAATGAGGAAATGCAACTAGGGAATGCTAGATTATCATAGGGAAGACTATCATCACACAACTTGATATGGGTTATCCTGATAGATCTTCCTAGGCCCCCATACAAACTCCCCCTACTTGCAACTAGTAACCTTACACATCAAGCAAGGTATTGACCATCTTTAACACTTATCACAATCACATGAATCCATATAAAGATTGGTGGTAAACACCCTTAAGGTTTACATTTCACACACACACATGCCCCCACAACTTAGCCAACCACTTCAAGGGTTAAATAAATATAAGGACCATATGGAAACAAACATACTAAATACACTTCCCAACATTGTTCCCACAAATGACATCCATTTAGAAAATTACATAACACTTAAACAAATAATCAAGACAAATTGTTTATTACAACCAATTAACCATAACATTATAACCATTAAAATATTCCAATAAATAAGGCATCATTCCCACATTCTTACCACTCAATTTGAGTTAACCACTTAATTCAAACAATAGATCATTTACCACAATAATTTGGAAGAAACTATATAATTTATTTTAATTAGTTAATAGTAATTTTACTAATCAACTATTTAATAATTATAAAAAGGATAAGTAACATTTATTCGCTAATCAGTTAACAATGAGTAACCAACCCATTTAATATTTATTCTAATTCATATTAATTAAATAGCCTATTTGTCTACGAAATAATTCAATTCACCTAAGTAATTGCTCCTCTAATTCATATTAACTAAATAACCTATCCGTAACAAATTAAATACTCAGTTTGATAAAAATTACCCCATTCTTTTATCTATAACTATTTAATTGTTCAGTTTAACAGTAGTTATCCAATTAGAATCATTTATTAAATGACATTCTTTTTATTTCTCCACATATCACATAATCTACCACATTTGGGAACCAATCTTTTTACTAATAGCCATAATATAATACAATATATATCTATTATATTATTATTGAATACAAAAACATTCCTTCCTATTTACCATAACATATATATATCGGGTGCAACATATAATATAAAATTATCTAAAGCAATTAACATTATCAAATGTTTTTTATGGCAACAAAAGCAAGTAACCCATGACAAATGCAAATCACGGCTAACCCTAGCATACATTGAGAGGGTAGCGATGGGTGTCAGGTATGTGCAGGGCACATGACCCCTCATGGCACTACTAGTGAAGGTTGTAAAGGAATGATGATGCTACAAGAGGAGGTACACAACTACTGATAGGAGACCCAAAAGAGGCCTCGGTCTCATGGAACAAATAGATAGCAGGATACACACAATTTTGTTTTTTGGTAAGGCTTAAGAAATTTTTAGAGAATGTTATTGATAGGTGCAAATTAATTGCCAAGTCAAGGAATGCAATAATTGCAGGATATGGGTGAATTGGATTTGTTAAAAAGGCCTAAGAAAATTTCAAGAAAATGCAATTAGCAGGTGAATATAGATGTCATCTCATGAAATGTAATGATTGGAGGATATGCAAAAGGGTGCACAAAGCCTTTGAATTAAACCTGTAATATTCAATGGCATTGAATCATTTAGCAACCCAGGAAGCATTTTCTTGTGGATAGTTGATGGAGATAGCTCTTGTTTCAACTGACAACCCTCTCATAAAATCTCATTCATATTATAATCTTGCACGATCTTATCATAGTGAAGGTGATCATGGCACTATTGGCTGCTACTACATGGCATCAAGCAAGGAAAGCCTATGGCCACAAGATTGTGTCACCATTCTTTGGGCTGGGATAGGTTCAATTGAAGCTGGGAGATCTTAAATTTCTCCCTCAAACTTGAGTTAAAGAACCAATTAAAAATATTGAGTTTTGGGATTGTATATGAAACAATACAAATCATGCTAGCCGAATTGTGAATGAAGGGTGCAAGAAAATAACCCCTAGTGAAACCCACATCGAAAACATCAATACAAGGAATCCTATATATCCAATGTCAAGGTTGGAAGTATGCTCTATGAATTGTGTCCTAATTAATATACTAATATGAAATTTTTGATACGACAACAACATTTATTTTCAAGCATAGATATCTACTTTGCATGGTAAGAGTATTAAATCCTATTCAAATGATTATATAAGATGTAACGATTTCACAAATAAAGCATCTTACAAACACATAAATTTCTAGCACTACTTATGGATCTAAGGGCCAAAAAACTATTATACTACTTATTTATGGAAACATTTTTACAAAAATTAAGGATGTACAGAGAAACAGGCTTAAATAATTATTAGAATACAAAGCACATTATTCCATCAAATATATAGAGATTAGGGATGGATTCAAGAACACAAGATGGTAATATACCAAAGCGTATGAAATAATTTATAGAGAGGAATTCACCCATGTTCTTCGATTTATGTAAATGAAGTATCACATCCTATAAATGAAAATGGTCATCTATAACAATGCATACCTTGTTCAACTTTAAGATTTGATTGTTGTTGTCTCTCTAGTGATCTTGTAGGAATTGTGATGGCCTCCTCCTTGGTCCCTTGTTCCCCATTTCCTACCCAAAATATTTCTTTTCTTGTGTCCTTTTACTTCCCTTCGTAATCAACACTAGAATGGAATTTTCTACAGGCCACATTTTTTCTTTTTCTTTTTTCTTCTCTCCCCAAAAACACCCCCTAAAAAATCACCCCAAAACCCAACATTTACAAGGAGAACAAAAATGTGGTTGTACAAGAATTCCCAACCAACTATCGAACTAATCATCATTAGCTTTTATTTAATAAATTAACCTTCCCGACATACCATAATTAAATTTAACTTGATTAAAATCATTTCGTTTATAAATTATAATTTGGGTGAAAATAATTGATACCCAATTTCACTCAAATGGTAAAACCATTTACCAAAATTACTTACAAATTAATTATATAACCTGGTTATAAAATATTTTATTTATTTACCTTATTATTAATGTTTATTATTTGTTAATTATAACATTATAAATTTATTTTATTGTTAACCATAATTGTCTATTAATATATATTTATATTTATTTAACAAAGGTATTTAATGATTTATTTCAATGCATAAGATAGCCAAACACATTTAATTAGAGAATTAAAACCAAATGCCCAAACAAATACCTAAACACTATCCAGGGTCAAAAGCAAGACCTCGAGCAACATTGACTAACCAAATTGACATACTGACAAAACTAACAGGGTTCCAAACTAGATACTCATCCTCTTTGAGGATGATGGCTAGAGTAGGGGACCAAGTGCTATCTCTGATCAACTGATCTATTTGGTTTCAAGGTACACTTAGACCTGGTCTTTCAGGTGGAGGTGTAGCCTAGTACCTATTCCTTCAAGCATATGAGTTAGAGCACATATTCATAATAGTTGAAGCACTAGGAAAGGAACTCTAGCAATTGTATCTCATTCTCGTGTGTCCCCCATATTTCCAATGGTACGATGCCGCCCTTTCCTCCTAACCTAATCGCATAGTCCATAAATTCATAATATACAGCATCATCTACTTAACATCATTAGAACATACCTTTAATGTTGGCAACACAAGGGTAGACAACTGAGGGGGGGGTGAATCAGTTGTCACAAAAATTATACAAGTTGAACTTATTCTCATATTTGATAAATAAACATGAAAACATAAGCCATCACCACATCAAAAACACACATAACACCAATAGTTTTTACGTGGAAACCTTGTTAGGGGAAAAAATATGGTGGAGGTTAGTCCACAAGATTATACCTTGTTAAAAGTATAAAAGAATAATAATGGGGAATGCACATGCATTCAGGAACACTGCCTAGAGCTCACAGCTCAAATACAAAAAGGCTTACTGCCCAAAGGAAGACACACTGTCTTATAGAAACATTCAGATTACATCCGCAAGATTTTGAACTAAGAAAATAGCATATGTTAATGCTTGATTACAATTTTGGTTAAGCACATAAACATCTAATCACTCTTCTTCACACTTCTTCACACTCTACCTCTGCCTTCAAAATATTATAACATTATTCACACACACCATATACACTATGCCTTCAAATGGAATAAAAAATCACTTATATGTATCTGCAACTAGGATAACATCATCTACATGTCAACTTCAACAAAATAATAAAGTATGTACAAGCTGTCAGCCCAAATCAATAAAAATTATCAATGTGAATCAACCAATGTAAACCACAACATAATGAAGACCCCAAAAAAAATCCTTGAACATGAAACACCTTCAAAAATTATTCCTCGAAGATCCACAACAGGCTACAATCACCCTATCAATCATGAACATGAAAAACATGAAGACACAAAAGAAAATCACCAATCACGAGCACGGAGAACAATGCAAAAATGCAAAAATGCAACACATATAGAGCACAATCTAAAAACATCCACGAGCATCATGAATCACCATAGAAGTATTTGCAACAACTCAAATTACTAGTATCACATTATCTTCTTTGAGGAACACCAACTGAAGCAACATAAAAACTGTCAGAACATAGATACTCATAACTCGATCAAATCTTCATGTGGATCTTTGAAACTTAGTGTGGATAAACTAGATATACTAAAAAACAAACCCTTTAATCCACAACCTCTAATCATCAACATATTGAGCTAGCCAACATACTGAACTTCACTTCATCACTAACAACATGCAACTTATTTGATTACAATTTTCTCAATATTCTCGACATATACAACCTTAAAGACATTAATACTAATAGTGTTGACATCAATGACAACCACATATCAGCAACATCCAACATTTAAAAATCCTTATTTTACCTTAATCTCAAAGTTCCAAATCCAAACTACCTACACATCCACGATGAAAATGGAGGGGCACTACATCCTCCCCCCCTAAAACATGACTTACTCCTAGAAGTCACACACTAGGGTGGAAACATAACACATTAGTACTACAAATTTCTATTGCCAACATCAAAGTTGATTCATTACATCAAAATAATATAGACTATTTTTTTGTATGAAAATAATCTGTCTCACAAGGACATATATAGTGCATTTCAAACATGACCTATCTTTTTAGTTTTCAATGTCACAATAATAACACAATCAAGACTAGCATTTCAAAAATGATTCCATAGTACATAAACCACTCAAAATCCTTAAACATTATCATTAACACCCATCAGTTTCTTTAAGGACAAAGAAAACATTGCACCCTTTTAATCCTAGTTAGTAGAATTTCTCATAACAAAAACATATAAAAGTATCCAATTTAAAATGCATCACCATTTCATATTATTGACCCTTAAATTAAAATTTCTCCTCCAATACACTGTTGAGCAATCAATACATCAGAATGCTACATTTCCATAAAACACAACATAATTATACCCACAAGCACACATTTTTCATTAAACATCCGTTGTTGACAAACAAGACATTCCATTTTATTCATTTTACAATACTAAATCTCATAGCATAGTCAACAAAAGATCATTATTTTATACCTTTTTAGAAGCATGTAAACACAATTTATCATTTCATAAGTACTATATTCATGATTTAACATACATTCTTCACATACACATAGATTCACATCACCGAGAATCACATCACAAGGCTACACAAGGGTCCATCTGGACACCGGGAAGTAGCATACTAATCCATGATACATAATCCATGAGCCAAAGCCAATATCCATCTCACATAATCCATACCTCGCACTTAGTGTCTTGATGGTGTTAGGCCACACACACATGGTGAGACCATCCAAACAAGACCTCAATGACCTCTCTCTTGTTGTATAAGGTGGTTAGCCTCCAAGAGATACTCATCACACATAGGTGGGTAGTGGGTTGTAGTTGTGTAAATAGCCTCACATACCCCCATCCTCAAGGTTCCCTGCATCTGCTTCCTCGTATACACTCACCAAGTCTACCTCATATGTCCTTGGAGAGGAATCACAATATGACACATGGATGACATAAAAAAAGAAGGATAAACTAGTTTAGCCACCAAAGTCATAAAGAAAGATCAAATAAAAATTCAATTTCAACACTAAATCAAATGTAACCATGAGAAATGTGCAAATGAATATCACATAGTCTGGCTAAACCATCACAATCAATTATAAATAAAGTTCTGACCTTTACAATCAATAGAAAATCATCAATAACCATAAAGACAATACACAATCTTCAAAATTGCACTATACAACACTACGTGACTAGATACTAGCCACCAAATGAGGAAGGAGGGAACAACGTCAGGCTATAATAGTAGCCCTCATGTGGTGTGGAGTGAGCATTCCATCCATATGGCTCAAAATGTAATCCTTGGCTACACCTTGCATCATGTCGTCACGTGGCATGGACTAGCCAAGTGGCCCACACACTCCTTGGTTTCCTGCATGGGATGTGCACCTTAGCCACCTCCCACATCATGTCTTAGTGTTGCATGGTCATATGCAAGCCAAAGAAGGCATGTACTGGTCATATGTCGCATGGTAGTTTGTCTATGGCTCCACAAAAGTAGACACCCACATAACACACCCCGCATAGTGATAACTTGTGGAGAAGGAACACGTAGGTACTCATCGTAGCCAAAGGTATGCATGGCTAGGACATAACTATTAAATAGGCACAAGAAAAATGAGAGGGGGGTTGAATCAGTTTTCAATCAAATTCAAACTTAAAACTTTATCACTTATCAAATCTTCAACCACACTATTTTGTTATTAAGTATGATCATGAAACATGACTAACATAAAATAAATCAACACAATGAACACAAGATTTTACGTGGAAAACCCAATAAGGAAAAAACTATGGTGAGGGTTAAATCACAATATAAATGATTATAAACTAAATAGAAAGGCTCACTGCCAAGGGCTCACTACCCAAAAGATGACTCACTATCCAAATACAAAGGCTCATTGCCTACAAAGGACTCATTGTCCAATAGGAAGGCTCACTACCTACAAATTCAAAATAGAACAAAAGATCCACCACTGCAATTAAAGCACATTCACAAGATCACATAAACCTTTAGCTTACTGCCTTCAACACACAAAAAAATTGCTATCACAACTCGCTCATAGACACTTCTGCTCTTATGATTTGTGGCACTCTTTCATCACTTTGCATCACTCTATCATACAATTCTTCACAACTCGAATTACTTTTATACAATTCTCAACCTTAGAAACTTTCTCCAAGGTCGGCCACAATACATCATTTCATAAATTCAAATTAGGTCAAAAACTCTAAATTCTCACAGTGGAAAGGAATAAGAGTGGACCAGTAAAACATATAACCAAGAACACAAATAATATTCTTGAATCTTCTACACGCTTCCTTAATTAAATTTTATTCCTTGAATGAAGTGTAAACACTAGGTCAACAAAACCTAATGAAAACACAAGTTAAAAATGATGCACACACTTCCCAGCATGAAGATGACATGTGAACACCTCAACACACTTCATTATTCATGAGACTTCATCTTAGATTTCTTCAGATACGTCCGCAACAAAACAATAAACTTCAATCATTGAATACCTTTCAACAGATCATCTGAACTATGCAGACACATACAAAAATACTGAAACATGATTTTTGGATTACCAAACTTCAAATCTCTTCACTAGAGCCTGGAAAATACTTTCACAAGACATATCCTAGATTCACAAGATCTGAAATGAAACAGCGGAGAAATGAGGAGCAAAAATATTTCTCCCAATCCATAGAACACTAACTCTTCTAGTAGAACACACATATTGGTGGACACAACTTCCACGTACCATCTCACCAGAAGCTGAAACTCAACATATATCATCATCAGATCATCATAATGAAAGCTTCATAATTGCATAGGCATAAGATCAATATAGGAGAAATGTGGAGCACATACCAGAGCACAATCCAAACACATTCCTTCCTCTGACTTCTATTCTTTATTAATTTTCCCAAAAGAACTTGGAAACTTATTACCACAACACATCTAAAACACCATAAATATATCTCCATGTACTCACAACATCTCAAAAACATCTCAAACATAAATGTACAATCTACAACATACTAAAATATGTTGAAATCAATAACAACACCACCAAACTAGCTCATACTTGCAACAATCTCCCCCTTTGTCATTGATGGCAACACATAATGTGAAAAACCATCAAAGACAAAATTTTACACAATCACCCTAGGAGAACATTTCTTTTCTTCTACAATTGTTTTTCACATGAATTTCTCTCCCCCTTTGACATCAATGGAAAATAACAACTCTAATTTCTCCCCCTTAGGAGTACACTCATACTGCAACAATGAAAACCTTTTCTACTCCCCCTACGAAGTAGACCCAATAATCAATCCAGATAAATGAAGAATCTATGAAAACCTTCATGTGCACCTATTTAGGAGGGCCAATGACCCCCAACATCTCCCTAAGATGCTCAAAAGTATCCTTCGGAAGAGCCTTAGTAAATACTTTTACAATTTGTTCCTTTGTTGTCACATACTCCAGTCTAACCTCATTCTCCAACACTTTCTCAAAAAATGATACTAGATGGATATGTGCTTCATTCTTGAATGCATAGACGGATTGTTCAAAATGTTTATTGCACTTGTATTATCATAGAAAATAGGAATAGGCTCATCGCATACCACACCAATGTCTTTCAGAGTCTGCTTCATCCACAAAACTTGTGTACAACAGGATGCTACAACAATATATTATGCCTCTGTAGTGGATAAAGAAATCGAGTCTTGCTTTTTACTCAACCATGAAACTAATCTTCCACCAAGAAAGAAAGCACCACCACTAATACTCTTCCAATCATCTACACATCCAACCCAATCAACATCTGTATAAGCACTTAGGGTGAAATCATTACTCTTAGGGTACCATAGTCTATAATCCAGTGTGGCTTTAAGATATCTAAATATCCTTTTTACAGCTATAAGATGTGCTTCTCCAGGATCTACTTGAAATATAGCAACTAAACACACTGCATGCATAATATCTGGTTTGGTATCAATAAGATACAATAGTTTTCCAATCATGGATATGTATTTTCTCTTATTAGTCTTAGTAGATTCATCATCCTTGCTTAGTTTACATCTAGTTACCATAGGAGTACAAACCAGTTTAGAATCTTCCATCCAAAACTTTTTCAACAACTCCTTTGCGTACTTATATAGTAAAATGAATATCCCTTTATTAGTTTGATTCAATTGTAGACCAAGGAACAAATTCAATTCACCAATAATCTCAAATTCTTTCTGGATTTCTTCAGCAAACTTTTTACACATTCCACCATTTCAACCAAAGATGATATCATCAACATATACAACTACAATCAACATCTTATTACCTTGCACTTTGAATTAGAGGTTGTTGTCTGCAAAACCTTTGTTGAATCCTTGCTTTGTTAGATATCTGTCCAGTCTTGCATACCAAGCTTTGAGAGCTTGATTCAATCCATACAATGCTTTCTTCAACTTACAAACCATATCTGGTTTCTCAAACAATTGAAACCCTTCAGGTTGTTCCATTTATACTTCTTCCTCCAACTCACCATTCAAAAAAGCTAACTTAACATCCATCTGATATACCTTGAAGTCCTTGTGTGCAAAAGATGTCAATTTTTTTTTGATAGCTTCCATTCTTGCCATATGGGAAAATGTTTCTTCAAAATCTATCCCTTCAACTTGTGAATATCCTTTGCATACCAATCTTTCCTTATTCCTTACTACTTCTCCACTTTCATTCAATTTATTCTAGAACACCCATTTTGATCCAATCACATTTTTGTTCATAGGCCTAGGGACTATTTCCCATGTCTGATTCTTTTCTATTTGTTGCCATTCCTCTTTCATAACTCTTATCTACCTTTCATCTTCACATGCTTCTTTTACAAAATTTAGGTTCTATTTTAGAGAGTAAACACAAATTTAGGTTCTATTTTAGAGAGTAAACACAAATTTACCTTAGCTGCAACTTTACTTCTTGTCTTCACACCTTCACTCTTGTCTCCAATTATCTGATCTTTTGGATGATTCTTTTGTACATATTTAGGAGTCCTAGCAACAAGTTCTAGTTCATTCTCTTCTTGTTCTTCTTCCACTTGTTTTTTGTTCTCCTTAGTTTCTTCAAGTGTATTTCTACAGATAGGACCATTAGGTTCAACTTCACTTATCTCAATAGGTCTGCATATGTCTTCATCAACTTTCACATTAGCACTTTCAATGATCTTTCTCAATCTTTTGTTAAAGCATCTATATGCCTTTCTATTAGTAGAGTATCCAAGAAATATTCCTTCATTACATCTAACATCAAACTTTCCAAGATTTTCATCATCTCTTTTAATATAGCATCTACTTCCAAATACCTTAAAATATTTCACAATAGCAGTCTTACTAGTCCATAACTCAAAAGGTGTCTTTGTGATGTTGTGCTTGATATGAAATCTATTAAAAATGTAAATAGTAGTATGTATCGCTTCTCTCCAATATACATATGGTACATTAGACTCTTTCATCGTAGTTCTAGCAACTTCCCGAACTGTCTTGTTTTTCCTTTTGTAGACATGAAAAATGTACCGATTGATCCTATACACCTGATCCTAATTTACTAACACCAGTTCATCCTAAATCATCTCCTTTACTAACCATTTAATTAAATAATATTTATTTGATTTAATCTAACACCATCCTCTTTAATTAAATAAATCAAACTTTATTTAATTAAGTCTAAAATCATTATTTCTCTCATTTTGATTTATTTGAATCCAAAAATCTAAATCAAATGGTCAAATGAACTAATCTCCCTCTTAATTAACCAAATCTTGATTAATCTTAATCTTAATCCATAAAATCCTCTAGCTTTTGCAACTTGCTCATGAAAATCATCTTAATTGATTTATTAAATCTCCTTTTTCATTAAAAAAGGCATCAAAGGATGAAATGTTCCTCAAATTTGAAATATCCCCTTAAAATTACTTGTCCATCCAACAAGGCCTTAAAGGCCTCGTACATGTCATTTTCTTGAGCCAAGTGATATTAACTCCATCTTTCATCTCATCTTTCAAGCCATCTTTTGAATTTCAAATTTCTCCCTCTTTGCACATTGCCCAAAATGTGCTCCATCTCTCCTCAATAGCATGTTGACAAGTGGTGCTTTATCATTGGTTTATCTTTAGTCCCACATTCATCCATTTTTTCGCATCCTCCATCTTTCTCATCTATAAATAGGAGGCTCTCATTTGGATTTTGGATCCACAACTTCATGCAAAGACATTATCTTGATATATTTAATTTTCCCATCCATTGTTCATCCATTTTCACTTTTTCATAGCTAGGTTATGTAGAAATTCAACCAAGGAGCATCAAATCATCATTAAAGATTACAAGGGATTTGGAAAGGGCTATTTTCCACATCAAAATGACACCAATTCCCCCATGGGATTGAGATTTTGTTGAATTAAATAGGATTTGATAACTTTTATTTGTGTTCTTCATTATATTTCTTATTTTATGCATTTCAAATGAATTTTATGGGGAATGTTGATTTAACTTGCATAATGGACTAATTGTGTGGTTGTTTGTTGTGTTTGTGTAGGTATAATATCACCATTCACACTTTTCAACTACTCCATTCTGTTGTGGGGTTCTCAGAGAAAAAAACTATCTTTTTATGCCATGCTTCTCACAAAATGCATTAAATTCACCAGAAGTGAATTCACCATCTCTATCAGATCTTAAGCACTTGATTTTCAGATTTACTTCATTCTCTACTCTTTCTTGAATACCTTAAACCTAACCAGGGTCTAATTATTTTCTCTGATAAAAGAAACCCATGTCATTCGAGTGTAATCATCAATGAGCAACATGAAATATCAGGCTTCTAGTCTTAGTCGGACCATAGATATCAGTATGTACTAATTCCAACATTCTAGTAGTAGAATTTTCCTTTCCTTTAAAGCTACATCTTGTATGCTTCCCCAATTGACAACTTCTACAGATGGAATTAGAAGGTCTTGTGATTCTAGGTAGTCCTCAAATAATCTCCTTTGCACTAATCTTGACTAGGTTATCAAATTCACATGTCCCATTCTCCGATGCCATAACCAACTTTCACTAATCTGAGATACAAGACAATGAGCATCAACTCCTTTCAGCTAATAGATATTTCCATGAGTTCTTCTAGCAGCAATCATATCTCCATTTCTAGATCCTTTTCTAATTTCACAAGTATTGTTCTGAAACACAAGTTTAAAGCCATTGCTACACATCTGACCAACACTTAGAAGGTTATGCCTCAAACCATTCACATAATACACATCATCAATAATATGCACTCTATCAAAAATAATTAAACCTTTACCACATATCTTAGCTCCTGAATCATCACCAAACATAACTAAACTACCATCATACCTCTCGAGTTTAGTGAGATTACTCTTATCTGGATAGTCATGTGATTTGAACATCCACTATCAATTACCTAGTAGTCTTCATCCTATCTTGCATGAAATCCAGTAACCAAAGTACCTTCCATCCTATTATTCTTAACCTCCAGAGCGTTCTTGCTTACACATTTTCTTGGATTAGTGGATACAGATTTACTTTCCAAAGCTAAGAATAAGCATTCACTAAGATCAACTTCATTGTTAGATTCATCATCAGAAATATCTACCTCTTCCTTAACATAGTATAGCTTCTTATACTTCTTATCCTTGCTATCCTTATCCTTATAATCCTTATTCTTCTTATGTGAAACTCTATTCCGACATCTTGAAGCATAATGACCAATATTACCACAACTAAATAATTTAAAGGGAAACATACCTTTATACTTTCTGGTACCTTTCTTCAACTTCCTAGTGAAGTTAGCTTCCAACTCATCAACACCATCGCTATCTAGTTCCTCCTCAATCTTCATTTCCTTAAATTTCATCTATGTCTTTTCTTCTATCTTTTCATCTTTCCATAACTTTCTCAATTCAACTGCTTGCAAGGTGCTTAACAAGTGTTCCAAGGTGTACTTCTTAGGATCATACATTTCCTCAATCAAATAGATTTTATCACTATAGTAGTCTGGTAGGGTGATCAGGATCTTCTCAATTATGTCTTCATCTAATAGCTTTCCTCCTTGATTTCTAACTTCACTTGTAGTTTGTTTAACCCTGTGAAAGAATCATGTAAATTCTTCACTGTCTTCCATCTTTAGGTTCACAAATCTACACTTTGCCACCAGTCTCTTTTTCAATTTCACCTTTTCATTTCCTTCATACATGTCTTCCAACTTCTTCCAGACATCATATGTAGTATCTAAAGAATTAACCTTAATTAGCTCATTGTTTAGATAAACCACTGCAAATCGCATTCTTTTCCTTCTCATTTTCTTCATAAACAAAGATCTTATTTGCAAAATTAACACCATCGGAGGGGAGTGTATATTGATTCTCAACAACCTTCCAGGTCTTGAAACTAAGAGAGATAATATATCCTCTCATCTGTCCCTTCCAATATTTGTAGTCAGTTCCATCAAACATAGGGATCACCAACTTGTGCACCATCGAATCTTCCTTAAGTGGTTAAGCTCTACATCAAGGAACCAAATATCTAATACCAATTGTTAAGCAGGCGCAGGACAACTAAGAGAAGGGGGGTGAATCAGTTGTCACTCAAATTAAAACTTAAAACTTTATCACTTATCAAATCTTCAACCACACTATTTTGTTATTAAGTATGAGCATGAAACATGAATAATAGAAAGTAAATCACACAATGAACACCAGATTTTACGTGGAAAACCCAATAAGGGAAAAACCACGATGAGGGTTAAATCACAATATAAATGATTATAGACTAAATACAAAGGCTCACAGCCAAGGGCTCACTACCCAAAAAAGGACTCACTGTCCAAATAAAAATGCTCACTACCTAGAAAGGACTCACTATCCAATAGGGAGGCTCACTGCCTACAAATACAAAAGAGAACAAAAGATCCACCACTGCAATTAAAGAACATTCGCAGAATCAAAAAAACCTTCAGCTTACTACCTTCAACACACTAAAACACTACTATCACAACTCGCTCACACACACTTCTGCTCTTATGATTTGTGGCACTCTTTCGTCACTTTCCATCACTTAGTCATACAATTCTTCACAACTTGACTTGCTTTTATACAATTCTCAACCTTATAAACTTTCGTCAAGGTCAGCCACAATAAATCATTTCATAAATTCAAATTAGGTCAGAAACTCTAAATTCCCACAGTGGAAAGGAATAAGAGTGGACCAATAAAACATATAACCAAGATCACAAATAATATTCTTGAATCTTCTACATGATTCCTTAATTAAATTTTATTCCTCAAATGAAGTGTAAACACTAGGTCATCCAACCTAATGAAAAAAAAAGTTAACAATGATGCAAACACTTCCCAACATGAAGATGACACGCAGAAACCTCCCATGCTTCATTATTCATGAAACTTCATCTTAGATTTATTTAGATATGTCCGCAACAAAACAATAAAATTCAATCACTGAATACCTTTCACCAGATCATTTGTAGACACATGCAAAATTACTGAAACATGATTTTTGGATCACCAAACTTCAAACCTCTTCACCAGAGCATGGAAAAGACCTTCAAAATACATATCCTAGATCCACAAGATCTAAAATAAAATAGCAAAGAACCGCAGAGACAAAATATTTCTCCTAGTCCATAGAACACTAACTCTGCCAGTAGAACACACATACTGGTGGACACAACTTCCATGTACCATATCACCAGAAGCTAAAAATCAACATATATCATCATCATATCATCATAATGAAAGCTTCAAAACCGAACAAGCATAGGATGAACATAGGAGAAATTTGGAGCACATATTGGAGTAGAATCCAAACACATTCCTTCTTCTAACTTCTCTTTATTAATTTTCTCAAAAGCACTTGGAAAATTATTACCACAACACATCTAAATCACCATAAAGATATCTATATGTACTCACAAGATCTCAACCATACGTGTATAGTCTGCAACATACCAAACTATGTTGACATCAATGACAACACCACCAAACTAGCTCATACTTGCAATAATACCCATATGCTAATTGACCCAAACAATGTCATAAGAAAACATGAGTGCCCCCCTACAAGTGTGTGAGGCCCCATTAAACTCATCACATAATTAGGCTATAATATCACAATCTCATAATGCACCTTCATGTTTCCATGAAAATGGAATCATGTCCTTGAGCCCAACTCACTATCATTAGCAACATGACATCATCACTAGCACTATATTAGAACATCAGTGGGGTGTGGTATTGTATCCATTGCATCATTTCAAAACATGTATGAATATGGTATAAATATAATGTATATATGAGTATATCAATATGGGGATACTCGAGCTTCACCTCTCATACAGATGAGGTTGACTCACTAATGCTAGTGCAATGCCTCTATAGGTAGCCATGCAATGTCAACTCAACGTCCCTACAAATGGCCAGGCATAAACTAACAAACCAATGTTATACTGAAAACTATAGCGATTAGGCTAGCACATATGGATCGATTACCTTGATCCATCATAAGGGGAAGTAGTGAGTACTTTTCCTCAGGATCGATTGATCTGAGACCACTCTGCACTGCAATATGCATATGCTGCACGCCCCACCCAAGGAACATTGTGGCTGCCACTACCCCTTCATGGATTGAGGGACTAGAGAACCAAAAGAAAAGAATCTATGAAACTATCTTTTGGCTACTCATATATAAATTTCAACCACATGTGGGTTGGACCTCAATCATGTAACAAACATACAAGCACACATAATGGTATGCTTAGTCCCACACCAAAAATATACAACATATTCCTGATGGATGGGTTCACACTATCACCATCCCATGGGAACACAAAGCAAGTACGGGGTATTCACAACACTCAACCAATGCACAGTTATTGATTTCTCACATTTATAGGGGGGTTATAATTACATACACAATTCCATTACTTTTTAAAAGATCACATACCATAATTACTTTTATTTCCATAACCAGTGTGATTCATATCATTACATATTATCCTTAACCCTTTATCAGTTTTTCTTTCACTCTACTCCTTTCCATATATCACACGATGCTAAATGTCAATGTCATGATCATCGTGATCACTTGGTAACTCCACTTAACAAATTAACACTCACTTTTATTCATTCAGTATAACATTCTATCCTCATAACGTATGCATATGCAAACTAAATTTAATTCCACACAATAAGAATTTTACATAAGCACCATGAATTTCTAAATGCATCCAAGAATCATTAATACTTTCACATCAACATTCATTAATCCAAAGTTCAAAAAATTATGCACAAGTTCCATATTCACAAAAGAACAATAAGGATCCTCTACTCAACTCTTAATACTTCCTGTAGGCCTTTACTAAACACAAACAATTCTTACTTCATCACAAGTTATTCAAATTTTCACAGAACCAAAGGATTCACATATTTTCTCCCAAAACACAATCCCAAGCTAGTACAAGTAACACTAAATATTTACACATTGATTATTCCTATTCAACCATCCCTATCCCATACCTAAGCTTAATTACTTCACATGTTACCCCCTCATAACAATTCAACATGCAAGACATACAATGCATAAATTATCTTTTCCATTTATACAATAGTAAGAAAAGAGAAAGATATTACATCATAGTTTTCAACTACACATAGCAAATAAGATGTTCAAATACCAATATAGTCATCATAATTTCTCAAAATAGAAACCTAGTTCTATGCACTAGCATCTTATTTATTCCACAGAAGTAGTCCTTTTCAATAAAAACAAATCACATCATGTAATGCCAAACTTAATCACATAAATTTACTTCCAAATGTATTAGATCAATCACAAAAGATAGACAATAGTTTATTTATAAACTACCTACAAAATTTTCCTTAGTCTATTCTAACTACCCTTTTACATGTAGTATATTCTTAACGTTATGAAAATTCATTGAACAACATACATGACTTAACTACAAAAAATACCATCTTATCCTAATGCGCATTTAGTCAAACAAAAGAAATCCACATGCCAACTTGTCAACTAATTAATCTGAACCCGCACATGCATTCTAAGACTAAATTTGTACTTGTAAAGAATTGGAAGTCATGGAAATGAAACAAAGTCACACTAGAAAATCAACTAGGACAACATAATGGGCTCATATAAAACTAGAGTACCTAGTGTTAGAACTTGGGCTCTAATACCAGGTGTAACGCCCTACCAAAGAACCCCAGTGGACAACACTACACTAGGTAAAAATAACGAAACCATTTTCTTTTTTTTTAAACAATTAACAATAGGATACATAACATAACTATTGATGCCAAACATTGATGAGGTAATAGAGTCTTATGGGAAACTCAGTTTAAGGGGGACCTTTTGCGCTAAACTGAGTAACCTCCAGATTTTTAGAGAAGTCGACTTCTTCTATAATGGGGTTTGGAAAGGGAAAAGGAAGCAGATATAATAAAATGAAGTTTAACCTAAGGTGATGTGCCAATATTTAATGATAGGCATGATAAATCATAGATTTAAGGGCCTCAATGGTGTTGTAGTGTTCCAAAACATCAGAGACTTAAGATTATAGCATAGACAATTCACTCATTGACATAAAATATCATTGCATACATTCCTACTACCAAGAAGAGTACTTATACATGATCTAGGTAAGAAAACTTGCATCCAACATATATAGAAGTTCTCAAATGAAGTGTCAAGACAATAAAAATCATAGTTCACAGTTTGATCAAATAGCATAAAAAAATAGAAAGGCCGAACAATTGGCACAATCTGAGAGTTTCTGCAATAAAATAAAACAGTAATAAAAGCCAGACATCTTTTACTAAAACCAGTGTTATAGTTCCAAATTCTGGACCCTTTTCTCATCACAGAGAAAAGTATATATAGCATAAAAAACCTCCCACCACCTCGGAGAGCAGTAACAGAAAAGATCTTGCAATCCCCTGCAATGATGCCTTAAAAAGAATATTCCCCTAAGCCGTTACAAAAGAAATAATCAGGAACCAAGCATCCGGTCATTCCAAGCTCAGGTCCATCTTCTGCAATGATGGCGGTGGTCCCAGTTAGGCCTGATTAGACAAGTGTCATCCCTTTGTACGAATGATTATGACAAGCAACAACCAATAGCATTATTTGGTTCATTCGGTTCATCGCCCGCATATGAGATCCATTCGTTAGGCACGCGGCAGCCTTTCGCTACTTGCATGAACTTTTCTTCCTTCCTTGCAGAGGATTTGTGTTAATGCAACATGTGTCGAATGGAACGAGTACTTTATCACAATGGAGGGAACGTTTATCAGTCGGGCGCAAAAGATGCATGGAAACATTTCGCTGCCCGAGGTTGCTATTTCATCTCTGCGCTGAAGGATTTGCGAACATTCAACACATAGCAAGTGCATATGATAGTCAGCAACTGTGGGGCCTGCCAGCAACTTTTAGGAACGAGGGCTTCGTGGCAGTATTTTGCAGCCCGATGAGGCATCAAGGAAAAAGAACCAAAAGTATCCCGCAACCGCAAGACGTGGAAGCACAGCGGAGTTTCCCAGGATCCGAAGGGAATGCCGATATTTGAAGCTACGAAAAGTAGACACATGGAGCGGGAGATCAAAACCTTGATAAAATGCCGAGCAAACCTAGTGATGTACATGTCGACACATAGAAAAATAAACCCAAAGGGAGCTGGTTAAATATTTATTAATCAATTTTGGCGACTATCAGAAGCGTTTTGACTAAGGAACGAAGAACCCAAAATTTCTCTGGTTCTGCAGACCAGAGTGTCATTTCATTAGGCTAATGGAGTTAGAGATTGGAAAGAGCCACCTACAAAGGCGACCATTCATCCTCAGATGGCTTCACTATGTTGTACAAATTCTCTTGTGCTCCATTTAGATCAATAGTTTCTTTGTGAGGAAGCACATTGGGTAAACTGACCCCTGCTTGTATATGAAATAGTAGCTGTGAGAGTGGATGAATGACTCCCTCAATGTTGGTTATCGTGGGAGGATGGCTGAACTCCCTGAAAGCCTCTGGGTCATTTTCCTTCTTTTCTATCTTTTTCGCAATCTTCTCGGTCGTGGAAATAGAGTCATCATCAAGGAACGAGGATGACAGTCCCATTTTGCCTAATTCGGAGAAACTTCCCCGTATGCTATCTGGTGTCTTAGAATAGTCATGGCTGCCTTAGTGCACTGGAAGGCAGAGTGACAATGGATGAATTTGTTTGCCATTTGAGCAACAGCATTCTGATCCTCAATACCTGCTCCGACCAAGCCTCATCAGAGACTGAGTATAGCTTGATGAGTAGATCTTTGGCTTCAAGAACCTTCTCCAAGATGAACTGTGGGAACTGTTCAACCGTATCATGAGCCTCCTAGCTTAGCCTTGATGCCTTGGCGATGAATTAGAGGGTAGGCTACAGTGTTAAGCAAAAGGCTTTAATCCTTTCCCAGTGGGAAATGCACAATTCCTTAATCAATGGAATAATGTCTGGTTGTGTAGAGGGAGGCAGGAGAGAACTTTTAAGAGAAGAAATCTCTGCATCTCTTGAAATAATGGCCTCAGCCAATTCTTCCTTTTTTTTTTTCTCGAATGCCAGCTATTCTGCAGAGCTGCTCATTTCTTTATTCCAATTCTTCTCAGCTTGGGAGTGATTTTCTAAGTACTCGTCTAGAGAAGCCTTTGTCTCTCAGAGTTCTTCCTCTATTTGAGCCTTTATGCCTTTAAATTCGTTCTCTTTCTCTTGTATTCTTTGCTCATATTGAGTTTTTTGGTGTTCCAACTCTTCATCCTTCTGTGCCATTCCCTGACTATACTCAAGGTGGAGACGCTCCAGTTCTTCATCTTTCAGTTGCAGATTTTGTTCCACTTCCTGATTCTTAGAGTGCAACTCCTTTATCGCGGCAGGGTCAGTGGCTTGAGTCTTCGCAAGTTTGCTCTAAAGTCTGTTCCTCTCATTCTCTACTACTAGCACCCTTTCAGTCATACGGACAATGTTCACCTCTAAGGATTTCTCTTTCCTCTCTAGAAAACTAACCCTTTCTCTTGTTGCTTTAAGCTGCTCATCCTTCTTCTTTAGCTGACGACCAGTTTTAAGGAAGTCGGAAGTGACTACCTATTGTGTTTCCTCCATGATTTCAACCTTATTTTGCAGTTGGGCTACCTTCATGTCAAGTCCTACAACATATATCTCATAGTCTTCTGGTTGCATTTCTCCCTGAGGCTTGCTTACCCATGGGTACATGGTTGCGAACTTTAATTCTTGTCGGGCCTCATCATAAAGAGCATGTACTTTTGGCTCAGTAGAAACACTATCATATTTTTCCCTGTGCTTTCTCATTCTATTTGCGTGTGCTTCTTTTCTGCAATCTATCTATGCTAAGAATTTGACTAGTGAGAAAAGTAGTCCACCTGTGAAAGGAGCACCAGAAGGCAGGGCATAGGGATAGGTAACCTTCATAGGCGCGGGAATTTGTTTCTTCTAGAGAGTGACAGTTTGTGGGGAGAAATGGGGCACGTTCCATAGTTTTGTTTTAGAACCAACAATAGGGCTAGTCATTTATAATGACTGAATTGGAGAATCAGCCATAAGGCTCATTGGCTAGGATGGTGGAAGAGTTGTCAACAGGGTGTCAACCTATTGTGATGGAAGAGGATCTGCAATAATAGTGGAAATAGGAGGAACACTCATAGGGGGAAAGCCCTCTAAAAGTGAGGCGAGGAAAGTGTGAGTGGTAGCAGCGGGTGTAAGGATCCGCAAAGGAGTAATTACGAGTGGGGTGGTTTGTGGAAATTGGGTGAAGCCTACTGAATACATCATACTAAAAGCAGAAGGTAGAGGGCCAATACCTATGGTAGGGATCGCCAGTGAGGCAGGAGTAGATACCAAGGAATAAGATGCAAGAGGAGTGAATTATACCTGTTGACTAGTTTTTGCAACTCCAGAAATGTCAGTGACTCCCCCGCAACCTCCGGTTCCTAGCTAGCTATGAGTACTCTTCCTCCTGTGGGTTCTTGCGAACCCTCTCCGATAATACTCTCCATGCACTATTGTTTCGTAGGTGGAGTCTCCCCAGCTTCAGCAGTCATCTCTGTTTTCTATAGTGATAACCTAGCTAGTTTAGAAGCCCAAGTGAGTGTATGCAAGCCCCTTGATATATTAAAACGCACATTCGTGGCCACATAGGAGGGTTGTCTGGGACTTTCTCCTTCGGCGTGGACGAGGCCGATGTCACCGCTTCCTCCTCCTGCTCCTCGGATTCCTCCTTTTCTTCACTCCTATTAATACTAGAGCTCAAGCTAGGGTGGCCCTCCTTCCACCATTTTTCAAATTCCTGGTCATCCTTCAATTTGTTGTAAAGAGCATCCAATTTTGTAATTTTTTGGCGATACTTCCAAAAAGCCGCTATTTTTTTCTCACTCCATTCCTCATCTTTCTTCAACCTGTTGTACATGCCACGCTCCATGAGGATATTATCCTGAGCCACTACCACAACAAAGTAAAACTTGTGCCATAGACCTCTAGTGGCCTGCATAGGGATACGCGCCAATTCAACAAAATTTTCATCTTTGTCCGCCCGCGGGTTACACTGCTTCTCCCAGTATGGTCGGGGAACATGTGTATCTCTCATGTGTGGCTCTGAAAAGTCATCGAAAGAGTTGTATTCCCACTTATCATTTACCAGTACCAACCCTAGATAGGCCAGCTTATCCTCTAACAACTGGTCTGATTGTTTCTTTATCAGAGTTACCGACTTGAAATTATTCTAACAAGAGAAGAATCCTTTCCTCTTGACCTTTTCACTGCTACAGAAGGTAAAATCAATGATACACACCTGTCAAAACATTTCCAGTGTGAGCACTCTATCTGTGACATAGGCTGGAATCAGGAAAGGTTTGCCAGTAAAGCCCCACATCTGGAGGATCATAAAATCCTTGCCTAAGAACCAGTCACAAGCAGGGGTGAAACTCTGCATAAATCTAGTCTGCTCCTTATCAAGCAGGATTATATCGCCCTTTCTAATTAAATCAAGCAAGATCGGAGCTATGAAATAGTCTGAAAACGCATAATAATCGTATGATACGGAAAGAAAAGGCGTCCATGTGGACACTGGCTTCATTTTATTTTGTTCATCAAAAATTGATAATGGAAAATATCGGGCAAAGAAATCCAGGTTCTGATGCAGAAACATGTGGACCAGGAAAGAAAGAAACCTAAAAAATTTCTCCGCCTGGTAATTCTCAATTTTCTGTATCATTTCTTCTACCATAAACTAAGCAAAATCATACCAGAAGAGATCATGCTGCTTGCAAAATTGGAATGTCAGTCCCAGTTGAAATGTCTCCACCTTCTTATCAGAGTCTCGGCCGCATACAAAGGCTAGCATGGACATGGCATCCTGGAGATCATCGCGTAACACACCACGTGACAATGAAATACTTGATAGTTTAGCGGATGGGATGCCTTTTCTACTAGTCTCCTCCAACAAGAACTTTGAGTTCTTTTTCATCTTCTTCCATATTTTCTCTCCTTTGCTAGGGTGAAAGGGCTCGATATTCTCTTTTCTCTTACTTGGGTCTAGGATGCATAACATGTGCCAAATGGCCTATGGAGTGATGTGCACCTTTAAGTTGCGGCTTTCAATGTAGTGGGTATCAGGGTTATAATGCTGGATAGCAACATCAACTACCTCCGGGCAATAGTGCACCAGTGAGACCATGTATTGAGGGAGACCACTGTAGCAAAACTCTCTTTGTTGTAGATTGGTCTGCCTTTGGTGTCGTGAACCTTGCATAGACTACCTCTCTTAGGGACTTATGGTTTTTAACGAGTCATGGATCATAGATATTATCCCACTTCTCTTCAACTCTTTTCTGGTTTCTGCAATTCTTAGGCCTATTCAACTCTTTTGTATAGGCCCTTTTTGGCTTATTGGGTATACCAGGCATAGCGTATGCCACATTGTCATAGACATATACCTCCTCTAAAGAACGTATAGCTGTAAACAGCTCCTTGCTAATTTCTTCCTGCATTGGCTGAGATGAAGTCTCTGACATTTTTCCTTTCTTCAAAGATCTCTACAAGTTCCTGGCTCTGGAATTCTCCTCAGTTCTGGATACATAGGAGAAGAACTCTGCACCTTTCTTTTGGTGTTTGTGAAAATACTTTGAAATATTAAGCCTTTTCATGCAATATTTGGAAATCTTGCCTGAAGGTGGTAGGCGAAAGCATGCCTTTTGTTTTTAATTCGGCATATACCGTTAATTTTGTAATTCATGCAAAATGAACTGCTTGCCATTTTGAGGCGGTCGGAGTTCATTATTGCGTTTGGAAATTGTGTGATACACTGTGATCCCCTTGGAACTTGAGCTAGAAATTTTCTTTCTAACCTTCAGTTAGTATGCACTGGCAATTAATATCCCAGCTGGAATGATTACACCAAGCAAATGATCACGGCCTAGAAAGATATGAATATTGCCTTGAGCTCTAGGAAATGCTTGTGAGATGACACAATATCCTACAGCCATATGTCTTACTGTCAATGAGTGCCACCTTTTTAAAGCTAATTAATTAGCTCCTATTAATCTAGCATGCATTTAGTCGTACTCTCGTAGATGCAACTGACCTAGAAATGTGAGAAAACGCAAGCATGCATTTCAAGCTAGCAACTAGCTTATTATCATTTTTTCTCGAAATGGATTAGCATGCATCTTGTCTTTTTTTCTATAAATAGGCCAGTAAGTAGTGAGGAAAACATACTTAGCATTCGAGTAGTGATAGGTCAGTAGTAGAGTTTTAAGCAAGCCTTCTCATAGGTTAGGTGATAAATAAATTCCGGCATAGCTCAAAAGCATAGGAATAGTGTCAGAACTATGGACACTCCAGTTCGTTTAACCTCGTATAAGTCACAGACGATATTCCTAGGGGAGGTTTCTACTAGGAGGCTGAAACAGATGACCAAGAATAAACATTATTTGGTCCTGATAGCCATAAAGTGGGTTCTAGGCAAAGACTATATAGAGTATGAGGACAAGTATCAGGTGAACACCAACATATGCTCCCACTTCATAGTGTCCATGCTAGACATCAACATCCCCCGACCGCTTATCCTGAAACTTGTTAAAGAAATCTTCCCTAAAAAGTACTTGAATGGTCTCGGTGAGGTTGTTGCTCATGCTGCCTATGGAGTAGGTCTGTTGTCAGCTAGCGACCTGCATCGCTTTATTGAGGAAGAAGCTATTGTCATTTGGCTACCATTTCTTAGTGGATTCCACCTACAGACTCGTGACCAGCACTAGCAGAGGGTTACTCAGGCCTTATGCTTCCTGTTTCGCATGCAGCTACAACATAATACCCTTCTACGACGTAGATTGGTATACTGATTTTAGGAACTTGGTATTCCCTTTGCCAATGGCGGTTGTGCCGAATGATGCTACCAATGTTGCCAAAGAACCTATGGATGAGGAAGACGTGGACGTTGTTGTTAATACATCAATTTCCGCTAGCCATGCCTTTGGATGAAAACCCCTGCCTACTCAAAAGTTTCCCTATTTACTCCATTTCCCGCTGCAACTCAGAATGTCTGCCAATAGCTGTATATAATCCTAAAAAAAGGCTAACATATATATAATAGCTCAGATACTTGTTAAATTTTGGATTATGGCTTCCCAGCCACTTTTGCAATGCAAATAATATATATGAATAGATATATATATTTTTAAAGAAAATCCATGTTCTCTTCTTCATTCTATATTTCAGTTTTATGGGCTTTCAACTTTCATTCTGTTATTTCTCCACACATGGGTGTGTTTTCTATAACGCAATCCTAGTATTCCACCCTCCGTAATAATGGGTTAATTTTGTGGAAGCACAAACTAATTTCAAAAAAGATCGGCCAAAGAAACATAAATAAAATAAAAGCACTATTCACATATGTACAAAAATAGAGCCTTGTGCCTAATGAAACAATTTAAGATGAATCCCATTGACCGGGATTCCTAAGGGTTCATGTTCCATATTTTCCAGCTCAAAAGTGTTGTGTTCTTTGCACCAAATGATTTTAAAGGGACCCTCCCATAGGCTATCAAATTTACCGTGATGGCTTGGCTTAGGAGCCCTTTTATCATACTTTAGCACTAAGTCTCTACATTTTAGACCTTGGTCGAAAGCCTTCTTGTCAAACCATCACTTGATCACCTATTGACGACTTGTCATAGCTATTAGGGAATTCTCCCTTTTTTTCTCTGCTTCCAACAGTTCAGCGAGCTGAACCTCCATGGCTTCATTTTGTTCTATCTCAAGAGATTTCAACAACTACATTGTCAAAATCTCCATGGAGATAGGTAACATCACCTCTTTCCCGTATACCAACTCATAAGGCAAAGTCTTAAGGACTTGCTTAGGAGTTATGCTATTTTCCTAGAGTGTTGTTCAGAGGTTTTTATGCCATTCCCTCTGGTGTTCTAAACCAATCCTTTTAAGGAGCTGGACTAGGCTCTTGTTCGTCGACTCTGTTAGACCATTTGCCTGTGGGTAATAGTTTGATGATGTCTTGAGTAATATGTCATTCTTTAATGCAAAGTGACATACCTTTGCGCCTAGGAAAGCTCTGGAATGATCTGAAATGATAGTTTTTGGAGGGTCGAACCTTTTTACTAGTTCCTCAAGGAAATCTACAATCTTTGTTTCTATTGCACTTTTAAGGGGAACAGCCTCCATCCACCTTGTGAAGTAATCTGTGGCGGTCAGAATCCACTTATGTCCAGCACTAAAAACTAGGTTGATCATTCCAATGAAGTCCAGGCCCCATTGTGCAAACACTTCATCTGCCACTATGGGTTTGAGGGGCATTGTGGAATTCTTCCTTCTGTCAGTAAAGAATTGGAAATTTTTGTAGGCCTTCACCAAAGAGTGGGAGTCATTAAAAAGTGTAGGCCAATAATAGCCAACATGCATGATTTTAATGACAGTGGTTTTGGCAGAGAAATGTCTACCTACAGTGCTATTGTGGAACGCGTCGAGGATCCTCTTCTCTTGCTCTGAAGTGACGCATCACAGGAGAACACCATTGAAATTCCTTTTGAAAATGACTCTTTTTATTAGCATATATCCACAATTTTGCAGCCGGTAATATCTTCTTTTTTGGGATGAGAGACCTGGCGGATACCTTCCGGTTTCCATGAACTTCATTCTATCAGTCAGCCAACCACTTTCTGATTCCAATTCATTTATCAAGATGAGCTCTGGCTGCTCCTCTGCAACAAGTACCTCCTCATCCTATGCCATGTACTCACACAGTCCTCTTCCTTTAATAGTTTTAGTAGGCTTGAATTCAATGTCATATTCAAGGATCTTGGTGATCCAATTAGCCCTTTTTTTCTGTGATCTCCCCTTCCATGATATATTCATGCACACTAGAATGTGTGACATATACAAGCACCCTGTTATAGGAAATTAGATGGTGGAAGTTTTTAAGTCCCTTCACTATTGCAAAGGCCTGTCTTTTGACAAAATTATAATTTTCCTCATATCCCTTCAAGGTCCTGGAATAAAATGCCACTGGATGTTCTCCTTTTCCTTCATCATCCTTCTGAGTTAGGACCGTAGTGATACTGGACTTGCTACTGAATGTATACATTATAAAATCCTTAGATTGATCTAGATTAACGAGTACTAGAGCTGTGGAAATAGCTTCCTTGACCCTTTCGAAAGCTTCCCCAGCTTCGGTCATCCATTTGAACGTCTGATCTTTCTTCAACATCAGGGTGATCAACCTAATTATGCCCACGAAATCAGAAATAAACTTGCTGAAAAAAAATACTTTTCCCAGGAAAGACTGCACACCTTTCTTATTTACCGGGAGGGGAATTTCTTTGATAGCCTTTACACATTCGGGGTCAATTGAAACCCTTCTTTAGACACAACATGCCCTAATAGCTTACCCTACGGAACCCCGAATACACATTTCTTTGGGTTTAGGGAAACTCTAAACTCTTGGCATTTTTGAAAAACTAATTCTAAGTGATCAAAATGATCATCCTTAGATTTAGATAACACAGTAAGATCATCTAAATAAATTAGAATAAACTTATTGATTAGTTCACTGAATGCGATGTCCATCGCCCGCTGGAATGTTGCCCCTGCATTGGATAAACCAAAAGGAATTTTAGAATATGCAAATGTTCCCCACTTTGTGGTGAACGTAGTCTTGTGTTGATCCTCCTCTTTAACTCGGATTTGATTGTAGTCCGAGAAACCATCCAGTAGAGAAAACATTTCTGACCCTACGACTGTTTGTAGGATTGAATCCATTGAAGGAAGTAGATAGTGGTCCTTTAGGGATGCTCTATTTAGGTCTCGAAAGTCTACACATAAATAGATATCTCTATTCTTCTTTCAAACCCAGACCAAATTTGATACCCAAGTACTATGCTTGATTAGGAAGACAATGCGCGACTCAATGAGCTTAGTTAGCTCTTGCGCCATTAGGGCTTCAATTTTAGGGTTGACTGGCCTCTATTTCTATCGGACTAGTTTTGCACCTTCTATTAGCTCAATAGTGTACTGAATGATGCCAGGATCGTATCCCTCTAGATCATCATAGGACCAGGCCACTACTCCATATTTTTTGCAGAAACTGATGAGCCTTTCCTTATCATGGTGCGGGAAAATTTTTCTGACTTAGAGATTCCTACCATCAGAGACCCGAAGTTCCACATAATCACTTTTGTCCTCTACGAACTTCCACTTATCATTTCGGGCATCATCACAATCGAAAAAGTTTTCAAGAGTAACCAATCCTTTTGGAAGTTTATTAGATTTGAGCTACATAATTTGTCCTTCATAAGCCTCAGCAATCTTTCATTGAAGCTGATCGGAAAACTCCCCTGAGTGCTAAATGAACGAGGCGATGTGTTCATCACTTTCAAAGACCTGCCAACTCTGATCATTGTCAGGGATCACGGGTTGGACTAGTACCCGTACTAAATGCTCGTTATGTATAAGGTCAGAGATAGGATCAAACTGAGTACCAATCATAGCCATTCGATCTGCATCGCTATTTTCTCCTCAGGGAATGGTCTGGATGCTGAAAGCTTCAAAACCATCAATCAGGTCCTAGACTCGATGCCGATAGGATCTCATGTGGACATTCTTCATCGTGAAAATTCCCTAGACCTGGTTAACTACCAGTTCAGAATCTCTGAACACAATTAATTGCTTAATGCCCATTCATTCTGCAAGGCTTAAGCCTTGGACTAATCCTTCATATTTAGCCTCATTGCTTGAACAGGAAAAATGAAAGCGGAAAGACCTCAACAATTTTTCATTTTGTGGGGATATTAGATATATTCCTACTCTAGCACCCAATTTGCTTCTTGCTCCGTCAAAGTATAGTTTCCATAGCTCATTTACTTGGCTACCTTTGGATTATTTGGCGACCCTCAAAAGCACCTGGTCTTCATCATAAATTACATATGTGCCCAATCCTGTAGCATGATCATTTCTGAAAGGATTATTTTCCATGTTTTTGCTCAACAGAGCATCTTATTTATCATTCTGATCCCCGCTCACCTTCTCTTCCTCTAGCAATTCAATGTAATACATTTCTTGCTTGGTGATAGAGGTATGTGCAGCTTCAAAATTGATCAAGGCTTCGTCTGTTACATGTTCAGAATGTAAAGCCTCCAGTTCTATCTTCATTTTTGCATCATGTTTGGTCCTAAGTATTAGATGTGACTAATCCAAGGACAGGTATCCGCCCACCTTTGAAGTAAATTCTCAAGATAGACAGAGACCAAACATAGGAGGAATATTTATGATCACTGTGTCTTGTAGGACTGTGATACTAGGACAAGCAAATAGAGTTAGAGGTAGCACTTTTATTACACCTACGGTCTCAACTTTATTACCATCAAGCTGCATTACCCCTCTTTTCATAGAATTGTAGCTGAGTCCCAAAGCCTCGGCTATCTGTTTAGGCATAACTGTGGTACTAGCACCAAAATCAATCATAGCATTGTGTAATAACTTCTTTCCTATAATAAGAGTCAAGAAGAAGGGCTGAGGTTTCAACTTATTCCTGCTCTCAGTAGGGGATTCCTTTGTATTGTTTGTAAGGACCTTAGCTGGTGGTATCTGATAAACAACCTATGCACTGGCAAATGAATCTATTGATGCTGGGTCAATTTCTTTCTGAAGCACCTTCTACAATAGCATCTTTTGTTCTGGGATAGCTAGAATGTCCCATAGAGACACATTAGTGGATGATTTCTTCAATTGCTCTACAACATTAAAAGGTGACAAAATCAGAGGTTTCTACTCCTTGGTTCTTGCTATAATAATTTCCTTCTGTGGTTGAGAAGGTGAAGGGACAGTTGGAGTACTGGGAATCTGATTGAAAATGATTTTGTGTTGCGAGTTGTCCGAATGCGAAACAACTGACTCACCGATGAATCTCCTCTTTGAGCATATGTTATAATCAAACTACACCTGTGGGGTTTTGGATATGAATGCGTCATTAGAAAACATCGTTTCTTCTTCCTCCATCCAAGAGAAGAGGGCATGATCGGGAGCAATATCAGATTCTTGTTCTAAAGAAATTCCTTGCATTTGTGCGGTAAGGAACACACTTTCCATTTGTGGTGAGGCATATATATAACCTCCATGTTTTGTTGTCGCACCTTGGCTGCATTGCTCCACCACCTTTTGTTGTAAGTTGCCACGCGGACAGTTCCGGGGCATATGCACATCATTGCAAGGGAAGCACCATGGATTGATATCATCAATAAGGTTGTTCTTCCTTGAGGTTAATTCCCTATTCGAGCTTGGCGATGCGCTCGTCAACAGAGTAGGCACCGACACCATTTGGTTTTCAGTCAGGGCTGGTGGATTAGTGCGAGGTGCACCCTAATATGGATTTTGCTGATAGGAAAACTGCCCGCCTTGATATTTTGGGATATGTGGGCTTCAGAGGTGTTGATTGGTTCCACTTAAGAGTAGTTATATCATTTGCCATGGTTTGCAACATCTCCTTGAGGTTGCTCATTTCATCTTTGGAAGAACCTAATGTAGAAGCCACATTTTTTGGGGTGGCTACATATGTGTACATTGATTGGGCAGCTGTGGGTGCACTAGTTGATGCGACCTCTTAAGCGGAGATTGATATTTCAGGAAATATCGGCATAATAGGTCGAGGAGGAAATTTTCCGCAGTCTATTAAGTGATTCTCGGCTTTGATAGCGATGCCATAAGCATATGGTAGAGTAGCTCCTCCCAAAGACTTGATCATCACGAAAATATCATAATTGATGGGATTTAGATAAAATATAAATGCCAACTCAAGAGTCGGGCATATGGTAATAGGAATCCTCTGCCAATTTATGTGAAATAGGGCATTAAAGTCTATCAGAGCCTCCTGGGGGGCTAATTTTATGATAGATAGTTGATAATACAATGAAGAATGATCTTTGTCATTTGAGAACCTTTCATAGAATGGATCTCCAAGCGCATCCCAAGTGCGAATTGAATTAGGCGTCAGTGTTCAGTACCAATCCAATGGCTTGCATTTAAAAGACGTGGCGAGGAGCCTCAGGGCTACATTATGTGTTGTAATACCATGTACTAGACATACATCCGCCACATCCTACAAATGTTTTGCGGCTGTTCTTGATCCTTTGATAAATTTGGGTATAGCTTTCATGGCTGAAACCGGGATAGCGCCCCAAACAGCGGGTGCTACCGGGGCTACTAGGGGACTTCAGACATCCCATGCTATGTAGTTTCTGTTGGCAGCTGACAACATGGTGAGAGGCAAGGGGAGCGGGAATGGAACGGTTACCAGCTGATTTGTGACCTGGACTGTCCCTAGCGGAGGTACTAGTAAACTAGCGTTGCCTATGGTTTGGCATCTAGTTACAAGCCGATGGCTCATACACCCTTCTAAAATGAAATTTCATTAAGCTCAGTCCCACCGAGTGTGCCAGAAAAAGAACAAACTATTGATGCCAAAATTGACGAGGTAACAGAGTCTTATGGGAAACTCAGTTTAAGGGGGACCTTTTACGCTAAACTAAGTAACCTCCAAATTTTTAGAGAAGCCGACTTCTTCTATAATGGGGTTTAGAAAGGGAAAAAGAAGCAGATATAATGAAATGAGTTTTAACCTAAGGCGATGCACCAAGATTTAATGATGGGCACTATAAATCATAGATTTAAGGGCTTGAATGGTGTTGTAGTGTTCCAAAATATTAGACACTTAAGATTATAGCATAGACAATTCATTCATTGACATAAAATATCATTGCATACATTCCTACTACCAAGAAGAGTCCTTAGACATGATCTAGGTAAGCAAACCTGCATCCAACATATATAGAAGTTCTCAAATGAAGTGTCAAGACAATAAAAAGCACAGTTCACAGTTTGATCAAATACCATAAAAAAATAGAAAGGTCAAACAATTGGCACAGTCTGAGAGTTTTTGCAATAAAATAAAATAGTAATAAAGGCCTGGTGTATTTTACTAAAACCAACGTTATAGTTCCAAATTCCAAACCCTTTTCTCATCACAGAGAAAAGTATATATAGCATAAAAAACCTCCCACCACCTCAGAGAGTAGTAACAGAAAAGATCTCGCAATCCCTTGTAATGATGCCATAAAAAGAATATTCCCCAAAGCCATTACAAAAGAAATAATCAGGAACCAAGCATCCGATCATTCCAGACTCAGGTGCATCTTCTACAATGATGGCGGTGGTCCCAGCTAGGCCCGATCAGACAAGTGCCATCCCTTTGTGTGAATGATTATACAAGCAGCAACCAATAGCATTATTTGGTTCATCGGGTTCATCGCCTGCATATGAGATCCGCTGGTTAGGCACATGGGAACCTTTCGCTACCTACATGAACCTTTCTCCCTTCACTGTAGACAATTTGTGTTAATGCAACATGTTTCAAATGGGCCAAGTACTTTATCACAATGGAGGGAACATTTATCAGCTGGGCGCAAAAGATGCGTGGCAGCATTTCACTGCCCATGGTTGCTATTTCATTTCTACGCTGAAGGATTTGCGAACATTTGACATGTAGCAAGTGCATACGACAGTCAGTAACCATGGGGCTCGCTAACACTTTTTAGGAACGAGGGCTTCGTGGCAGCATTTCGCAGCCCGATGAGGCGTCAAGGAAAAAGAACCAAAAGTATCCCGCAGCCGCAACACGTGGAAGCACAACAGAGTTTCCTGGGGTCCAAAGGAAATGTCGATACTTGAAGCTGCAAAGAGTAGACACGTGGAGCAGACCTGGCGATGTACAGGCCGATGCATAGAAAAATAAACCCAAAGGGAGCTGGTTAAATATTTATTAACAATAACATAACATAATAAACTAATCCTAGGTCCTCTAAGGTTCCTCAACTATGCTACTCACAATCTAACATGCAAGGTTCAATTTAAAGTAGCATATTAAATGATACTACATGATTGATAACCAACCTTTAGATTCATTTTTTGACTGTCATATAAAAGATGCATTACTTAAAAATAATTCTTACAAGATGAAATCATTAATAATCATTACATCATTACAATATTTACAACATTGTTTCACTTAGTACATGAGAAAATATTACATCAAATTATAGTAATTGATATAATGGAAGCACAATCCAATATGCAAATACATTCTAGGAAGTCTTCTAAAAAAGGAACAAAAACTAGAACCCACAGTGCAATGACCTTCCTCCACACACATGAGCATGTAGTGAAAATACCCAATGGAGAAAAGCACCAACCACCTAACCATGTGGAACCTTGAGGTTCACCCCTCTTGCTAGGAGATAACACAAGATCCCACATCCAATAGACAATAGGAAAACAATAGGCTAACACAATCAAGGGCTATACATGACTCCAACACAATACTACTAACATACCAACATCACTTACAACACTTTCCTCACTTCCATAGGCACTCTCACAATAGAATGAGGAAATAAAACTAGGGAATGCTAGATTTCAATAGGGAAGAGTTTCATCACACAACTTGATATGGGTTATCCTCATAGATCTTCCTAGGCCCCCATACAAACTCCCCTTACTTGTAACTAGTAACCCTACACATCAATCAGGGTATTGACCATCTTGCACACTTATCACAATCACATGAATACATACAAAGATAGGTGGGAAACACCCTTAGGGTTTACATTTCACACACACACACATACCCCCACAACTTAGCCAACCACTTCGAGGGTTAAATAAACATAAGGACCATACACACAATTTATACCCCCTTTCTAGTCCTTTGGAAACAAACATACTAAATACACTTCCCTACATTGTTCCCACAGATGACATCCATCTAGACAATTACATAACACTTATGCAAATACTCAAGACAATTTGTTTATTACAACAAATTAACCATAACATTATAACCATAAAAGTATTCCAATAAATAAGGCATCATTCGCACATTCTTACCACTCCTTTTGACTTAACCACTTAATTCAAACAATAGATCATTTACCACAATAATTTCGAAGAAACTATATCATTTATTATAATTAGTTAATTTCATAGTAATTTTACTAATCAACTACTCAAAAATTATAAAAAGGATAAGTAACATTTATTCACTAATCAATTAACAATGAGTAACCAACCCATTTAATATTTACTCTAATTTGTATTAATTAAATAACCTATCTATCTACGAAATAATTCAATTCACTTAAGTAAATACTCCTCTAATTCATATTAACAAAATAACCTATTTGTAACAAATTAAATACTCAGTTTGATAACAATTACCCCATTCTTTTATATGTAACTATTTAATCATTCAGTTTAATAGTAAGTATCCAATTAGAATCATTTATTAAATGAAATTCTTTTTATTTTTGCACATACCACATAATCTACCACATTCGGGAACCAATCTTTTTACTAATAACCATAATATAATATAATATATATATCTATTATATTATTATCGAATACAAAAAAATTCCTTCCTATTTACCTTAACACACACACATATATATATTATATATCCGGTGCAACATATAATATAAAATTATCTAAATAAATTAACATTATCAAATGTTTATTATGGAAATGAAAGCAAGTAACCAATGACAAATGAAAATCATGGGTAACCCTAGCATATGCTGAGAGGGGAGCGATAGGTGTCGGGTATGTACAGGGCGTGCAACCCCTCATGGCGCCACTAGTGAAGGTTGTAAAGTAGCGATGAAGCCACAAGAGGAGGCACATGGCTACTAGAAGGAGACCCCAAAGAGGCTCCAGTCTCATGGGACAAATAGATAGTAGGATACACACAATTTTGTTTGCTAGTAAGGATTATGAAATTTTTAGAGAATGCTATTGGTGGGTGTAAATTAATCACCAAGTCAAGGAATGCAATAATCATAGGATATAGGAAAATTGGATTTGTTAAAAAGGATCAATAAAATTTCAATCAAATGCAATTAGCAGATGAAGATAGACATCATCTCATAAAATTTAATGATTTGAGGATATGCAGAAGGTTGTGCAAATCCTTTGAATTAAACCTATACTTTGCAATGGCATTGAATCATTTAGCAACCTAGGCAACATTTTCTTGTGGACAGTTAACAAAGACAACTCTTGTTTCAACTGATCACCCTCTCATAAAATATCATTCATATTATATTCTTGCATGATCTTATCATAGTGAAGGTGATCATGGCATTGTTGGCCACTACTACATGGCATTAGGTAAGGAAAGCCCATGGCCACAGGACTATTTCACCATTCTTTGGCTTGGGACAGGTTCGATTGAAGTTGGGAGACTTTAAGAGTTCTCACTCAAACTTGAGTTAAATAACCAATTACAAATATTGAGTTTTGGGATTGCATATGAAACAACACAAAGAACGTTAGCCAAATTATGAACAGAGGGTGAAAGAAAATAACCCCTAATGAAACCCATGCTAAAAACATCAATGCAAGGAATCCTATATATCCAATGCTAAGGTTGGAAGTATGCTCTATGAATTGTGTCCAAATTAATATACTAACATGAAATTTCTTATACAGAAACAACATTTATTTGCAAGCATAGATATCTACTTCACATGGTAAAAGTCTTAACTCCTATTTCGATCATTATATAAGATGTAACAATTTCATAGATAAAGCATCTTACAAACAAAAAAATTTCTAGCATTGCTTATGGATCTAAATGCCACAAAATAATTATATTGCTTCTTTAAGGAAACATTTTTACAACAAGGATGTGCAGAGAAATGCGCTTAAAGAATTATTAGAATACGAAGCACATTATTCCATCAAATATATAGAGATTAGGGATGGATGCAAGAACACAAGATGGTAATATACCAAAGCATATGAAAGAATTTATAGAGAGGAAGTCACTCATGTTCTCTGATTTATGTAAATGAAGTATCACATCCTATAAATGAAAATGGTCATCTGTAATAGTGCATACCTTTCTTAGATTTAAGAGTCAATTGTCATTGTCTCTCTAGTGATCTTCCAGGAATTGTGATGGCCTCCTCCTTGGTCCTTGTTCCCCATTTCCTGCTCAAAATATTTTTTTTCCCATGCCCTTTTATTCCCCTCCATAATCAACACTAGAATGGAATTTTCTACAGGCCCCCTTTTTTTTCTTCTTCTTTCCCCAAAAACACCCCTTGAAAAATACCCCCAAAACGCAACATTTATAGGGAGAACAAAAATGTGGTTGTACAAGAATTTCCAACCAACTATCAAACCAGTCATCATTAGCTTTTATTTAATAAATTAACCTTCCCGACATACCATAATTAATTTTAACTTGATTGAAAGAATTTCGTTTATAAATTATAATTTGGGTGAAAATAATTGATACCCAATTTCACTCAAATGGTAAAACCATTTACCAACATTACTTACAAATTAATTATATAACCCGGTTATAAAATATTTTATTTATTTACCTTCTTATTAATGTTTTTTATTCATTAATTATAACATTATAAATTTATTTTATTCTTAACCATAATTGTCTCTTTATATATATTTATATTTATTTAACAAAGGTATTTAAAAATTTATTTTAATGCATAAGATAACCAAATGCATTTAATCACAAAATTCAAACCAAATGTCCAAAAAAAAACTTGAACACTATCTAGGGTCAAAAGCGACCTCAAGCAACATTGAATGACTAAACTTACATACTGAAAAAATTGACGTGGTGCTAAACTAGATACTCATCCTCTTCAAGGATGTTGGCTAGAGTAGGGGATCAGGTGCTATCTATGATCAACTGATCTATTGGGTTTCAAGGCATGCTTAGACTTGGTATTTTAGGTGGAGACATAGCCTAATACATGTTCACTCAAGCATATGAGTTAGAGTACATATTCATAATAGTCGAAGCACTAGGAAAGTAACTCTAGCAATTGTATCCCATTCCCATGTGTCCCTCATATGTCCAATGGTGCGATGTTTCCCTTTCCTCCCAACATAATCACATAGTCTATAAATTCATAATATACAACAACATCTACTTAACATCATTAGCACATACCTTTAAATATCTTTATTGTTTTACCTTCATCTCCAAGTTCCAAATCCAAACTACCTTCACATCCATAGTGAAAATGGAGGGGAACTACACATTACATTCTTTCAAAGAACATAAATATATAGAATATTGAGGTACAATGGTTGACTTAGGTAGTTTATTTCCAACAAGTTAGAACAATATAATGAAAGTAAAAACAATGTGTTGATATACTAGAATCATCCAAAAAAATATGTACTAACTACAAGTACATATGCTAATGATAGAAACAAGGTTGGATTGAGTCAATCACTGGCTCAATGCTCTAGGTCTCCAATTGAATAACCCCTTGGTGCTTCTCTCCACCATTCAACCTATAGGTCCTAAAGCTATTTAGGCACCCCTGGTCTTCTCTGCCAACCCTGCTATCAAGTTGCAATTCATTCACCAAGCCTAACTTGATGTTCTTCCTCTCTTTCACCTCCTAGCCCTTAGTCACCTTAAAGGATAACCATGCTCAATTGTTTCCTAACTCTATTACAGGGTTGTGTGACACCTTCCAAGGCTTCTAAAATCACATTCTACAGGTGCTTGAACAAACACTAGGCTCCAACTCTCCATCATTTTCATAAAATCTCTGCTCTAGGGTTTGGGCAGGGCTACAAGCCTTGAGCCCCTTTTAGCCCTCTCAACACAAGGAACATTTTAGAACTCTTTCCTTCCAACAAATTGTGCCAAAATTTCTTTTGACACTCTGGCTCTTTTCCCAAGATCTGATAGGTTCTTTTGCATTTGGGACCTTTCCTGCCCGTACAGAGGTACAATCCAACCTTGGTGGAAGTTAGGGTTTCTTAAGACCTTTCCTTGGTCTATTCTACCTTTTCTAACCTCCAATGTGTTGATGAGTCTTCTATTTTCTTTTCCACACCTTCTCAGAGCTTCCTGCATTCACAATACATCTTTGGATAATAATGATGTCACACCCCTGCTACGTTAGGGTTTGCCTTCTTGACTGTCTTTCCTAGCCGGGCTTCCAAACTCACCTAAGAATAGTCTTCTAGCTTGCTTATTGAACCCTTAATGACCCTTATATTTACATTATTTACAAACATGGAGCTCAGTATTGTTTCCTTTGCATCCATACTACTTGGTACGGTCAGAAACAAACTAAAACTCCATTATTTTTGGATTTTACCAGTCAAAACTGAACTTAAGAAAAGACACAGATTTTGCAAAAAGAAGAAAGTGATGGAAAAGATATTTCAAAATGACAAAAAAAAACTTCAAAAGGATGCTTTACATGCTCTCAAACCAACAAAATACTTATTCCATTCATCTAATTACTGTCACGCCAACAAGAACAGGAAAAATAGATTTCTTCACAACAAAATCACTGTTTCTTGACTATTCTCATGAAAACTGCCAACAAAAAAAACCTCCAACCTATTCAAAAGGTTGAGAGCCACCTTTTACCACCTTTAGAAAATAGTTAGTTTTTCCTTTTTAGCCTAGGAGCGGCCAAAAGCATCATGCTGGAAAACATAGTGTGTTTTGCAAATTTTCACAAAAGCTTAGGAATCAACCACACAAAGGTTTCCCAATTTATTCAACATTTATCTATGAACCAAAAGGTCCTCACTCATAATCAAGAAGGTAACAAAGAACTTACCAAAACAACAAAAAGGAGATTTAAAACAAAACCTTCAAACAAAAATAGTTTGCACATAGGCACTTTGGCAGGTGCTCCTGCACCATTCTCCCCCTCTCAGCACAAAGGATCAAGGAACTTGAGGTGGGATTAGTGATACATCAATTCCTTGCTTCTTGAAATCTACTTCTTCAACCTAGGTAGCCTCAGATTCAGGTTTTCCCTTCCACTTGACAAGGTGTTCCATGTATGCCTTGTGTCTTGTTGCTTTCTTCACCCTGGACTCTAAGACCTTCTCTGCCTGAGTTTTCTCTTGACTTGGAAGGGGTATATTATTGATATCCTTAAAGATTTCTTGACTGTTCTGAGCTTCATCACTGACTGTGCCCTTATACCTGATCAAATCAGCAACATTGAATACAGGAGATATACCCAAATCGGATGGAAGTTCTACCTTGTATGCATTCTTCCCATACTTAGCTAACACCTTGCATGGTCCTACTCTTTTCATCTGAATTTTGGTTGACATACCCTTCTGCAACCTTGATTTGTTAAGATGAACCATCACATAATCACCTAATTGAAATTGCACATCTCTCCTTGACTCATCAACTTTATCCTTCAATTTTTGTGTTGTTGTTGTGATTGTCTTCTTAACCTGCTCATGAATCTCCTTCATGGTCTGAGTGAAGTCTTCTGCATGTCCACTCCTATTCTCCATTGTTCCAAGGTCTCTAAGTTCACAAACTCCTCTTGGGCGCATCCCATAGACAACTTCAAATGGACTTTTTCCTATAGTTTTATTAACACTATCATTATAAGCATACTCAGCTTGAGAAATTACCATATCCCATGTCTGTCCATATTCCTTTGTCAAGCATCTCAAAAGATTACCTAACACTCTGTTAACCACCTCTGTTTGACCATCGGTCTGAGGATGGTAAGCTGATCCAAATGAAAAATTTGTTCCCAATCTGCTCCATAGTGTTTTCCAAAAATGGCTCATGAACTTCACATCCCTGTCTGATACAATGCTCAGTGGCAATCCATGGATTCTTACAACTTCCCTGAAAAAGAGATGAGCTATGTAACTTGCATCATGTGTAGTCTTGCAAGGGATAAAGTGACTCATCTTGCTAAATCTATCCACAACTACAAAAACACTGTCAAAACCAGTTTTGGTCTTAGGAAGACCTACCACAAAATCCATACTAACACACTCCCAAGGTCTGTTAGGAATAGGCAGGGGCTGATACAAACCACCATTGCTAGCTCCCCCTTTGGCTTTCATGCAAACAACACATAGTTCTACATACTTCCTAACATCTCTTGCCAACTTAGGCCAGTAATAAAATATTTGTACCAGCTCTAAAGTCTTGTTAATACCAAAATTCCCACTAAGACTGCCATTGTGTTTCTCTTGGATCAGATTTTCCCTCATTGATCCTCTTGGAACACATAACAGATTACCCTTAAACAACAATCCATTTTATAGAGTATACTCAGCATATTGACTATGAAAGTGATTTTCAAAATCTAAACATACCTTGTATGCTTCTGAGAAATCTTCATCCTCACCATAGAGATCTTTGAAACTCTCTAATCTAATGCTTTTCAGTTGTATCTCTTGGACTATCAACATTCTCCTACTTAGTGCATCTGCCACTTTGTTTTGTTGCCCCTGCTTATGTTTAATGGTAAATGTAAAGGCTTGGATGTACTCCATCCATTTCAAATGTCTATTGCTTAACTTCTCTTGGGTGTTGATGTAACTGAGTGCCTGGTTATCTATGAAAACCACAAACTCTTTGGGAAATAAATAATGCCTCCAGTTCCTAAGGGACTGCACTAAAGCATAAAGTTCCAGATCATAGGTGGAGTATTTTTGCTTGGCTTCATTGAGTTTTTCACTAAAGAAGGCTACAGGCCTACCTTCTTGACTAAGGACTCCTCCTACTGCTACTCCACTTGCATCACACTCAACTGTAAACAACTTATCAAAACTAGGAAACAAAAGTATAGGTTGGGTTGCTACCTCTTGTTTCAGCTTTTCAAACCCTTTATCAGCCTCTTGAATCCATTTAAACTTTTTTTTCTGACCACCCTTGATTGTATCTAGCACTGGTGCACATATACCACTAAAATTCTTGATGAATTTCCTATAAAACTAAGCTAAACCATGGAAAATTTTCACCTCTGTTGCTGTGGTTGGTGTAGGCCAGTTTAGGATGGCTTCCACCTTGCTTGGATCCATCTTCAAGGTTCCTTGGGATACTACAAAGCCAAGATACACAAGTTCTTGCTTGAAGAACTCACACTTCTTGAGGTTGATTGCCAATTGTTCTTCTTCCAGCCTTCTAAGTACCATCTCCACATGCCTCAAATGTTCTTCTGCTGTCTTACTAAAAATCAGTATGTCATCCAAGTAGACTACCACAAAAATCCCTGTGAAATCCTTAAGCACCTCATTCATTAGTCTCATAAATGTGCTAGGGGAATTTGAGAGGCCAAATGGCATCACTTTCCACTCATACAAACCATCATTTGTCTTAAAAGTTGTCTTCCATTCATCACCCTCCTTAATTCTGATTTGATGATACCCGCTCTTAAGATCTAACTTGGTGTAATACTGTGCTCCTCCAAGGCAATCCATTAAATATTCAATTCTAGGTATTGGGAATCTATACCTAATGGTGATCCTATTAATTGCTCTAGAATCAGTGCATAATCTCCACTTACCACCTTTTTTTGTTGCTAAAACAGCTGGGACTACACATGGGTTGATGCTCTTTTGAATTAGACCTTGCCCCAACAATTCTTCCACTTGTCTTGCCACCTCTTGGTTCTGCTCAGATGTAAGCTTGTATGCTGCTTTTTTAGGCAATGAATCTCTAGGTATGAAGTCAATTTCATGACTTATTGCTCTCTTTGGTGGTAGAGTTGCAGGAGTTCCATCACTCACTATGCTCTTGTATTTGTCAGGCAAGTTTTGGACTGCTGCTGGTAACACTGTTCTTTCAGCCTTTTCCTCTATTTTGGGCTGCATCATGATCACATACCCTTCATTCCCTTGGTGTAGATCCTTGATGAACTCTTTGCCACTGCTCAACATAATGTTAGGAACCTTGGAGTGTCCTTCCTCATCCTCAATCAATGATTGTAGCTTGAAGGTTCTTCCATCCTTCTTGAATTCTATGGTGTTCTCCTTCCCATGATATATAGCACCTCTGTCATACTGCCATGGCCTGACAAGAAGAAGATGGCATGCATCCATGGGTAGTACATCACAAATCAGCTTGTCTTAATAGCCTCCAATTGAAAAATCTATTGTGACCTGCTCATTCACCAAAACACTCTGCCCTTTATTCAGCCATGTGACTTTATAAGGATTGGTATGAGGTACCTTCTGCAATTTTAACTTAGTTACTGCCTCCTCATAGATGATATTGTCTATAGAACCAAAATATACAATGACCTTGTGTACCTTTCCCAATATCTTGCACCTTGCTCTAAACAAAGCTCTCCTTTGCTTGGGTTCTTCTTTGACTGGTTGTCTGATCAACACTTTATTAAACATCAGACTCTCTCCAATTTCAGATTCTATATGACTGATCTTAGGTTATTTTACACTCATGGTTTCCTCTTGTGCATAAGCTACTCTTTTCTCATTGCTTGAAGAAGCTTTCTCTGGGCACCTATAAGTTGGATGACCTAGCTGATTGCAGTGATAACATTTCATGGTGGAAAAGTAGGAGTTACTTCTACCTGCTCCTCTTCCTCTATTTGAACCCCCTTGAGGTCCTCTTCCTCTATTAAATAATCCTCTTGAAGATGTTTCACCTCCATTCTCAGTAAGGTTAGATTATCCTTGGGTTCTTTGATCATTACCTCTTCCTTGGTAACCTCCATGTTGTCCTCTTTGATCTCTACCTCTGCCTCTGCCTTTAGAGGACTGATCATGCTTCCTTTTATTCCTCTCTTCAATCTTTATAGCCAGCTGATAACATTGGTGGACTGTCTTGGGGCTGAGTAAAGCCATCTCTTCCTATATATTCCACTTCAAACCATTAAGGTACCTAGCCACTTTTAGGCTCTCATCTTCTGCCACATTTGATCTCAAGCAAAGCTTCTGAAACTCTTCAGTATAGGTGTTGACATCTAGGTATTTCTGCCTTAGACTCTGCCTCTTCTTGTGAAGTTGGATCTCATAATCATCTGGCATATATGCTTCCTTCACTTTAGCAACCATTCCTTTCCAGGTTGATATGGGCTGCTTGCCTTCTTTCTCACTTTCATTCTGAACAAATTTCCACCATGTCAAAGTTGTTCCTCTCAACCTTGATTTTGCAACCTTCACTTTATGTGCTTCAGTGACTCCATCACATTCAAAGTGGTTCTCCATGCCATCTATCCAGTCCATGACCAAATTAGGATCCATCTTTCCACAAAATAATGGTATGCCCTCAAGTCCTTTTCCACTCAGGGCTTTCAATGCCTTCAAGAAGGGTTCCTCCTCCAAAACAGGGCCAGGTTCAGGGACTTTGTCCTCCTCTGCAACCTCTTCTTCCTTTGGCATTGTTCCTTCCAATCTTGCATTGTTTAATGCCTTCTCCAGTTGCTCTATTCTCTCTTTTAAGGAATTGTTGTCCTCTTCCTGTTCTTCAACCCTCTTGGCTAATTGTGCATTTGTCACCATGGTTGGAGTTTCACTTGACTCAACTTCTGACATATAAGCTGCTTTCCCAAATCTTTAGCTGTGCTCTGATACCAATTTGATAGAAACAAGGTTGGATTGAGTCAAGCACTGGCTCAATGCTCTAGGTCTCCAATTGAATAAACCCTTGGTTCTTCTCTCCACCATTCAACCTATAGGTCCTAAAGCTATTTAGGCACCCCTGGTCTTCTCTGCCAACCCTGCTATCAAGTTGTAATTCATTCACCAAGCCTAACTTGATGTTCTTCCTCTCTTTCACCTCCTAGCCCTTAGTCACCTTAAAGGCTAGCCATGCTCAATTGTTTCCTAACTCTATTACAGGGTTGTGTGACACCTTCCAAGGCTTCTAAAATCACATTCTACAGGTGCTTGAACAAACACCAAGCTCCAACTCTCCATCATTTTCATAAAATCTCTGCTCTAGGGTTTGGGCAGGGCTACAAGCCTTGAGCCCCTTTTAGCCCTCTCAACACAAGGAACAGTTTAGAACTCTTTCCTTCCAACAGCTTGTGCCAAACTTTCTTTTGACACTCTAGATCTTTTCCCAAGCTCTGATAGGTTCTTTTGCATTTGGGACCTTTCCTACCCGTACAGAGGTACAATCCAACCTTGGTGGAAGCTAGGGTTTCTTAAGACCTTTCCTTGGTTTGTTCTGCCTTTTCTAACCTCCAATGTGTTGATGAGTCTTCTATTTTCTTTTCCACACCTTCTCAGAGCTACCTGCATTCACAATACATCTTTGGATAATAATGATGTCACACCCCTGCTACGTTAGGGTTTGCCTTCTTGACTGTCTTTCCTAGTTGGGCTTCCAAACTCACCTAGGAACAGTATTCTAGCTTGCTTATTGAACCCTTAATGACCCCTATATTTACATTATTTACAAACATGGAGCTTATTATTGTTTCCTCTGCGTCCATACTGCTTGGTATGGTCAGAAACAAACTAAAACTCTGTTATTTTTGGATTTTACCAGTCAAAACTGAACTTAAGAAAAGACACATATTTTACAAAAAGAAGAAAGCAATGGAAAAGCTATTTCAAAATTCCAAAACAAAACTTCAAAAAGATGCTTTACATGCTCTCAAACCAACAAAAGACTTATTCCATTCATCTAATTACTGTCACGCCAACAAGAACAGGAAAAACATATTTCTTCCCAACAAAGTCACTGTTTCTTGACTATTCTCATGAAAACTTCCAACAACAAAAACCTCCAACCTCTTCAAAAGGTCGAGAGCTACCTTTTACCACCTTTAGAAAACAGTTAGGTTTTCCTTTTTAGCCTAGGAGCGGCCAAAAGCATCATGCTGGAAAACATAGTGTGTTTTGCAAATTTTCACAAAAGCTTAGGAATCAACCACACAAAGGTTTCCCAATTTATTCAACATTTATCTATGAACCAAAAGGTCCTCACTCATAATCAAGAAGGTAACAAAGACCTTACAAAAACAACAAAAAGGAGATTTAAAACAAAACCTTCAAACAAAAATAGTTTGCACATAGGCACTTTGGCAGGTGCTCCTGCACCAGCTAATATCAAGTCAATATTAATGTGGAGATTCAATAATAGAGTCTTTGACCACCATCAACCTGTTACTAGTCATTTGCAACTTAGGATATGAGAACATGGTCCAAGAACTTTTCTATCCAACCACGAAGCTTATGCTTACTCAAAGAGTTCTTCCTATCATGAAGAACCACTGATCCTACATAAGATTCTTAGCTAAAGGAAATCATTGTATGAGAATGAATTTGGTGCATGAATAGTATATCTACATGCATTTCTATTATACAATAACATGCTATGATTGGTACTAGGATATGGTAGAGAGCAATATAAATAAAAGAATCCATCTATCTCAATGATCTAAAGAAGCTTGGCCAAGCATAATGTCATATTTATAAAATAAAATTATATTTGGAAAAAGTAGAATCTATGCTCCCTGATACCCACATTCAACACTTTTCCCAAAAGGTAGCTTCCCAAAAACACTCAAAGAAGATAAAATATAGTCACTCAAGGAAAATAGTAACATACATGGTAATCATAGCAATAAAACAATCAAGAACATAGTACATACACATTAGTCATAGTAAGAAGAACTCATGATAATAGTGACATATAAATGGTCATAGTAAGAAAAAGTACTCTTTATCCTTTTGAGCAAGGTTAAATTAACATATTTCAACTTCTCAAATTTCTCATACACTTAAGCAGTAAAAAATGTCAACAACAAACAAAATCCTTTTGAAGGAAAATAGGCATTGAGAACTTTTGACATCTAAATTTCATAGTAATGTGTAATTCATATACATGCAAAATGATCTTTATTGACATTCACTAAGTTCACACCAAATTAATGCACATACAACTCTATTAGCCATTCCTAATAAATGTTTATGTGCATCATTTGATATTTCTTTCTTTCATTTATAAAAATTGTAAAATATGTAGTGACAAACTTAAATCTCCTTAAATGGCATTTCATAACTAAATGCAATAATTATTATAGTTTCAAAGGAAATTTTTATTTTTCCAAATATGATTAGGACTAGAAAACTAATAACACATCAAAACATCATTTAAACAACTCTAAATTTTTACATATCTAGATCATTATCAATAGGAATAATGAATCCTATTTAATGATTAATCAAAACACCTACTGACTTGTTATGAAATTGAATTAATATGAACAACCTCAAATATTATTAATGATCATAATGTTGATGATTCAATAGTTAATTTAATTACTAAACCAGTTAAAATAAGATGAAGTACCCTAAAAGAAATAAAATAGAATAGAATCCCTTTATCAAGACAATAGAATTAACCTTTTTGAACACCCAAGGGCTTATATAGGCTATATAATTGTCACCAAGATAATCCAAAAGTTGATGAAAAATCATTGCTCTAGATATCCCCAATTTATGCATTATGGATTATGGAGTAACAAATAAAAAAAATTAATTTCTATTGCATTCAAGGGTAAGACATGGATCAAATTTAAACCTTTCTTAACACCACATTTATGGATTTGAACACTGCTAGTATGTAAATATATTTGAAAAGAAAAAAGTTGTAGAGATAAGAATAGAATGAAGTAATACTCTAAGAGGGTTGTTTTCACATTGTAGCTTCCTAAAAATCCAAAAAGAAATTGAAGTTAAGTGTTTGATTTTTTTTCAACTCAAAAACAAGAACTAAGCCCACAACATACTCATGGAATAGAACACTGAAATCAATTTTCTCTTCAAAATAAGTTAGCAACATTTGAATACTCAAAAAATGGAAGGATATGAAAGTATAAAAAAAGAAATGTGTTTAAAGGCACCTCTAATTACATGCAATGCAGGTGATAATTGACTAAATGTGAAGTTTGTTAGTGAAATTTATTTTTAAAAAAGATACAACTATCCTCAGTTGATCAAAAGTAACCAAAGGGACTGGATGGCATACCAAGATATAAGGTACAACAATAGATGTGGTAGTTACAACTACCTTGACAGACATGTATGAAAAATTTAGAATCATAGGCAAGGCACATGAACCATTTAGAAAAATGCCTCAAAGAAATGGGGTCTCATGGAATTCTATCATTATAGGATATGCTCAAAAAATACTTAATGAAAACTTTAGAAATTTTCAATTAATTATAGCCAAAAGATGTAAAGCCAAATTCCAAAATGTTTACCAATATTCTCCCTTCTTTACCAAAATGGGAGCTTTAGAATAGGGTATGGACATTTAGCATAGTCAAATCAGAAAGGGATTTAAGATAGATATCTCTAGTTGATATGTATGCAAAAATTGAAGAAACCTAAGATGAGGCTAAGAATTGTCTAGAAGACATCCAAGGAAATGGAGGAGGCATAGACAATTATGATGCCATGATAGAAATGCATGCAAAAATTGGAAGCACATATAAGGTAGGTTAAGTGTTTGATATAATACCATGAAGAATTCCATCTAATAGAATTTAATGATAGAAAAATGCACATAAAATAGATTTATTGATAAGGTTTTAGAAGCTTTCAAGCTAAAGAAATTGGTGGCTACAAAGAAAAATTCAATGGCCTTTTTGGAAAATTGGTCACTAAATGTAAGACAATCCATTTCTATTTCTTTTTTAAATAGGCATGAAAATATTTTCAATAAATCCACATAATCTTAATCAACCAGTATATAGAAACATTTGATCAATCATAGATCTAATATAAAATTTTAGGATAGTAATAAAAAGGAACAACACAAATTCCTAATTAAAGACAAATAAACATGCATTAAAATGGAATACTTTATGAAAGATATTACTAAATCAGAGTAATGAGATTGACTACTACCTGTAATCCTTGCACTCCTTTCCAAACATCGCCCATTTGGCATTGTCAATTCGAGGGCTATAGGTTTTTGTTCGGTAACAACACGATTTGATCGCATTGCTCCTGTAGACACTAAAAAATGTGTCGAGACTACACGAAACATTTTCTCACCAATTCATGCCCTTTCTTGCATAATTAAATAATTTTAATTATTTAATTATCCTCTGAAGTCAAATTCCTCTATTAATCAAATAATTTTTAATTATTTAATTAATTCACTTTATCCTTATTCCCCTCTTGATTAATTTAAATAAATATCATTTTTATTTAAATTACGTCACCAATGTTCCTTTTCACTCTATAATTAAATAAATTCTTATTTATTTTTATTTTTTTAAAAGTGGAAAGCCACTAAACTTTTATTAATATTTAGAATATTTACAAAGCCAAAATGATTGAGATCTCAAAGAGCGAAGAATGAAGTACACTTTAATGTTTACACAAATAATGTGAGCTCCTAAGGAGGGTAATTTTGCCAAAGAAAAATGTAGAGAGGAGGATTTTCATTAGAGAACATCATTGTTTCACTAAAACTAAGAAATAAGCATAAAATACTATCAACTCCAAGTTGTGAAAGGAGAAATGGAAAAGCAAGTCTATAGTTCAAAAAAAGGTGGCAAACACAAAAAACCCTAGTCATCCATATGAATACCAGACCCCACTTTCAGAAGAAGACACCAATTCTATAGGGGGGAAATGGGCCAGAATGAGGCTCAACTAAGGCATGCCTTATCATAAATTGCACCATGTCATAGAGGTTTTGTACTATGAAACAAATTGAATTTCCCATGTGAGACCTCATTCCATTCAAACATCATGAAAAATCATAAGAACATTTTTTATTCAGACTATGAGCCATAGAACTTAGAAGAGAGGAAATGACATCTATTAGAAAATGATGGAAAAAAAATATCCCATCAACCATGTTGGAGCCATGCAACAAGTCATAACCATCAAGTTGTTGAATGAACAAGGCAACTGAGAGGAGGGTGAATTTTTTGTATCTAATCAAAATATCAAAAACCCTCAACAATAATCAGATCCACATGCATTTGTTAAACCCTTATTATGTTATATTGATTAAGCATGAAATGCAGATAATAGAAACTAAAATAACAACACCATACACAAGAGAACACTCACTTTACATGAAAAACCTAATGAGTAAAAAACCATGGTAAGGATTATCTCACAATATAAGTAATTGCAAAATTGGTACAAAAGGGATCACTACCAAAATAGGACACACTGTCCAAAAAGGCTCATAGCTAAGGCTCACTACCACAAAAACAACAAGAAGATAGAAGAGAAATGTTACATAGAGAAAAATTTCTCAATGCAACAAGGAATCCACCACAATGCTCCAACATTTTCGTAGCCTAACATGAAAGATTTTAGGCGCCTTTGGCTCACTGCATTTAGGAATCTAATACTTTGAATTTCACATTGCTCTCCTCAAATTCACATCACACACATCACTTGCCTTGACTCACATCTATATTTCTTCTCTCTTCCTTCTCACTCCCAAATCACAACAACTCCACTTTTATTTATATCAACCTCAACCTTAAACATCTTCTACAAGGTTGGTATTCTATCCATGTTGTATTTACAAATTCAAATTAGGTCAAAACCTAAAAATTCTCATGGTGGATATGAATGAAAGGGGACCAAAAAAACACTTAACTGAGACCCAAATTAGGTATCACACACCACACTACACATCCATTAATACTTGAACATATCTAAATGTAGCGTAGACATCAGGTCAAGCCCTGCCTGTGAAAACACATTAAACATTAAGTACATTCTTTTGAAACTTTCAATACACCTAACCATGAATCCTCTTAACATAAACAAGAGAACAACACCATTAAATCTCCTTCAAAACCAAATGTCTTGAAAAGAAATTGTAGAAAAATGTGGAGCAAATACATTTCTCCCCAACAACTTTGCAAAACACTGCAAAACCAGTTCTCATACTAGTAAACACAACTTCCTATTACCAACGATCCAAAACCCGAGATTCTAAATATAACAACCTCCGAAAACCTCAAGAAACATACTAAATTTTCACAAGCATAGAATCAATATAGAAGAAACACAGGGCATGATCTAGAGAACACTCTAAACACTTGCATAATACTATTTTCTCTGTTTATGATTTTTTCTCAAAATATTTTGGAAATCAAGTACCAGAGACATCATGTTATCTCATTAATTCATTCCAACTCATCTCTAGAAAGTACAACAAAAGATATATCCATGTACTCACAAAACTTCCCCAATATCTCAACTACACATGCACAACTTGCAACAATTTGTTTTCCGTTTTTTCACAATTTTCTCAATATCCTCAATATTTTCATCATGCAACATCTTCCTTAACAAAAATATGAAATAAATGACAACACCAATCAGTAGACATTATGTTTACATCAATGATAACACCTTCATACTTGCAACAATCTCCCCATTTGTCATTGATGGCAACACATGATGTGAAAAACCATCAAACACAATAGATATTAATGCACTTTCTTTTCTCCCCCTGAATGATTTGACAATATGTACAAATTTCTCCACTAATACCTTATAGTTTTTCACATGATACTTTCTCCCCCTTTGACATCAATATAAAATGATTTTTTTTTCATTATTCTCCCCCTTTGACATTGAAACAACACACCTTCTCTGAATACCCCCCCTTAGGAGTATACCAAATCAAATCAATGACTCAATGACAACACATGGCACTACCTACTCCCCTTGAGAGGTAGCCACCAACATCAGTCCAAATAAGGAATAGATCCACTAGACTGATGCATCTCCATATGCATCTAGTTCAACGAAGGAGGGATAATGACCCCCAACCTCTCTCGAAGATACTCAAAAGTTTCCTTAGGGAGAGCCTTAGTAAATATGTTAGCAATCTAATCCTTTGTAGGTACATACTCAAGATTCACCTCATTGTCCATAACCTTCTCTCTCTGAAAGTGATACCTAATAGATATATGCTTTGTCCTTGAGTGCATCACTAGATTCTTTGAAATGTTAATTGCACTTGTATTTACACAAAAGATAGATATAGGCTCATCATATGCAACTCTAATATCCTTCAATGTTTATCTCATCCATAAAAATTGTGTATAGTATGATTCTTCTACAATATACCAGGCCTCTACAGTAGACAAATAAACTGAATCCTACTTCTTACTCAACCATGAAACCAATCTACATCTATATAAAAGATTAATGTGAAATTAGTATCCTTAGGATACCATAAGCCATAATCTAGAGTGCCACTTAAATATCTAAATAACCTCTTTACTGATACAACATATGTTTCTTTAGGATCTTCTTGAAATCTAGCCACAAGAAAAATTACATGAATGATATATGGTCTAGTAGTAGTTAGATATATCAATCCACCAATCATATATCTATATTTGTTCCAATCAGCCTTAGGTGAATCATCATATTTTCTCAATTTACAACCAGTCACCATAGGAGTGCATATTAGTTTGGAGTCATCCATTCCAAACTTCTTCAAATTCTTTTTGACATACTTATACTGTGAAATGAAAATCCCTTTATCTGTTTGATTGAATTGTAGCCCAAGGAAGAAATTCATCCCCCCAAACATTGACATTTCAAACTCTTTTTGCATCCCTTCAGCAAATTTCTTACACATAGCTTCATTGCCTCCAAATATAATATCATCCAAATGTACAACCACTATCAAGATTTTATCTTCCTCAATTTTGAAATAAATATTACTATTGGTTGTGCTTTTACTGAATCCTTGCAACATCAAATATTTTTCCAATCTTGCATACTAAGCTCTAGGAGCTTGCTTCAACCCATATAGTTCCTTCTTCAATTTACATACCATATCTAGTTGATCTCATAACTAAAATCCTTTTGGTTGCTCCATGTAAACTTCTTCTTCCAATTCTCCATTCAGAAAAAACATACTTCACATCCATTTGATAAACTTTAAAGTCCTTGAATGCTAAAAATTCCAAAAAAACTCTAACATCTTCCATCCTAGACATAGGAGAAAATTACTCCTCAAAGTCTATTCCTTCCACTTGTGAGTAACCCTTGTGCACAAGTGTCACCTTATTCCTTACCACTTCTCCATTCTCATTTAGCTTGTTTTTGAACACCCACTTAGTTCCAATTATATTCTTGTTTGCCGATCTAGGAACCAATTCGCAAGTCTGATATTTCTTAATTTATATAAGTTCTTACTTCATTTCCTTCATCTAATGTTCATCCTTGCATGCTTCACTCACTATTTTAGGTTCAACTTTAGAAAGTAAACATGGATTTACCTCAACTTTAGTAGCTTTGCTTCTTGTCAATATACCTTTCCTTTTTCATCCAATGGTTTGTTCTTTAGAATGATTCTTTTGCACAAACTTAGGGGTCTTAGGGGTCTTCCCCAGAGCTTCTTCCTCTTCGTTCTATACTTCTTCATCAAATTTTTCTTTTCCTACTTCTCTATAATCAAGTTCATTTGACACATATTCATCCACTATAATTGAATTTTGCAAGTTTTCATCAACCTTAACATCTGCACTTTCAACTATCTTTCTTAGCTTTTTGTTGTAACATCTATAAGCTTTGATTTTAGTAGAATATCAATGGAAGATACCTTCATCAAACCTTGCATGAAACATTCCTAAATTTTTTGCTTCTCTTTTGATATAACATTTTCTTCCAAATACTCTAAATTGATTCACAATAGGAATCTTTCCATACCATAACTCATAGGGAGTCTTTGCATTGTTAGCTTTGGATTGTACTCTATTAAGTATGTAAAAAATAGTATGAATTTATTCTCTCCAATAGCCTTCCAGTAGATTTTCCTCTTTCATCATAGTCCTAGCAGCTTCTTGAATTGTCTAGTTTTTCCACTCAACCACTCCATTCTACTGAGGGATTCTAGGGGTAGACAAATGCCTCTTTATTCCATGAACTTCACAAAACATGTTGAACTCATTAGAGGTGAATTCACCACCTCTATCAAACCTCAAACATTTTATTTTTAGATCCATTTCATTCTCAACCATAGCTTTATACGCCTTGAATTTATCTAGTGCATCAGATTTTTCTCTAAGAAAAGTAACCCATGTCATTCTAGAATAATCATCAATCAAAAGCATAAAGTACTTGTCACCTTGTAGACTTCTCACCCTTGTAGGACCACAAAGAATGGTATGAATTAATTCTATTAGTCTGGTAGTAGATTGTTCCTTTCCCTTGAAACTACTCCTTACTTTCTTTCCAAACTGACAATTTCTACAAACAACATTGATAAGCTTTGTGATTCTTAGCAGGTCTCTCATTGCATAAACTAAACTGATTCTCACCAAATTATCAAAAAACATATGGTGCATCCTCTGATTCCATAACCAACTACCACTAATCTATGACATAAAGCAATGAACATCAACACCCTTAAGCTGATAAATGTTTCCATCTATTCTCTTACCAACAACAATCATAGTTTTGAGCCCTTTTTCGATCTCACATGTTTCATCCTTAAACACAAGATTATATCCCTTGCTACACATTTTTGCAACACTCAAAAGGTTATGCCTTAAACCCTTAACATAGTAAAAATTATAAGTGCTATGTTTGCCATCAAAACTGATTGAACCTATTCCACAAATATTAGATTGTGAGTCATCTCCAAAATTTAACTAGTCCATCATATTTTTCAAGTTTAACAAACTTACTCTTGTCTCTTGTCATGTGATTAGATCAACCACTATCAACAACCCAGTAATGCTTATCCTCTTTAACATGAAAAGAAGATACCAAAGCACCTTCAACCTTGTCCTTCTTCTCTGAAATACATTCCTTCACACAAATTTTAGAGTTAGTAGAACTAGGTTTTTATTTTATAGCCAGGAACAAGAATTCATTATCATCGAAGTCTCCATAATCAGATTCATCATCAAAAATACCAACATCTTCTCTAACATAGTGAGCTTTCTTAACCATCTTTCCTTTAATCTCCTTAATCTTATTATTTACAACTCTTTTCATACATCTAGAAGCATAATGACATATATCACCACAACTAAAACATTTGAAAGGTAATTTACCTTTGTACTTACCCCCTAGTGCCCTTCTTCATTCTTCTTATGAAATTAGCTTCCACATCATCAATGACTTCCTTATCTAAATCTTCAACCTTTTATGATAATCCAACTTTGAAAGTAGTCTCTACAACTATGCCATTTTTCAAACCCTTTTCTCTCATTTAAAAAGTCAGTGTACCAATCATCTAATCTCTAGAATAAGTATCAAGATTTGTAATTTCATCAATAGTAGATACCTTTTCACTATAAGAATCAAGAAGATATCTATGAACTTTCTTTACCACTTTAGATTCTTTGACTTGTGTACCAAGACCTCTTATTGCACTCACTAGCTCATCATCAACTCTCTACATGTAGATTTTGATTGTTTCATCTTCATACATATGCATGGTCTCAAATTGTGCCTTCAAATTCTATAGCTTTTCTTGTTTAACTTTTTCATCTCCTTCATAAATGATTTTTATCTTATCCCAAACCTCTTTAGCAGTCTTCAAACTAATAAATTTTACTAATTACATATTTGAAAGACTATTCACAATAATAAATCTTGCCTTAACATTGATCTAATGTTCCTTGATATCTCCACTTGTACTTGTACCATTTGTAGGTGGAGTATATGTAGTCTAATAAGCATTTTCAACCTCAAATCCTTGAGATTCCAGATATTCTTCCATATTTTTCTTCCAGAATGCATAATCTGTGCCATCAAATCTAGGGCGATCCAAATAAACTTTGTTCACCATATCAGATCTACCTCAAGAAGTTAAGATCCTCTCCAAGGAACCTTGCTCTGATACCAATTTTTGAATGAACAAGATAACTAAGAGGGGGGTTGAATCAGTTGTATCTAATCAAAACATCAAAAATCATCAACAGTAATCAAATCCACATGCATTCATTAAACTCTTATTATGTTATACTTATTAAGAATGAAATGTAAATAATAGAAACTTAAATAAAAATACCATACACAAGAGAACACCAAATTTATGTGAAAAACCTAATGAGGGAAAAACCATGGTGATGATTATCTCACAATATAAGAAATTTCAAAACCGATACAAAAGGGCTCACTGGCAGAATATGACACACTGTCCAAAAAGGCTCATAGCTAGGGCTCACTGCCATAGAAAGAACAAGAAGATATAGGAGAAATGTTACATAAAGAACACTTTCTCAATGCAACAGGGAATCCACCACAATACTCCAACACTTTCATAGCCTAGCATGAAAGGTTTCAAACACCTTTGGCTCACTGTATTCAGGAATCCAAAAATTTGAAGTTCGCATCGCTCTTTTCAAATTCACATCACTTGCATTAACCTTGCATCTATCTTTATTCTCTCTTCCTTCTCACTCCCAACTAACAACCTAACCTTAAACATCTTCTCAAAGGATGACACTCTTTCCATTGTATTTACAAATTCAAATTACCTTAGCACCTAAAAATTCCCACGATGGATAGGAATGAAAGGGGACCTAAACAACGCTTAACTGAGACCCAAAATTAAGTCTCACATGCCATGCTATGCATCCATTAATACTTGAACATTTTTTACTGTAGTGTAGACACTAGGTAGGTTGGTTGTTACTCATGAAAACACATTAAACATTAAGTACATGCTTCCAAAAATTCTGATACACCTAACCATGAATACTCTTGACACAAAAAAGAGAACAACACCATTAACTCTCCAAAACCACAAGTCTTAAAAAGAAACTATAGATAAATCTAAAGTAAATAAATTTCTCCCCGACACCTTTGCAAAACATTGCAAAACTAGTTCTCATACTGGTAAACACAAATTCCTCTTAGCAATGATCCAAAGCCCAAGATTCCAAATATAACAGCCTCTAACAACCTTGAGCAACATACTAAATCTGCATAGGTATAGAATCAATATAGAAGAAACATGGAGCACGATCCAAAGCACACTCAGAATACTTGCATGATAATATTTTCTATGTTTATCAAATTTTCTCAAAATCACTTGGAATTCAAGTACCAGAGACATCATCTTAGCTCATTAATTCATTCCAACTCATCTCTAGGCATTGCAACAATAGATAGCTCCATGTACTCACAACACTTCCTCAATATCTCAATTACACATGCACAACCTGCAACAACTTGTTTTTCTTTTTTTCATAATTTTATCAACATCCTCAACATTTTCATCATGTAAAAACTTACTTAACACACAAATGACATCAATGATAACACTAGTTATTAGAAATATTGTTGAAATCAATGACAACACCATAATTTCAACACAAGTGCGGGTTAGAGAGCCAAGAGAGGGAAAACATGTGGAAGAAGATAAGTTCCTACAGGAAACTTGACCATTTTTGAACACCAAAGAACATACATTAGGTTAGACAAAAGTAATGAAGCTATCTCATTTAGTAAGTCCATTGGATGAAAATCCAACTAGTCCCAACAAAGCATTGTGAAAACAACATATGCCACTTGATTACATTCTATAGCAAATGTCATCTTCAGTTTATCAACCAAAAATGGAACAACCCTTGATCTCAAGATACTTGATATGTATGAAAATTCTAAAAGTAGCCTACATTACTATGACAGAAAAACACCATATTTAAAATGCATCTCAAAGATTTTATTAATATAATCCAAAATTCCCATAAAACATGCAAAGAGTAGCCACACAAGAATATTTAATAAATCTAAAATCCAACATGTAACTTGGATATAATTGTACCATTAAGTGGCATGGGCGGAAAAAAACTTGCATCAAGAAAACCTAGAGGAGTACCATTTCCAAGAAAGCCGCCAAAATCCATAAATAGGAAGAGCCACCACAACCAAATAATTTCTTATTACAATTGAATGTCATTTCATATTTTTTAAGAATCAATGCCACAACTAGAGGAGTTTCCAAATATAACTTCACCAATTTCCATCAGTACGAGGTAACCTCACATGGGTGAACAAAAGTGAAAGGAATTTTTTTTTAATAAACACCAAATAATTAACAATTTATTTGTTTATCCAATGCATGTCATGAGAAAACCATATGCCAAATTGAGAGGATTTCATGGGGGCCATCCAAAGTGGTGGATCTATATTTATTTAATTAATTTCCCATAAGTGGCCACCACCATCCCAATCAGCTTCATCCATCCATGAGAGACAACCTCACATGGGCTAATGGAGATAATAAGGGACATAAAATAAAAATAAATATGAAATATGGGCATTTCTATTTAAAAAAACTTTCCTTCATCACCTTCACAAAATCAATAAACAAACCAATGCATCTGTAAGGACTGGCGAAAAACATCCTTAATATAAATGAGAGTAAAAACAAAGTCATTAGCTTGAAAATAAGAGAGAACAATCATGCCCAAAAATTTCCTTATAGCCAATAGAATCATCAATAGCCCTATTTTCCAACAAATCAACAAGAGTATTAACTTCTCTATAACAATGCATTATCTGGAATTGAAAAAAATTTAACAAAATTTGTATGTGTGACAAAAGATAATTTAAATTCCATGATTCTGATTTTTTGTTTGAGAGAGCTAAGTTTACCACCATTGAATCCCCTTCTATAACAATATGAGGAATGCAAAATTTTGCAACCAGTTCAAGACATATCCTTAATGCATTAAATTTTGCAATATTATTTGTTCCATCTAATAATTCAAAAGTTGCACCAATAAAGTTACCTTTCCAATCTCTTAGTATTGCAACACTTGATTTCCTATGATTGCCTCTAGAGGCCCCAACAAAATTAAATTTTATAATGACATCCTATGGAGGAGGTGACCATTTCATAAGATTCCTATCTACATGACAACCATTATTCTACATAGAACCAGCCCTAGGAAGTTTGAGGAGAGGCAATTTTTTTAGGATAAAGGAGTCCCATGAAGAAAAAGAGTTTTTGAATTTGTGTTTCTATAAATGCTCATTATTGTTACTTCCAAGATAGATAGTTCATTGTTTTGAATCACTTTATTCAGATCTAGTACCTTTTTCCTGAATATATAACTATTCCTTTCCAACCAAAGGTTCTAGATTACAATAGAGGGACTGATTTCCCAAATATAGGAGAACAAGGAATTTGAACATAAAGTAGGCTAACTAAGAAAATGTTTGAGAATGGAGTTATGAAGAGGACTCAACCAACCAAGCTTACTTAACAACTACAACCAACACTAATGAGAAAAATTACAACAAATAAGTAGATGATTTGTAGATTCATAAGTCTTACCACACATGACACAGGGGAAATGAGGGACTATCCCCAATCTATCAAGCCTCATACTTGTTAAAATTTTATGTTTTATGGGAATCCAAGAAAAAGCATTAGCTTTAGGAAGTACATCAGAACCCCACTAGAGTTTAAAAGGATAGGGAGCAAAGTGATTTGAATCAATTAGAGAGTTGTAACCGTCCCTCACATTATAACTACTTGATTTAGCTTTGAGCCATATTATTTCATCCTAATTTTTGGACAAGAAGATTTGTCTTTTCCTAAGTTCAAACACGAGAGATTCCTTCACTTGTGACAGGACAAGTAGAAAACCAAATTATTTCCATCCTACAACTTGTTGAGAGTTCCTGAGATCAATTGCTAGGAAATGTCTAATCCAAGCATCCTCCCAAAAAAGTGCATTTCCCACATTATTTATCAACCAAGAGAGATTTGGAAGAATATATTTGTAGGAAGAAATAAAATTCCATATTTTTGAACTAGGAGGGAGGTCCCTTTGAGTAAAAATCCTTAGTTAATAGAATCAAGGTATTTTTGTCTCATAATTTGGCACCATTTGGTGTCAGGTTTAGTGTAAATCTTCCATAAAAAAATTAGCACCTAAAGATTTGTTTTGTAGAAAGAGGTGTCTCAAACATGCATCCCCTTCATTTTAGAGCTAGACATGGAATCCCAAGCCACCAGTGGAAATTTTTTTATGTAACATTTTTAGCCCATAAGAAATCTCTAAAAACCTTCTATAGAGCCATTCCCTTTCCTTGAGGGAGCTTTAATGTTGACATAAAATAGATTGGGAGGGAATACAAAACTATTTTAAGCATTACCAGTTTTCCTACAAAGGAAAGCCATTTGGATCTTCAAAGAAGAATTCTATTAGAAGTAGAAGTGATGATCTTGTCCGAAAATTCATGTTTTTCTTTTCCTGAGAAAAAGGGGATTCCCAAATATTTGCAAGGGAGTCACACTGAAAACCCTAAAATTTTAAAATCTAATTTTTGACCAGTGGGTTAACATTGAGAAAGAAGATTTTAGACTTATCTATGTTGAAAGATTGACCCAAGAATGAGCAGTAATCAGGTACAACATTTTTTATCACTTCCACTTTAGCCAAGCTTTCCTAACCAAATAAAAGAGTATCATCTACAAAGAGAGAGTGAGAAATTTGAAGTGGAAATGACCTGACAAAAATACCTTTCCAAACATGGGATCTACTCAAACCCTCAACCATTAGAATAAAAAGAAATAGAGAGAGGAGGTCACCTTTTCTTATCCCTTGAGTGGGGAAGAAATAACCATACAAGTATCCATTAACTTATTTATTTATTTAATTATTTATCTCCATATTCTTCTATAATTAAATAATTATTGTAATTATCTAATTATTCATTAGCTTTTTCCTTTCATAATTAAATAAATCTTATTTATTTAATTATTTATCATTTTCTTTTCTCCATGATCAAATAATTGTTTTTAATTATTCAATTATTTATTATTTCCCTCCATCTTTTACCAAATAATTGTTTTCAATTATTTAATATTTCACACCTCATCCTTCTTCTATAATTAAATAATTATTTTAATTATTTAATTATTTATTTTCCCTCTCCTAAATTAAATCATTGCTATCATTATTTAATTTATTTGTCCTTATCCAAGCCCTAAATCTCAACTAATTTCTTGAGTTTTGGTCCATCATTCCCATCCATATCTATTTTCCTCTTAATTAATCTCATCCATTGATAGCCATACCTCATATTTCAATCTTCACCCTTCATTTGAATTGGGATTTCTATAAAAGAAAGCCATCATTTCCATTTCAACCTAACCACAATCTTCAATATTATGCTTCTCATATCATTCATCTTGAGGAACCACACTCTTTGAAGCTTTTCTATCTTGAGATCTACCTATCTTGCATCAACATGAAGCTTATCAAATATCTTGCATACTACAAATCTAAGAACAAACAAAGAAAAATGGAGAAGAGCAATGGAGATGAATCAACTTTGGCATAGAGATTGAGTATTCTTGTTTCATTATTGTTATTTTTATTGTCATTTGTGCTTCATTGTTGGATTATGGTATTTATTAGCTTGAAGTATATAGTTTTGTGGTTACTATCATTGATTCATTCTCATACCTAAATTCTACCCCAATCTACATTTGGAGAACTTGACATGAACTAACCAAATTTGAGAAAATTTTGATTCTCAAGAGTGTGACACAATCATTCTACACAATTCTATAATTGATCCTTGAAACACTACAATCATTGTATGACATGACATAGTTGAAATTTTATGCACCACATTTGTCATCCAGAACAACACTTTTGACTTTTATCTTCCAAAAGTCAAAATCATTCAATCACTGTTGTTTTAGATCACTTTATTGGATTTTGGTTATTATTCTAACATTCAAATAGTCTTATTACATAATTTCCATTATCATATTTTCTATTTTTTGTCATATCTCTATTTTTCGTAGTCATATGATTTTTGCACCAAACTCATTCTCTAGAATGATGCAATCGTCTGACAGTATGCCACAATCACTATTCCTTATGCCATAGTCATTGTTCCATAGGCCACATCTGCCAATTTTTGTGATACATTACAAAATTACATTTGAGACTCTATGCATCACATCCAACTATCATAGCAAAAAAAGGGTATAAATATGAGATTTTCATTTTCTACTTTTTGCATCCATTAGGGAAGAGGTTTCTTGGTTACTGATTTCTAATTTCTAGCTTGTGGAAATCATTGGGAGAAGAAATTTTTGACCTAAACTATTATCCAATTTCTTGTAGGCTTCCATTGTGTGTTTGTGATTTCTAAATTAGGAACATTTGGAATTGGTGCTTAAAAAGAACAAATATTTTATGTGTTTTGTGAACTTACATGCATGTGTTATTACCGAAGGCATGTTTAGCTAAAGTATCCTCTCACCTTCCACTATGTGTGATTCCTAGGTGATGAGAAATAGTGACAAAACATAGTCTTAAGTATCCTCTCTCCTTGTGCTATGTGTGATTCTTATGTGTTGAGAAAGAGTATTGTACAAGTCTTCCATTTTTATTTTTGAGTAGGATAGGCCTACTAGTGGATTTACACCCTTGGGAATGACCCCCAACATATATACTTCTAGTACGCTATATTAAAGTGCAAAAATTGAAAGGTGAGAATTATGCATTTGATCCCTAGTGGGGTGGGCCTTCTGATAGTGGGTAATTCAATAAAAGGGTTGGAGACTTTGATCTTACATCACTATTAGTCCATGGTGTTCCTTGGAGCTCACACATGAGTAAGAACAATTCTTTTGAGAAATCTATGACCTATTTTGGATGTCTACTATTGTTGGTGCAAGGGATGTAGATCATACCCTGACAGTACTTACCACTTTTGGTGCATGGTTGAGGTGGCAAGGTTCTATATTTGGATTTCATCCTTTCAATATGAGAGGTGTCAATGTGGTACATGACCTTGGCATATACTAGCTTCACCCATTCCTCATACTTAGATTTAACATCACTCAAAAGGGTGAGCTAATAAACCTTTAGTAGATAACCCTATTTTTACTAGCTAGGTTGTGCTTTCTTATATTGTTTGTGAACCAAGGCCAAGAAATTTTTGTGGAAGAAAACTTTCCAAATACTTACCTAGCACAAATTCAAAGAGTCAAAATCAACCAAATCTATTTTTTAAGTGTTTTTTTTTATGATCAAATATTGAACTCTCCCAAAATGAAAAACCATTTAGAAAAAATCAATTTGAGTCCAAAAACTAGAACACTACAACTATTAAACAAAACACTATAATCGTCAAAAACGTAACACTATAATTGTCAGTTAAAATGTTGCACCTGTCAAAAACCCTAGGAAGCCAAAAACCTGCATTTACTGTGCATCACAATTAGTAGATCTTGCACCACAATTGACTAGTCCTATATCTCACCTATGGCATCATGTACCGTATCTATCTGTTTTAAAATTTTGGGAAATACCTATGTGTCTAGCTTCTAGTTTCCTATTAGATAGTGATTGCACCATCAGACCTAAGACTTGTTCAGTCCATTCATCCCATCCATTGCATCATATCATTATCCTTATTTTCATCTTGCATATCCTAGCTTGCATTTCCCATCTATCTTGTCCATTCATTATCATATCATTTTCCTTGCATATATTACCTTGTATTTTTCATATTAGCTTAGTCATCCATTGCCATCTTTTAGTCTTGAGATTAGGAGGCTTGTCATATCATTAATCCAACCATAGTTACATATTTGAGTGTCTTGACCTTATCACATTTCATTTATCTTATCCTTAGGTTGGACTTAGATCTCATTTGTCTAGTCTAGGTTCATTCCCTTATACAATCATCATCATCATCATCATCTTGGTTCTTATCCTCTTGAGGTCTTGACATTTATAATTTTTTACCTTGGTTTGTCATAGTTTCCTAGCATCCCTTTTTAAGGTTCTAAGTTGCATACCCAACATCCCTAATCATAGCTCATTACTTCATTATCACCCCTCATAGTCAGAACTTAATTGTCACATTGCATAGTCATACCTTCATTATCATCTTACATACCGACCTTCATCATAATTGCATTTCTATCTTGCATCGTTATATCCCAAAAATCCAAAAGCATAGCATAGTGTCATTATCATCTTCCATTTCCTTAGTTTTCATCTTCATCCTTAGTTACATTCATTATAAAAATATCAAAATACAAAAGTCACAAGTCTTTTATGGTCTTCACTAGGCCATAAAGGAAACAAAAAAGCATGGATTCCTCATATGACCCCCCAATTTTAATCAAACTAGCACCAGGAACTTTGGGTCATCTTCAAACCAACCTCAAGCATTAAAAGGTGAAATTAAAAATCCATTTTCCAATCTTACATTGAATGAGGTTAACCAAGGTCTAACCCCTAAAGAGGTTGAACAAGCTTACCAAGATCCCTGGATAGTGTGTATCATAGAGGAGCTTGTCAATATGGATACTAATAGGTACTTTCTTGCACTTTCCAAGAAGGGTGCCAAGCTTCCCCTTGATTTTGAAACTTCCACAATCATAGAGGGAATGACACAAACACAAACTAAATTTCAAGGTTAAAACACATTTTCACAAGGTCAATCCTCTTCACAACAAATGCACACTAGCTTTCCTCTAGGGGGAACTACACATAATGTAACAACTAAAAAAAATCCCTCTACCCTAAAATTTGAGATCAAAAGGAAACATGAAACATCTTTTTAGCTCTCAAAAACATAGGTTGTAGACCTTAAGAGGGTTCCAAGCTCTTAAGAGGGTTCCAGGCTCTTTGGGGACGTTTTTGGCTAATGAATGGGGCTAACTGATATGTTTGAAATCCCCCTGCACTTTAGGCTTTGCAGGACCTAGGTGGGTGTACCTAAATGATTGAGAATATTTAAAGTTATGTGTATGATCTTTAATTTTGGAAATATACTCACAATGGCACATGGAAGTGAAATAGATGCAAAGCTAACAACTAATCCTATTGTGAATGCTTTGAGAGTTCAATGTAATAATAAGGTTTATATAGTGTATTGCTTGAAGTGAATATGACTAGTGCCTAATCCTATTAGGTAAATGGAGTCAGAGATGTATGATGGATGTATCTATTTCCTTGGCTTAACTCTAACTCTCACATGTTTAATTATTTATAACTTGTATAAATGTACAAGAATATCAACTATTAGGCTCTTCTTACTAATCCCAATGATGTATTTTCATATTACTGTGATTATTTTAGAGGAATTTAACTCTTTTTTGAAGGAAACCAACTTGACATGATTTGTTAAAGGATTTTAATTCCTAGCAGAAACCTATAACATGAAACACTTAAGAAGGATTTTAATTCTCACATAGAGAACAATTAAATTAATCACACATTGACAACAAATGTGCCAAGATAAATCATATATATGCTTGATATAATGATTTAAATAATTAGAAAAGACCACTCTAGAGACATCAAAGATAACTTATAAGAATTAAATTCAACAAATAATTGAACACTAGGAAGTTGAAAGCTAGATTGATGCTTCTACTCCATTAATATTGCTTCAAAACATTATACAGAGTATAATAGAGGACTTCATGATTAATATTACTATTCTAAATGTTGGATGATGATGATGATGATAATGATGATGCAAAACTAGGCCTTGGTTTCCCTTCTTATATGGGAAGAAACAAGCTTCAAGCATTTTATAAAAAAGATATCTCTTCATAATTTTATCTTAACTAATTGCATTTGTTTAAAAGATAAAGAAATGATTAGACTACTATAAAAAATTATGACACTTGCTCTACTATTCAATGTAGAGAACCTATGACCTCTCTATATCTAGCAAGGTTCCCCTCTTGATGAATCATTTGATTGTTCAGTCTCCTTCAACTTGAGGCATATCCCTCCACATCTAAGGCACTTCTAGTCCTGATGGTGAATAGATCTATCACTGAAAAATGATCAATATAATCTTTCCTAACATGGATATCGGTATTTGTGATTGTGTATTCCATATTGTATTCCATATACATTATTCATTTGAGTTTTCTATGGGTGTTCTCCATCATCATTTCTTCATCATTAATTATATCGAGTTCCCTTGGTAACAATTGAGCCAATTCACTTTTCCAATGATCTTTCTCTTTAAGTTCTTTGTGATCATCAAAGAACAAGGGAAATGGGATATCCAATGGTTGATCAAAATCATCAAATTCTTCCTTAATCCTAGCATGAAACTACTTATCTTGATTGATCAACTCATTGTACTTGTGGATGACTTGTCCATTCATAATCTCTTTACTAAACAATTCCTCTTTCTTTTCTTCCATGAATTCCTATAATCTCTTATGTTCATGGAAAGAAGAGTGCACTTTCAAAAAGAGTGCCCAATACTAGTCAACTTGGTTCATTACCTTTTCAAATCTCTTCTTGATTATTTTAGACACAACTTCAAACTTTGTGGTCTTCACCCTTTTATCCAGTTCATTTCATTTCTTCTAGACCTTTTCATGGAAATTCTTCTAGTATATGACATCTTCCATGGCATCTAACACCTTCTTATCATGATCCACCAATGGAGAGTACAACTCTGATGATGAAGAAGAGGACAATTTATCTTTGTAACTAGCTGCTTCTCTTTTTAGTTTCTCATTTTCTCTTATTAACTTCTCAACCTGTTCCTTGTTGAATTTTGCAACATTTATGTTTAAATCTATCATTTTCATGGAAATAGTATCTCCCACTCTATACACCAAAAGATGTCCAAAAATTTGGTTTGGGTTAATGATAATGGCGGGTCTCTTATCTTGGGGATATAAGTCCCAAATCAACAAGGTGGCCTCATCCAGGTTATACCTTCATCTAGATTACATTTTATCACTTGCCTCTTCTGTGAAATTCCATGTCGTATTCCCTCTTCTTCAGAAGCTATCAAATACTATGGTATAACTAATGTCCCATCCTAGTAGGAGTAAAACCCCAGCTTCTTATAGTAATTCCATTCCTCTCATAAGGGTGATAGCCTCTAATTCTTGATCTATCTCTTTTCTTAAATCTTCCAGGGCACTTGCTTCTTGCTCTAGGGTAATATTTTTCATCCTTTCTCTTAGCATCCTTCCTTTGTGTTCATAGAAAAATGATCTAAATTATGAAGTGTTAACAAAATCACTATCAAATACAAATTCTTGGTTGGATCAGACTCTCACATCATTAGAGAGTTCATTTGATGTCTCAAATTTAGTAATGCTTCTCTCAGGAGGAGGTTTATATTGTGTAACAATATGCACATTCATCTTCCTAACTTCATCCTCTTCTTCATCATCTTCTTCTTTAGTAATAATAGTATCCACAAAGAAGCTAACTTCAAGGGTAGGTTGTGAAGGAACATAACTAAGAGGCTCCATCTCTTCAACGTGTGTTTCGGGGTTATACCTAGTAGTCAACACCTTAATCAACTCTACGTTGAAAAATGCATTAGGTACAACTACTTTACCTAGATTCATTCTCCATGGGTTACATATAGGTTGAAACCTATATTGCTTTCTGTAATGGTAGATAAACAAGTCATACCCCCTTTGTGGTGTCCAAACATCACCCAAGTCCTTATGCTTATCCCATAATTTGTCAGTTGTAGGATTTAATTGTGCACTTCTTTTGGACCTTGTCCCTGACCTAGGACATTGATCAATTAAGTCTTGATTTAGAGGTCTAGTTTCTATTTTTTTCCTTTTTGATTTTGGTGTTTCTAAGGTTCCTTCCATAATATAAACCCTCACCTTTCTTCATAATTCACTTGCTTTGAAAAAAAAAATCTTAACTTGGGCTTTGTGTACTTACTTGTATCAAGTTTGCTTGCCTTGAACTCTTGGTTGTGCAACAATATTGTATCCTATATTCATTTCCTTTTCTCTTTCTCTTTGTGTGTTTCTGGGATTTTCAAAATGAGATTAGTTTTTGATAAACATTATTTGGCTCTAGTTCATAAAAGGCACACTTGTTGGCTTTCTTCTCATTAGGGCGGTCATTAAATTTTGAATATCTCTTTGATATATTTGGTTGTCACATTAGTAGAGAAGTAATCATTATCATTGTATCGAAAGGACTGCAACTTTGCTCTTGCCAATATCTATCTTTCTCTCTGATGAGATTTATATCATTACTTCCCTTTCGGGGAATTTATTGGATGCTGAATAGTCTCTCCTCAATATACCTTGGTCACTTCAATATCTTTTCTTAGCCTTAGACTTTATATTTGATTAGCGTTAATAATTTTTTTACCTTTTTATGTCATTGGGTCATCAAGGGGATCCTTTCTTATGTCCCACTGATAATTTCCATTCCCTTTGATATTGTTTTCCTTGGTAGCTTCATTGTTGTATCGAAGGGACATGGTCTTCTATCATCCTAATAACTTTATGTCCCCCAAAATCACTTGTCACTAAATATTTGACAATTAATAATAGAATAAATCTCTCTTTTGATATTAAAATAAAAATATCTCATGGTGTTATGTGTTTTGACCTATCAGTGGGAAACCATGTCTTCTCTCTTCAATATGCTCAAGTGTCTCCGATATGTTATGTTTGGGCTATCAAGTGGACAATGAAGTGTGTCTTGTTGATTTATGCCACTCACCCCTATATTTCTATAGTAAATTTCCCCGTTGATCCATCGATGGGACCATGTTAGAAGTCTGCTTGATATAGTGTTGTCATGTTGACGGCATGTGTCTATTGACTAGCTTTGTTGTCTCATCAAGGAGACTGTGATGAGAGTCCCTCCAACGTGGTTGTTTCCCTCTGATGTTTCTTATAAGGTTCAAATGGTATATGTTGTTAAGGTGATACTTAGTGGAGGGTTGTGATTACTAAGAGGATTTGTCTAAAGGAGTAAATAAACATATTAGAATTTGGTTTATTTACAAAAGGTGGTTCTAACAACTATGTAATATGAATTATTTTATGGATCTTGTCACAAAATTATTGCATTTCATGTTAAGCACAATGAAAAACCAAAGGCAATAGATCTTTTGATGTAGGTGAAATGTGAATGAGGTAATGAAGATCAGTGAAAATTAAGGTGAATTTTTAGCTCTAACAGTGGCTCTGATTGGGGATGAATGGGTGTGAATTCATTGCAAGGATCAAGAAGTGATCTTTGGGATGCAAACCATGGGTGAATGTGACCTAGATAGAAAAGGAAAGGGAAAGAAAACTTAAAAATACTGTGCATGGAGTAATATATATTTTTAAGAAAAGAAGTGCTTTAGGAATTTTCCATGCACTGGCAATTCCTGATCTTCTCCTACCATATTTTGAAGATAATATGAATCTTCACCACCTTTATCAGTGATGACAAATGGTCCTATCCATAGAGCTTCAAATTTACCATGTTTCCCTTTTCATATCATTCACTTCAAATTCTCTATCCTTCACCTTTTTGTTAAATAAGTACTTCATTTGTGATTACATCTTTCTATTATATTCCTAGGAAAAACTTCTAATTTCATCCAATTCTGCTAACTATTCCATCCTATCCTCCATAGGTTCAGGAACATCCAAATCTTCTTGCAGTATAAACTTTTAAAATGGTAGGAGGTTATGCATGGGAATTCTGGCTTGTGTTCCATAAAACAATTCAAAAGGTGACTTTCCAGTTGATTTCTTGATTGTAATTCTATCTCCCCAAACTGCCAATCTTAGTTTAGAGTCCCATTCTTTCTTATTGTTATCCAACATTCTCTTAATTACTTTTATAATAATTTTGTTGTTGGATTCGGCCTACCCATTTTCTTGTGGATGATATGGGGAAGCATATGATATTGTTATACCATATGATTCACAAAACCTTTTGAGTTATTTTGATCTAAAGCATATGACATTTTTTGTTATTAACCTTACATGTACTCCAAATATGGTGATAATATTCTCCATCAAAAAAATTATTACAATCTTACTGGTGGCTTGCTTTGTTGGTATAGCTTCTATCCACTTTGTAAAATATTCAGTAGCTACCATAATCCATTTATGTCCCCCATTGGATTTATTTTCAATCTCTCCTATGAAATCAATTCCCAACTGATGGAATGGAGCTTCAACTTGCACAAGCCTTAATGGAAATTCTCCCTTGTCTTTCATCTTTCCAAAAAAATTCTGGCAAGCTTCACATTTTCGTACATAATTAAAGGCATCATTGAAGACCTTGGGACAATAATATCCAACTCTTAGAATCTTATGGGCATTAGTATTTTCTGAAAAATGTCCTCCACAAACACCTCCATGCATCTCTTGTAGCACATGCTTCGCTTGTGATTCATCTAAGCACAATAATAACATGCCATCTGTGTTTTTCCAATATAAATCTCCATCCATAAAGACATACTTTGATGCATGCAGTTTCAAAGTTTTCTTCTGATTTTCAATCAATCCTTCAAGAAACTTCTGATGTTTGAGGCAATACATTACATTAGTGTACCATGGAGTATTTTCAATACTAGAAATCATACCTTCTTCTTCTCCTATGTTACAAATTTGTGCTACTTTAAAATTTAATTCAGCCATGAGCTTGGCCAATCCTTGTCCTCTTACTAGTTTGGTAATCTGGATTTCAATATCAAACTCCTAAATTATGTTAATCCATCTACATCTTCTCCATGTAACTTCAGTTTTCAAAAACACATCTTTGACTGCAGCATTAGGAACATAAGCAACTATTTTAGCCCCTACTAAATAAGGTCTGAATGCTTTAACAACTTTTACAAGTGCATATGCATGTTTTTCTGTAATGTCATATTTTAATTTTTCTCCTTGAAGGGATTTGCTAAAGAATGATATTGGCTACTCATATCCTCATCATTCTTTTGTAACATTACTGCTGCAATAGTATGATAATATACAAATGAGAAAATCTAAAATGGTTTACCAAAATCAAGTGATTTCAATATGGGGGCCTCCTTGATCGCCCTTTTAATGGATATGAATGCATCAATTGCTTATGTTGTCTAGTTGATTTTTGCACCTTTCTTTAACATTTTTTATATAGGTTTCACAATCTCTGCAAAGTTTGATATGAACCTCCTTACAAAATTGATCTACCCAAAGAAGGATTGAATGGCATTCACTATCTTTGGGATATGGATTTTCTCAATATCCTCCACTCTCTCAGGATCAATTCTTACCCCATCTTTAGAAACTATGTGGCCCAACAATTTTCCTTTTGTCACAACAAAATGACATTTCTTTGGGTTTAAAGAGATTTCATACTCTAAAGCTTTAAGTAAAATATTTTCCAAATGTTCAACATGATCTTTTTCTTTCTTAGAATATGTTGTAAGGTCATCTTGATATACCACCATTATTGCATTGATCAAGTAAGCAAAAGCAACATCCATAGCCATTTGAAAGGTGGCACTAGCATTCATGAGGCCAAATGGCAACTTGATATACACGTATGTGCCCCACGGTGTAGTAGAAGTAGTCTTATACTATTTTGATTCTTTCACCTTCACTTGGTTGTATCCTAAAAAACCATCCATCATAGAAAATAACTCACACCCTGTCACCTTTTGCAACATGGATTCCATGTTTGGAAGGGGATAATTGTCTTTAAGTGAAGAGACATTCAAGTTTCAAAAATCTACATATAATCTTATTTCTCCATTCTTCTTTTTGATAGGCACCAAGTTAGACACCCAAGAGGAGTACCTAATTTGCTTAATGATACCTCCTTCTCTAAGTTTCATGAGCTCTTCATACATTTTGGGTTCTAGCGTAGGATTTATTGGTCTTTGTTTCTGCTTGAAGTGTTTGGAATCAGGCTTAAATAGAATTTCATGCTGAAATAAGTCCTCTCTATATGCTTTAAGGTCCTCATATGACCATGCAAAAACATGTTTATACTTTCTTAATAATGTAATCAACATCTCCCTAATCTTAGGACTTATCTTTTTCCCAATGTACACCTTTTTGGGAGCCAATTCAGCTCCTAGGTTAACTTCTTCAATGTCTTCCCTCTTTATTGGTTTTTGTTTCATAATCGCTTGCTCATTCCCATCAAATACCCTTTCTAATGCCACTAATCCTTTAGATATTTTTTTTGTTTTGAGTTCTACCACTTCTATGCCAAACACAATTTTCTTGCCATCCACTTCTTCAACAAAGGCATTGAAATCAATTTGTTGAGCCTCATATTAATCTATACAGTGTAGGAATTTAATTAGATCTTCTTCATCATTGAACACCTACCAATTGTAAGTATTATCAAGAATTGTAGGTATGACCTTGAATTCCACTTGTGAGATGCCTGTTAGTGTAAGATCATTCTTCTTTAGTGCCACATTTTCCAAGAAGTCAGTCATTATGTTTTTAGATCTATCTACCTAATCAATTGAAAAAGCATCAAAGATCTCTATGTCATCCCACACTACATGTTTATATTGTTTCAACCTTTTGTTTTTTGTAGAATATTTTTCCCTTACTTGTGAAACAACCAACTATGAATTGCAAAACATAGCTAGTACCTTGATCCCATATCTTCTGGAAATGTTTAAGCCTAATAATAAGGCTTCATATTCTTCTATGTTGTTTGTAAATTCAAACCCCAATAGAAATGAGTACTTAAATTTTTTACCATTAAGTGAAATGATAACAACTCCAGCTCCTCAAAATACATTTTCCATACACCTTGTTCATTATGAGAAACATCTCTAGCAATTGGGTCTATATTTTGCAATTCAAGGTTTGTATGTTCGATTCTAAAGCTTCCAAGGTCCACATCACAAAAATAATTCATTTGATTTGGATCAAAATGCTCTATGACTTGTTTTGATCTTGGATCCCTGTACAACTTGAATTATCTTCCATTCATAGGTATTGTGGCATATGATAGATCTAGTTGAACATTTACTCCAACTATTGCTGCCCATTGTCTTGATAAAATCATATCAAAGTAAGGAGGTGTATCCACTACTGTTATATTAGTTTTGTAAGTGACTTCTAGGTAGGAAGCCAACTTCAGTTCTACATCCCACATTACACCCATGACTTGGATAGATCTATTGTCCATGGTGTAACATTTTCTATAGGTAGTGTCCACCCACAGTCCTAACTCCTTCATAACAACCATTGGCATAACATTGATTGTTGTCCTAAGTCAATCATGCAGTTCATCACCAATTTGTTACTTATCAACAAGGTGGTGTAGAAAGGGTCTATTTGAGAGGGAACCTTTGTTAGGGTTGGTGGAAACTATAAAACTCATTTCCATTTTGTCAAATTTTGAGTCTCCTCAAGGCTAGGATTCATTTTTCATGCATTAGAGTTATGTAGTAGGGTTTAAAACCCCTTGAGCCTTCATTGTTCGCTTAAACCCTCTTTAAACCCTAGTTCTATTTTATTTTGTCATTGAATTTTTGCACCCACTTAGTCCTACCCCTTTTAAGTCATGATTTATGTCATCACCTCTCGTTTTCCTAAGCGCAACCCCCTTTTAATTTTTTACACCTTTCCTAGGTTTGCATATGAAATATTTGGTCCCTCAATGTTCTATTCTCCTAGGAGTCCGCTCTTTTAAAAACAACCTACACCCATGTGCATTTTAACATCACTTAATTTCACCATTGGTAGTATATTTATCATCACATGCCTCTTTGAAGTGGCCCATGTCCACCCCATGATGAGAAAAACACTATCTTTCTTACCATTGTTAGGTTCATTGCCAATCACTTATTCCCTTGTCACCACCAAAAGGAAACCCACGATGAGCGATGTGGTAGAGCACTTAACCCATTGTTGGCTTTGTTACCATCACCGATTGTTTCATGCCTTCCAAAAAGGAACCTGTGACCGCCAATGGGTTGAGTTTCTCCCCATTGCATGAGATCAAAGCATCGCAATTTGAGACCGCTTGATGAAAAGTGAACGAGTGATGTGTGATGAAGGGCTCAGATCAAATAAATAGTATTCAATGGTCAAGATTATATCACATCCTTGATTCACATCACTATTGTGGAGCAAGGTGATAGAGTTGTTTCCATCATTTATGATGGACGATGCAGATTTAAGAGGTAGATGATCTAACAAATATCATTGATGCTTAGTGCATTGTGATTGTGCTTCACACAAGGGTCTATCTTTTAGAAATGTGTGATGCATGATCATTGTCCCAGGTTTAAAGATAGAGATCAATGATAGTTTTTTAATTTTGATTTGATATGCAATCATGTTCATTCATTTCAGATCTGATGGCCTGTATTCAGGCATAAATGGCTAGTTTTTTTAATCTTCATAGGTGATGGCTAGAAGTAATGGTACAACTACAACCAGCTACCAAGATTGATCTAGGACAATTATAGATCATATTTTTTTCTTCTCCCAAGAAAAATTTATTATTGAGTGGTGCCATTGATGTCCTAATGTGTTGTAGAGAATGAAATTGATGTCAAGGTATGTTCTTCCTGACTGTGATCATGGATTTCCTGAGAGTGCCATGCCCATTTTTTGATCACTATTAAGCTAGGGTGTGCTCATGGTGTTTGAAGCATTCATGTCTGGTGGTTGCATCATTTTGGGAGGAAATTCTTGGTGGACTGTGGTTTGACTTGGGTACTTTGGTCTAAAACCCTAGTTTGGTTAGGGTTTTCAATTTCAAATTTGAATCTGAGTTATGCCTACACTATTAAAGAAAATTTTGTGCATTTGGTTGAGGTTCCATCCTCTCTGAATCTTTATAATTCTTTTTCTTAGTTTTTATAGTGGTTTCTACACTTAGGAAGGAAATTTTGTAATTTTTCCTTTGTAATAACAATAGATGACCCAAATGTTCATTGTATTGTGCATGTTCTCTTAAATATTGTATCAACTCTATCGTACTCTCTAGTTTTGTACTCACTATCTTTAAATCAATATAATCAAGGATTGTTTTCAATTCTCAATCACATTTGGTTATCTTGAATGTTTGATTTGTTAGTTTCTATACAAGGAGCAGAGTAATTTATTTCAAGCCATATGTTAAGGTAGTGATGATAAAATAGGGATTTCAAAGAATTTTATAGTTCTGTTCTTTTGTTGGTTTATTGTTGTAAAGAATCAATTTTATAAGAAGTTAGGGTGGGTCTATTATAGGAGTGTTACTTCATTTATGGACTTTGTGTGAATAAGGAACTGATTAGTCTATGTTCATAAGCCTAAGTTTGAGGTGGATCCAATTTCAAATAAAAAAAGAACCTTTTAATTTCTTGCATTTTCTTTTATGTTTATTTCCATACTACCATAAGCCATTGAAGACAAGGGAGAGTTGTGTAGATGATTTATCCCATTGAAGGCTTCCCACCATTGTAGTATGATGATATGTATTAATATATAGGGATACCCACCTTGGTCCTGCAAAGCCTAAAGTGTAGAGGAAAGGCTTGCTAATCGGTCATCTCCTGTTCATTGGCCACTAACTTATGGTCTCTCAGTATAAGGAGTAGCTACCCTTTAGGAGATGTTAGACCATCAACTGGAAACACCAATAGATTGGAGAATCTACTAAGGATAAGTTGATAAGATCTAGTATGAGACCACCTGGCCCCTGGCCTTGTTAGAGTCATTCAAGTTTCAAGTTTCTACCAACGTGCATAAATAGGAAGAAATATTATTCCCATTAAGTTGGGTGGAAACAATGTACTCTGAAGACCAGTTGAAAACAAGAAACTACAATCATGCACAAAAGAAGATCAATCCACAATCTTGACCCTTCAAGGAGAATGGAGGGAGGAGACATGAGAAGTAGAGAATCTTGGAGGAGTAAGAATCAAAATCAGAAGAACAAGGATCCAAGTAAGTTTGATCCTACCTTTGATAAAGATACTGGTTATATTTTGCATAGTCAAGATAGTTCTGATTCTTCTCAAGAAGCATATGCTCTGTTAAATGAAGAAGAGGGATTAACTACCCCACTAATAAGACCTACAAATTCTCAGAGAAGAGAAAGGAAAACAAGAAATACAAACTGGGTTGTAGTAAACCCTTCCCAAGAACTTTTATATTAGAATCCACCCCTTGGAAATGTACTAATACAACAATTGTAGGGTGAGCCTACTACTAGGAAAATCCAACCCTTTCATTTTGAAAGCCTAGTTAACCCACACAATACTACTAAAGTCCCTACTCAAGCCCATACCTCAAATGATGTGCTCTAGACTAAGGAATAAATCCTAAATGAAACTAGGGACATGTTTGAAATAGAGAGATTGAAACAAGAAAAGGCTAGAGAAGAAATGATAAAGAAAAGAGATGAAGCAAGGAAAGAGCTTGATGATTTGAGAGTTGTACAAAATATTGTGAGTGCTTTCATACCAATACCTTAAACTCAAGCCAAAACTAGCAGTCAAATAAGTATTCCTCTAAATACTTCTCATATGAGTACATGGACTAATCCTCAACCAAACACTACTTCAGAAAATGTGACTAGTGTTGCCTATATAAGAAGTACTACATCTGGAGGCGCAGGCCCTTCTAACTCCTAGAGTAATCCAGGAATGAGTTTCATTCCCATGAGTTCTAGTGTTATAGTGGGACCTTGGATGAACCCCACACAGGGCCATTATTTTCAACCAAATACAAATATTGGAAGTGTGTCCTAGCCACCATTTGTGGGACAACATATAGGGGTTGGAAATTTTATACCAGGCAATCAAGGATATTTTTAGGGTAGTCCTCAAGTGTAGGGGAGTATTCCAACCTATGTGGGAAACCAATATGTACACATACCACAACAACCATATATAAAACAAAATACTCCTCATAGCCAGGGAGGATATCAACAATTTGGAGGAGGTAATGTTCCTGGAAGAAAACCTTTATAGATGGATACATATAGACAACTTGATTTTGAGGGAATCCCTGGATTCTCAAATCAAGTTCCCAATGAAACAAGGTAGTGCCTCCCTAAGTTCTCTAGAGGTGATACCATGACAGGTGAGGAACACTTGGGTGTTTTTCAGGAACTTATTAGGATATTTTGATATAGAGCATGAAGATGTGATTATGAAACTATTCATGTAGTCTTTAACTACCGATGCAAGATATTGGTATAGAAGCCTTTTGTAGGCTAGTGTTGGATCTTGGGAAGAATTCCATAGGGTTTTTAGAGAGCATTATGGTGACCAAAAAAACCCAAGATCCATGTTGAATGAATTTAGTAACAATGCTAAGGGTCCAAATGAAATGGTAGCAGAATTTAATATTAGATTCCAAAAGACTATGTCTAGGCTCCCAACACATTTAAGACTAAATGAAGATGTTTGTTTGGTCACATGTATCAATGCCTTTGACTCTAAAATGGGCTACCATCTCAAGGATAAGAATCCCCAGACCTTGAGAGATGCATACAAGATTACAATCCATATTGAGAGCAATAGAAGAGCTTCAAGTAAAATAGGAAGGAGAGAATGTGTAAAGCTTCTCAAGAACCCTAAGGGGCATTCAAATGAAAAAGTTGGTGATGGAGAAAAAATGGATAAAATGATGACTACCATTAAGGAGTTGACTTACAGGGTAACAAGAAATGATAGAGTTTTACCTCATAATAAAATGACTTATCAATGACAAGAGAGAAGACCTAAGCTTTTAGATCAGCCATATAATACCGACTGGAATAATGGTGGGCCTATTTAAAACAATCAGAGAAATATTCAAAACAAAGAGACTCCTAATCCTTTGGAAAGAAGTAATACAAACTTCATGGGTGATACTCCTTTGTGTATCCCTTGTTAGTTGCCGCATTCTTCTTTGCAGTGTGGGGTTGTTTAATCCTTGGAAGATAATTGTGAATCATATAATGATTGTGATGATTCGTAAGGGGGGATCATGGTGCCAACATGTTTTTTTGAATGGATATGAATACTGATGAGGAAGGATGCTTAGATGATGACACTGCTAGGGTGAATAATTTAGAATTAGAAGAAAATGTGAGGCTAAGGAAACCTTCAGATGAAGAGATCGGGTTGCTAATTGATAATTCTATTACAAAGGTCAGAAGCTTTTACAATCTAAGGAATAGGATGGTCAACAAGGACTAGGGTAATCTGGGAATCCTCTTCATAAAAGAAAGAGATGGTAATCTAAAAGGAAAGAATTCTACAAAGAATAAGAACATCAAAGGAAAGAAGGTTAAGGATCCTAAAAATCAAGCTGAGGCTTTCTATGATAAAGACAATTTTGAGAAAGAAAAGAATGATCAAGGGAGCAAAGGAGATACTATGGTTCAGAAAAATAAACCTAAACCCAAGCAAACAAAAGAGAGAGAAAAGGATGTGTCAAGCTTTGAAATTCCAAAATACAATGTTGTTGACATGAATTAGATCTTATCACAAAACAAAGCGATAGTGTCTTTGTTAGAATTGATGAGGATAGAGAAAGACAAGGAAAAGGAATTATCTCTTATTGTTGGTACACCCGCTATTAGTGATAAGGAAGGGATGAATGTCCCTAGTGAGAAGGAAAAGGAGGGGGTGAAGCATGTCGAACCTGAAAGAATTCATATTGAGTTTCCTAAAGTATTCATAGGCACCACTTTAAATGCTAACCCCAGCCATATTGACCCATTTTATGTATGCTTGCAAGTGAATGATAAGTTGATCAAAAATTTCATGATAGATTATGGTGCCTCCACTAATATCATGCCTCTAGAAATCATGAAGGAGCTTGGGTTACATGCCAATTGTACATATGGAAAAAATTTTGCTATGGATTCAAGGGAGGTACCTGTGGTTGGAGTTGTAAATGAGGTTCCTTTCAATTTGACTACTTTTCTTGAGAAGAATTATTTTATGAGTGTAACTGTAGTTGATATTCCTACTCAATATGGGTTGCTCCTGTCACGGGGGTGGGTAGCAGCAATTGGGGGAAGCATGAAGTTGGACCTTTCTTATGCCACCATACCTATGAATGGTATGTATGTCATGCTACTTAGAGAGAAGAGGGATCAACATATAATTGAGGATGCTTATCCACATGAGGATGTGCATTTCGTTGACATAGATATGGACAACTTTAAAGTTGTTGACGTAGAACCCTTGAAGGTCAAAGATGCATAAATTATTGAAGAGATAAAGAAAGAGGTTTAGTCATATGGTCTTTAGGCCATAAATTTTGACTGGGCCTACTTAAAAGAAGGATCCAGAGCAGGAGTGATTCTCATGTCACTAGGAGGTAAGTCTTACAAATACTCATTTTCACTCAAATTTGAGTTTACAAATAATGTTGCTAAGTATGAGGCTTTACTCCTTGGACTTAAAGTGGTTTTCAAGCATAGAATTAACATGCTTAGAGTATTAGGTGATTCTGAATTAGTTGTTTCCCAAATAAGAGCAAAGTATGAGTCTAAAAATAAAAGGTTAAAGCAATATAGGAATGCTATTTGGGATTACATTGAAATGTTTGATGTATTTTCTATTGATAGGATAGAAAGGGAAAAAAATGTGATAGAAAAATTCCTTGCCAATATTGCCATGATAAAGGATGATATTACCTACTCTAGTATATCAGAGGTTGAGACTCAGACGAGGCCTTCTATTCTAGATAATATTCAAAGTTGGTAGATATTCAATGATGACAAGGTCTTGTTGAAGTTCTTGCATTGTGTGGATGAGTATCATAGTCAGGAAATTGATTTTCAGAATTTTGTGGAGAAAGTGGATGAAAAGGATTCCATTTTTGATAAAGAGGTTATTCAACTCAAGACCAAAAAAATCCCAAAAGGATTGGTAGCCCTAGAAAGAGTTTTTGATAACTCATACAAATTCAATATGAAGTATAATTTTACACAAGATGAGAACTTTGAGGAAATCAATTTGGGATAGATAGTGCACCCAAGAAGGTGTACATTAGTAAAATGATCGACCCTCAGGTTAGAGATATGTTGATCACTTTGTTGAGGAAATATAAACATGTTTTTGCATGGTCATATGATGACTTAAAGGCTTATAGAGAGGATTTATTCCAACATGAGATTCCTCTAAAGCTTGATGCAAAACCTTTTAGGCAGAAGCAAAGGCCAATAAATCCTACATTGGCACATAAGATGCAGCAAGAGCTCATGAAGCTTAGAGATGGTGGAATCATCAAGCCTATCATACATTCCACTTGGGTATCAAATTTGGTACCAATAAGAAAAAATAATGGAGATATAAGATTATGTGTTGACTTCATAAATTTGAATATGTCTTCACTGAAGGAAAATTATCCATTGCCTAACATGGAGGAAATGTTACATAAAGTTACTGGTTGTGAGTTTTTATCTATGATGGATGGGTTTTTTGGCTAAAATCAAGTAAAGGTAAAAGAGTTTGAACAATATAAGACTGATTTTACTACACCATGGGGAACATACATCTATGTTAGAATTCCTTTTGGCCTAACAAATGCTAGAGCTACATTTGAGAGGGTCATGGATGTTTCCTTTTTATATTTTATAGATGTTTTCATGGCTATATATTAGGATGACATCATAGAATATTCCAAGAAGGAGGAGGAGCATTCCATGCACCTAGAAAGGATATTCATACAAGCTTTGGAATATGGTATTTCATTGAACCCTAAGAAATGTACATTTGGAGTTACAGAAGGAAAACTGTTGGGGCATATAGTTTCAAAGGATGGGATAAGGATTGATCCAGAAAGAGTTGCATTGATTGATAGAATCCCAATTGCTAAGTTAGTAAATGGGATCTAGTCATTCTTCGGCCAAATTAATTTTGTCAGAAGATTTGTTACAAAAAAAATTTAAAATACAAGATCCATCTCTAAAATGTTGAGAAAGAAAGAAACAGTTGAATGGGGTGATGAGCCTATAAAGCCTTCAATAACATCAAGAAGGCTATCAAAGAGGCATCGCTGCTCAAATCACTTGATTTTACTAAACCTTTTCAGTTGTTTTCATTTGCATCATTCCACACTATTTCTATTATCTTGTTACATAAAAAATGATGAAGGATATGAACAACCCATTGCTTTCTTTAGAAAGTCACTTTAGGCAGTAGAATTGAAGTATGACATTATGGAAAAATAGGCTTATGCCTTGGTGAAGGCAGTGAAGATCTTTAGACCCTACTTGGTGGGTGCTAAGATATTGGCTTATGTACCTAGTGCTTCAGTCAAGGATATTTTTACTCAGCAAGAAGTCACAGGAAGAAGTTGTAGATGGATCAATAAAATCCAAGAATTCAATATTGATATTCAGATCGCCACACTAGTTAGAGGATAGGGTTTAGCCAAGTTGATGGCTGAATCAAACCTGGAGGTCAAACAGATAAATCAACTCAGTGAAGATGTTCACACAAAGGAGTGCACGGTCCAAGAGTGCATTTGGTATAAAAATGTTTTATATTATTTGAGATATATGTCTTGACCTGATCATATGACTGATAATAAAAAAAAGGACCCTAAAGTTACAAGAAATCAAATATGTTATGATTGAGGGTCACTTGTATTGGAGGGACAGGCTTGGTGTGATGTTGAGATATGTTGATGAAAATCAAGCAGAGAAGTTTCTTGAAGAGATGCATGGTCGAGTCTTTGGAGGCCACTACACAGCCAAAACAACTACCCATAAGATCTTGAGATCTGGGTATTGGTGGTCATCTCTCTTTTTTGATGCACATAAAATGGTGAGAAAGTGTGATGCTTTCCAAAGATTTTCTAGTAAGTTAAGGTTTTTTAGTGCTTTTCCCCTTAGAACAAAAAATGTTGAGGCTCCTTTATAGCAATGGGGCATGGATTTTAATCATGAGTTCAATGAGAAATCTAGTGGTGCTTTTTGTGCATGTTTTGCACACACACCCCGTTGTAGGTACGGACCCCCTCTTTTCACTCCTGATAGGCTGCTTTGCTCCTTTCTCATTTTGTGTGCCCCTTTCTTGGAGCCTAAGTGGGTCACATGCCTTAGAATGATCAATTTTCCCTTGACCAGATTCACCTACCAGAATTTCGCTAAGTCTTTTACCTTCACAAAAGTGCCCCTACGAGTTTCCCTTCATTTGTTCCTGCTAACTTGGCCCCTCCTTGCATGCTTCACATTTTCCATCATTTTTGGACTTTGGGGACAAATTTACAATGGATTTGGGATGTTTTTGTGGTGCCTAAGTGAACTTCTAAGGTTTCGTTAAGTTTTGGGAAGTTGTGAAAATTTCATTCCGGGATCCAGCCCCTATGTGGGAATTTCTAGGACTCCATACCTCCTTGGCCATTTTGACCTTTCGTCGGCCCCTAGCATTCTGGCTTCTAAGAACCGACCCCTCCATGGTCATTTTCGAGACTTCTTCCCTCCTTGGTTGTTTTGACCTTTCGTCGGCCCCCAATGTTCTAACTTCCGGGACCTGGCCCCTCTATGGCCATTTTTGGGACTTCGTCCATCCTTGGTCCTTTTGACCTTCCATCGGCCCCCAATGTTTTGCCTTCTGGGACCCAGCTCCTCCATGGCCATTTTGACCTTCCATCAGCCCTTGGCATTCCAACTTCCGGGACCTGGCCCCTCCGTGGCCATTTCTGGGACTCCATCCCTCCTTGGTCGTTTTGACCATTTGTCAGCCCCTGACATTCCGACTTCTGGGACCCGACTCCTCCATGGCCGTTTCTGAGACTTCATCCCTCCTTGGTCATTTTTACCTTTCATCGGCCCCTAGGATTTCAGCTTCTGGGACCCGGCCCCTCCATGGTCATTTCTGGGACTCCGTCCCTCTTTGGCCTTTTTGACCTTTCGTCAAACCCCAACGTTTTGGCTTCTGGGACCCAGCCCCTCTATGATCGTTTCTAGGACATCGTCCTTCTTTGACCATTTTGACCTTCTGTCGGCCCCTAACATTTCGGCTTCCGAGACCCAGCCCCTTCGTGGCCATTTTTGGGACTCCATCCCTCCTTGGCCATTTTGAACTTTTGTCGACCCTTGACATTCCAGTTCTGGGACTTGGCCCCTTCATGGCTGTTTCCAGGACTCCATCATCATCCGAGACTTTTCTTTTGTGCTACCATGTGCTCATTGCCATTTCAAAAGGGTGGTGACCCTCCGACTTCCCCCTTCCAAACTTCTTCTTTTTTCAAAATGAGTCTAGTCTTGAGGAAATTTTTCTTGGCACTCTTTCTCCCCCTTCTCTCATGTGCTATAATTGAAAAATCTTGGTTTTGCTAAGTTTTGTGGGGTCCGGGAACTTCCCTTGGGGAATGTTGTCCCCCATTCACTGTCCACCTTCCTTTTTCCTTCCGTTTGTCACCGGACTTCCGTCGGCACTTCCGAGCCTAACCTTGGGGAATTTTGTCCCCTGTTTGATGTCCTCCTTCCTTCTGCCTTCTGTCCGTCACCCAACTTGGTGCCTGCCCCCTTGGGCTGACATTAATGTTTACGGTCCAAATGAGCTCCAAATATGAATATTATGATCTTTCGATGATGCATGGATAGATCTAACAAGGAGTTTGCAGGATTTGACTAACATTTGCCTTGATTTGTGGGTGAATGCACTTATTACACTTCATGTATCCAGGATTCAAGAAGCCTACTGCGGGTCTGTCGAAGAGACCCATTAAGAAAGCTGAACAAGGGAAAGTGCATAGCTCCTGCCACCATTCATTTTATGCCCACCTTTCCTAGGAGCACCCATCAATGGAGCTAGCAATAGAAGAAGGCCTATGTCCTTGAAGGTGGAGGGAGGGAGCAACTATTTCTTCCTTCCCAACAAATGATAATGATCCATCAGAAGTTGGTTCATCTGATCCAATGATAAAAATATGCAAATAGGATGAGCTCAACTGGCTGAGAAATGTTTCAAATCCATCGAGGGAAGAAGGAAACTTTCAAGTTGTTTCTGCTATAGTGAAAAGGGCAATCAACAAAAAGACAAAACTACTACAACAGCTGAGCACTAGATGAAAAAATAGGGAAAAGACAAAAGATGTATCTTAAATTGTTGAATATTGAGGGGTAGGTGAAACCCTAATGCAAACAAATCTAGGCCATTCATTGTAAATCAATCATAGCCATTCATTTGGGATTTGGAAAACTATAAATAGGCGCTTTCCCCTCATTTGTAAAAAGGTTGGAGAATTGATGTAAAGACATTCTGGAGTAATAGAAAGCAGCATTGCATGATTTATGGGTGTTCCTTTTGATTTTTCTCTTTATTTATGCATGGCTCAACTTCCCTATTAGTTTAGGTGTTAGTTTCTTGAATGGAAGTGGTGATGGTGATTGTTGTTTCAGTATTTGATGAATTTCCAGCTCATGCTTTCTGTGGTTCATTGATGATGAATCACTTTGTAAAGCTAGTCTGAGCTTCCTTCCTTTATTGCTGCAACTTAGTTCAATTACATGTGCATGATATGTGTGTGTAATCTGAAAATTTGTAGTCCTTAGAAGATTGCACTGGTTTTGTGTAGCTGTAGGCTTCTCTTGTTCAAGAAAAACCTATTTTAGGGAGTTTTTCTACTGTAGTATCCCCATGATCACTATTCATTCGTAGTTTCAGATCCCGAAACCTCTTCTCTTCCCTGCCTTTTTCCTTTTTTTAAATAAGTGACCTTAGACAAGGTTCATTGCACATTGTAAAGCTAAATCCAATGATAAAATGGGGTTCAAGACTATTGCTTGAACCTGAAGAAAATGCACAACTCTCCCATCTTAAGAACTCCATTTGTAGATCCAACTTCCCATGCTTTGTAAATCATCCATGGTAAGTCCATCTTGTGATTCTAGTAAATCACATGAAACAACTGATATATTCAAAGCACTGTCAAGACCTGCCCCAAGAGACCTTGGGGTGATTTTTAGCAACTTGTTGTTGGAAGTCTCCTTTCAAGAGAGGCAGTACACCTACGAACTTCCTGTGTTGAGAAAGTGTGCAAAAACACCCATCAACAGAACTAGCGCTAGAAGGAAGACATGACATGTTGAGGATACAAAGGTGAAAGTTGGAAGTTGAAAAGAGCACTTTCAAAGAAGAAATCTGAGATAAAGAGATCTTTTTTAATGCTGAAACATAAAATCAAAAAATTCTAAAGGAAAAAGAAGCTGAGTTAAAATGGAGCAACACACACAAATCAACATCACTCAGCTACATGCAGATTTGAACAAGAGACTGAAGAAGCCATTGTAGCAATTCACATTGGCAGATAGATGTCAGATCCATTGCACTCACATGCACAATGAGTTAGGGTGTCTAACTTTATTGAGCAAAATTGAAAGGATCTTGTAAGGAGAAATCCCCTTTTGGGAAATCTATCTACCTTTAGCCCTTGCAAACCTGGAGGAAGAATTGACAACCATGGCAACCAAGGCATTCAAGGAGCTGATCCAATATTGTTTGGGAAACAAAGATGGATTAAAATTGGAGGTACTAATGTCAAAATGGTGCAGATTTCACAATGCACCATACTCATAATTTACTTGCTCGTCATGCACAAACATCATCACTCAATCCAAGGGTTGTTTGGACAAGTTGGAGTAGCCAACTGTCAAGGAGGATGAGTCACCCCATGAGACAAAAGATTTTTCAACATCTGGAGGAAAATGCATCAAAGAGGAACCAAGGGATTCAACAAACACTAGTGTTGGGACAACGAACGTTGAAGCTGAAAATGAAAAGGAAGAAGTTGATTCCCATAGGACAGCTAAGAGCTATGATGAAAATGCAGTGAGAAGGGAGTTGGAAAGCCCTTCCTCTACCAGCAAAGAGCAGTCCCCTAGTCTAGAGGAAGATCCATTGGTAGTTGATGATGAATCAATGAAATTTGTAGTAACAGATGCTAGGACAACCAACGTAGATGTTGAAAATCAGCAAGAGGAAAGGGATGACAGCCTTGCAAAGAAAGAAAATTATGATGAAGGCATAAGTGAAATAATATTAAGAGACCTATCCTTCATAAGTGATAGCGATTGAGGATCTAAAAATGCACATTTGGAGTGGGAACAACCACTCACCGCGACTATCTACCATCAAGCTTCTTTTTCAAGTGATGATGAGGACCTAGTAGTGGAAAGATATGACCAACTCATCTCCATATTAGCAAAGGATTGGTCAAAGCTGAAATACCAAGTGGATTTGGAGGTTCTACTACTGTCAAATTGGTGTAGACTTCATGATTCATCACACTCGAAGTTCACATGCCGATTGTGCCGAGAAGCCATCAAGCAAGTCAAAGAACAAGCAAGGCAACCAAGCACATCACTTCCTATAGTTGCTTCAAGGATGGAACGTGAGGATCAAGAGTTTGAACCAAGTGACAACCTAGCTAAAGGAAGTCCTCTAGAAGGCGTTAGGACAACATTTAAGGAAGAAGGAAAACAAAGCAGTCCCGAGCTTCTGAATGATAGAGTGGAGTAGATGGGAATGTTGTCCAATAGTCATCCAAGGTCCTTTTCCCCTATAGAGCATTTGTACGCAATGGATGATAGGATTTGTAGAAGACTTTTAGGGTTGGATCGCTTAGCATACATTGATCCCCTTGACTGACCAGTGTCCCTTCTTGTTTTCCTCCCACTTGGAACCATCCCACAAGGGTATATTAGCACAGTAGAGGAGTACATCCCATATATTGGCAGCGATGAAGACATACCACCTAAACCTCCCATTGATGAAACACTAGAGCCCCTAGAGTGGGAGGGGGATTCCTTCTCCATTTATAGTGGCAACAACCAAGGTGAAGTGATCAAACTTCCTGATGAGACACATGCAGTACAAAAGGAAGAAGATAAAGGTGGGGGTGTTCCAACGGCTGCCCACAGAGATGAAGCACTCGGTCGACTACAAGATGCAACTTGGAACCCTTCCACCATGGTCATTGTTGTTTCTCATTCACATTCAGGGAGATGCAATAGGATAGATTTGTCTATGTCATTGTCTCATGAAATTGAACACCACATAAATTGGGGGAACACTTGGGAAAGGAAGTGGGATAGTGTGCTACCTTTTGAGGACATCAATCAAGTGGACATTAGGTTTGTGAAAGATCAACAAGATGAAGTCTGTCTTCTTGAAGAACAGTTGATAGGGATTATTGATCCCGTGCAAGACCTAGAAGAAGTGCTTGTTTCCCCGTTCTCCTTTCCTTATGCGGGCTTGATGCATGAAATGTTGCACCACTCGGTGCCTCCATCCTAAGTGGCCAATGCACTTGTTGATGATGTTGTGCTCACTCTTGGCTGTCCAACACTGCCACATCTACATGATGACATCCAAGTTCTATCCTTCCTTGCTCTTGTTAATTTTCATAGTTTCACTTATCATTTTGATTATGGGAGTGAGGGAAGGAAAACATGATTATGGATTAACCATGGGTTTAACGAGCCTCCTCAATTGCTGATTTTCCCTGACTGTGTGACTGAACTTGAGTGCTGCAACATTGAATCTCTTTTTTTGGAATATAAAGATAAATTTGCATGGTTAAGAATGATAATGATCACCAATTTTCTTGTGCATGCATTGCAAAATCCAAGAATGTTAATGTCAGCTCACCTTGCCTGAACATAGTGCTTTGTAAATATCTCTTTGTACATAGCTCATTTTTGAGTAGTGTAGGTTTCTCGTAAATACTCCACTTTCCTACTTTCCTTAGGTTAGTTGGTGTGTTGTAGGCTGCTTTCTTTAGGGTAGTTTCTTTACTATTTTCTTTCGTTGTTCTGCTTTGGTTAGTTTTGGTGTTTGCTTTTTGTTCACTTTGCTTCCATTTTGATGCTGCTTTTCCTGGGGTCCCTCTTCTTTTGGCTAGGCACATCTATGTGCACAACAACCATACTTATCACATGTGGTTGTTCTATGTATTTCTTCATCAAATTCAAATCAAGTTTTTAGAGTGGATGGTGAGGATCTTTTGTTAGTGTCAAGTGATCTGGGTGTTTGATTCAAAGAGGATAAGTCATCAGTTGGTCTAATTCTGATGTATTCTAGAATCTTAAATCTCTCACAAATTTTAAGAATTTGGAGGTCATTGTAGGTCCTTTGTGAAGTCTAGTTAAGTGAAAAATCTAAAATTCTACTTTAGCGCCACTGTGATTCTTAGCCTTGAGTGCGAGATTCAATGCTTGCGGGTTGAAATAAAAGGAATTGGAAATTGAAAATCAAAATAAAAGAAACAAGAGAAAGAAAGAAAAATATTGAAAATCAAAAGAAAAGAAATTCAGCTTTTCAGAGGTATCCGAGCAACTCTACTAGGGCTATGGACGCCCAACTAGCAGTAGAGCAATGTTCAGGAGAATCACAATGACAACCTTGTCGGGGCTATGGATGCCTGACTGATAGTGAGGCAATGTCCCAGATGCTTTTGGAGTTAGAATAAACTACGTAGCTTAACTTGATGAATCTTGGGTTCATGTAGCAATGGAAGGATGGGAATTAACACAACTGCACACAATTGGATTTTCAGCATACTGAAGGTTGGATTAACTAGTGGTTTTGATCCTTTGGTTGAGCGTCTGGTTTGTTTGCCCTAGCCTGAAGGTTGAAACCAAATATTTTGGGTTCATGATTCTAGTTTGTAATCAAAATGCTCTGGAGCATTTCCCCAGCAAGTCACCATTTTTTGTGCATGCTTTGCACACACGCCTCGTTGTAGGTAGGGACCCCCTCTTTTTGCTCCCGATAGGCTACTTCGCTCCTTTCTCATTTTATGTGCCCCTTGTTAGCTCTCAAAAATGCAGGTTTGAACCACGAGAGGTTTCCAAGCTCTCACAACGTTTCTGGGTAATAGACAAGGCCAAACAAATTGAACCTTCTACTCTTCAGGTACTGTCAGACCTAGGTGAGTGTACCTATGACAATGAAGCAGGCTTGACTTTTGTTTATTTCCTAAAGTAATTTACCCACACTAGCAAATGGGAGTGGATAAATGAAGTTTATTCTGGTACAAATTGTATAAGGAATATCAAGGCTAAAATCTAAATATGTTCAGATGTAAAAATGAATGAAACTAAACAGTAGAATGGTAGAGACTAGTGCCTTATTGGGTGTGCGGAGTCAAATGAAAGATTTGAAATAATTAACTTCTTTCTGGTACATACTCTAATTGTTTGCAATATAAATTTAAGTTTATAACTTGTATAAACATGCCAGAATATGATTACCAAGCTCTTCTTAATGATCCAAATGAGATTCCCTAATTACTATGATTGACTAAAAGGATTTAATCTTTCCTTGAAAGAACCAATTAATCAAACCATACAGATACAACAAGTGTGCATTGATAAACTAAAAAATATCTTTGATATATCAGTTTAAATAATTAGAAAACATCAACCTTGGAGACAACTTCAGCAATAATTTCAATTAAAACAACAGACAATTGATACCAGAAATCAGCCACCAAATCAAATGACTTCCATTGAAATCTCCATTGTTTCAAACATGCATCATAGTCTCATAATTGTTAAAAATTGTAATTTTTTGTACTTTTCTTATTCCATCTCCCTCCTCTCGCTGTCAAAAATTGGTATTTATATATCAATAGCATGAAAGGATGTGTCCTTTCATATTCAAATTTGAGCAATCTGTTTACTCAGGCTTTTACCAATGTTCATTAAACACCTGCAAAAAAATCATGTAGTTTCCCCAACGTTCTGTGTCTCTCTCACTATTATCCGATCATATACTGCTATGATGTCTTGCAGTTTCACCGAAGTTCTGAGTCTCCCCGATAGTTTTGTCCCTTCAGTCTTGCGTATGTCACTATGACTTTCACCAATGCAAACCTATCGTTGTGACTTTGCAAGTTGGGTAGATGTTCCTCCACTTACTTTGTGTCTTGCCAAAAATTTTACTTCAGTCTGTTTCTTTTGTCAATTTTGATCGTGAGACATAATGATTTTATTACCGATGGAAGAACACTAGGTGTGACCTTCTTAGCTCTCTCCGATGAATTTTGTCTCACCAATGAATTTCATTATCAGCGAGACCATGAATATCACCAAGTCCCTTTACTGATGTAATTCTATCATAGCGACATGGTGGGTTGGCAAGACTTCCTTGAACTCACCCTGATAACATTATACTACTGAGAGAATTGGTGTGACCAGATGAATGCTCCAGGACACTACTCCGATGACTCTAGTCTCACTGACACATCTCTGCTTTATCGGCAAGACCAAATGAATGTTGCGGGACTTCACTTTGATAGCCCAAGTCTGGTTGATATAGTTCATTGTGCTTTGATCGGTAAGACACATATGTGCTCGATATGACTCACCCCAATGAATACTATCTTGCCGATAGAATCATTTTGTTGCTGTGACTGTGAACTGCATCTTCCCGATGTGTATCCTTAGATGAAATCATATCGGTAAGACATTCCCAACCTCTTGTCGATAGACTAAAAAAGATATACATTAGTATAAAATGCTTTATGGATCAGGGAGACCCTCATCATCTCTTGCCGATATGATTTATACATTGAAATACTTAGGGTTAGATGAATTCTATTGGACCAAATGACCAAAACTAGCTAAAACATGGGCAAAATGTTATGAAAAGAAAATTTTTGTACTCATGGCATGGGCTTCTTAGGAATCTTATGGGTACAAACAGCCATAAAATTTTCAAAATTTTACAATTCTAATAGTGGCTCCATCTGAGGATGGATGATTGTGAGATCATTGCGAGGATCCAAATCTCTAGCTTAGCAGACCAAACTTTCAGGGTTATGGATTAGTGAGAAGGATGAAACGAATGGAAGTGGAAATGAACATGATCTTATACTACTGTACATGGAAAGCTTTATTTTGAATGAAGGAATGTCAGGATTTTCCATGTACTAGAAATTCCTGTTCCTTTTTATTTCCTAAACTACTGTGCATGGAGAAAATTTACGATAGGATTGTCAAGAGTTGTCCATGCACTGGCAACCCTTAATCCTCAGTATTGTTCAAGAGAAAAAGTGCTTCAAGAATTTCCCATGCACAAGAAACTCATGTTCTTCACCAGTCATGTTCTATAAGTAATATGAATCTTCTCCCTTCTTACCAACAACAACAAAGGGTCCCATCCATTGAGCTTCAAATTTCCCGTGTTTTCCTTTCTCTTGACACCTTACATTCCACATTAGCACCAAATCATTTTCTTCAAATTTTCTATCTTTTTCTCTTCTATCAAATAAATACTTCATTTGTTCCTACAACTTCACATTCTGGTTTTGAGCTACTCTTCTTATCTCATCAAGTTCAGCTAGCTACTCCATTGCTTATGGAATATCTATAACTTCCTAAAGGATAAATTTGTAAACTGGTAACAAATTTTGTAAAGGCATCCTAGCTTTTGTTCCATATACCAATTCAAATGGGGACTTTCCAATCACCTTTTTCACAATTATCCTATCAACCCACACCGTCATCTTCAATTTTGAATCCCAAGCCTTCTTATTCCCACCTAGCATTCTCCTTATGATTTTTAGAAGACTCTTGTTGCTGGACTCTGCTTGACCATTAGCTTGTGGATGGTAAGGAGCTGCATAAGAAATAGTGATACCATCTATACTACAAAAATCTTTGAATTCATCAGATCTGAAACACATCCCATTATCTGTAATCAATCTTAATGGTGTACTAAATCTGGTAATAATGTTATCCATTGAAAAATTGATCACAACTTTATCAACTGCTTGCTTGGTTGGAACTTACTCTACCCATTTGGTAAAGTAATCAGTAGCTACCAATATCCACTTATGTCCTCCACTTGATTTCTCTTGTATCTCCCCAATAAAATCAATTCCCCACTGATGAAAAGGGGCTTCAACCTGCAAAGTTCTGAGTGGTAAAGCTCCCTAATACTTCATTTTCCCTGAGAACTTATAGCATGCTTCACATCTTCTTACGTATGAAAAAGAATCATTAAAGAATTTTGGACAGCAATAACCTGTCCTGAGAATCTTGTGTGGTTGTCTTTGCATAATAATGGCCTCCACAGACCCCTTCATGCATCTCTCTTAAAACATTCTTGGCTTGTGACTCATCTAGACATAACAACAACATCCCGTCCCTATTTTTCCAAAACAAATCACCTTCCATGAACACATATTTAGATGTTTTCAACTTTAAAGTTCTTTTCTAATTATCACTTAATCCTTCAGGGAACTTCATGTGTCTAAGGTAATACATGATATCTGTGTACCAAGGAGTATGCTCAATACTCACAATTGCATTTCCTTCATCTTCTACATTGCAAATTTGATTTTCTTCAATATTTATTTTTTCCATTAACTTGGCCAAACCCTGACCTCTTACTAATATGGTGATTTGCATTTCCATATCAAATTCTTGAATTTTATTAGTCCACCTGCATCTCTTTCTAGTTACTTCTGACTGTGTCAAAATATTTGTAACAGTTGCATGAGGGACATAATCTATTACTTTGGCTCCAACAAGATACAGTTTAAAAGCCTTTGTGGCTTTCACCAATGCAAACGCTTTCTTTTCCATTATATCATATTTTAATTCTGACCCCTGCAATGACTTGCTGAAAAATGACACAGCATTCTCCTGACCTTCCTCATTCTTTTGTAACATAACAACAACTATAGTGTGCATTGAAGCAAATGAAAATATTTGAAAAGGTTTTGCAAAATCTAGAGATTTAAGGACAGGGGCTTCTTTGATGGCCTTTTTGATGGATATAAAAGCTTCCAGTGCTTCTGCAGTCTAATCTATTCTTTGTCCCTTAACATTTTTTATATGGGCTTAATAATTTTATCAAAATTAGACACAAATATCCTACACAAAGTTGATTTGTCCAAAAAATGATTGGATGGTCTTGATAGTTTTAGGAATAGGTAGTTTATCTATGGCCTCAACCCTCTCAGGATCTATTCTAATTCCCTCCTTTGACACAATATGTCCTAAGAGTTTTCCCTCTGTGACTGCAAACTGACATTTTTTAGGGTTTAGACTAATCCCATATTCTAAAGCTTTAATAAATATTTTTTCCAAATGTTCTACATGATCTTCAGCCCTTTTTGAATAAGCAGTAAGGTCATCTTGATATACTATCATTATAGCATTAATTAAGTCTGCAAATTCTAAATTCATAGCTCTTTGGAAGGTTTCTCCTGCATTTGTGAGACCAAATGGCATTCTCACATAAACATATGTCCCCCATGGGGTTGTAAAAGTTGTCTTGTACTACTCAGATTCTTTGACTTTGATCTGATTGTAACCAAAGAACCCATCCATCATAGATAATAGCTCACACCCTATTACTTTATGTAGTACAATCTCCATATTAGGTAGAGGATAATTATCCTTGAGAGATGCCACGTTTAGATTTTTGAAGTCCACACATAATCTAATATCCCCATTTTTCTTCCTCACAGGAACCAGGTTTGAAACCCATGTTGAATGCCTAATTGGTTTGATGATACCCCTATCTCTAAGCTTTTCCAATTCCTCCCACATTTTGGGTTCCAATGTTGGGTTAATAGTTCTTTGCCTCTACCTAAATGGCCTTGCATATGGTTTCAATAGAATTTCATGTTGAAACAAATCCTCCCTATATGCTTTGAGATCTTCATAAGACCATGCAAACACATGTTTTTACTTTCTCAATAATGCAATCAACATTCTTCAAATTGTCAGGCTTATTTTCTTCCCAATATATACCTTTCTTGGTGCCAGCTCAGTCCCTAAATTGACCTCTTCAATATCCTCCCTCTTAACTAGTGTCTACTTCATGAGGGACCGATCATTTCCATCATATACCCTCTCCAATGCTACTATCCCTTTGGGAAGCTTATTAGTTCTAAGTTGTAAGACCTCCTTCCCAAATATTGTCTTCTTTCCATCTACTTCTACAAAAGCATTGAAATCAACTTCTTGAGCTTCATATTGATCTATATAGTAAAGAAATTTCAGGAGGTTAGCATCGTCATTAAAAACCTGCCAACTGTAAATATTTTCAGGCACAATGAATCTTGTTTTGAACTCAATTTGAGACACTCCAGCCAATGTGATGTCATCTCTTCTTAGTGCTACATTGGCTAAAAAGTCTGCCATTATGTTTTTCAACCTATCAATCCACTCAATGGAGAAAGCATCAAACAACTCAATTGTGTCCCATACAACATTCTTGTATTGCTTCAACCTCTTGTGTTTTGCTACATATTTTTATTTAACTTGAGAAACAACTAGCTCTAAATCTCGTAGAACAGTTAGTAGCTTAATCTTATGTTTTACAGCCATATTCAAACTTGTTAATAAAGCTTCATATTCTACTATGTTGTTTGTACATTCAAATGCCAGAAAAAATGAATATTTAAATGTAACTCCTTTAGGTGAAACAAATACTATTCCTACTCCATTACCTTCTTGGCTACATGCTCCATCAAAGTACATTTTCCACATGCCATCACATTTTTTTGCAACATGTTTATCAATTGGATCAACATTGACTAATTTTGGTTGGGTTGGTTCTATCTTAAAATTTCTAAGATCCACATCACAAAAGCAATTGACTTGATCTTGAGGCACATAATCTACAATTGGGTTTATCCTTGGCTCCCTGTACAACTTAACTTCTTGGCCATTCACTGGAATTGTTTCATAAGATAAATCAAATTGGACATTTCCTCCAACCGTTGTTGTCCATTGTCTTGATAGAAGCATCCCAAGCCGAGGAGGGGTATCAATTATAGTTATATATGTATTATAGGCCACCTGAGGATAAGTAGATAGTTTCACTTCAACATCTTTCATAACACCTACTACTAGAACAAGCTTGCTATCCATTGCATAGCACTTCCCTCCATTAGTATCTATCTGCATGCCAAGCTATTTCATAACTCCCACTGGCATGATACTGATAGCAGCACCAAATTCTATCATGCAATTCCTTAATAGTTTGTTGTTTATAAGCAACATGGTGAAAAAAGGATCAACTTGTGGGGAATTTACCAATACATCATTTAGACACACTTCTGGAACAATCACCTTCTCTTTCTTATTAACCGTTTTAGTGGCCATCTGATTTTTAGAACTTTTACTTTTCTCGTTTCCATTTGATATCAATTGAATTGCACTATCCCTATACTCCTTAATTCTCATCATCTCGATCAATGGGACAAACATTTTTACCTAAGAGAAATCAAAAGAAGAACCCTCTTCCTTAATTGTTTTCTTTTGCTCTATTGTTTCTCCTTTGTTTTCTTCCTTCTCCCTTTTATTCATTTGATCAACCTTCTACTTTTCTCTTTGTAACTCTTTATTCTCCTAATTTTGGACAAGCTTTTGTCCATTCTTATCACATTGTTTCCTTTCTATTTTCTTCAAAACTCCTGGTATTACTTCTCTTTCATAAATATTCCCCTAGGAACACCTTTTTTTTCATTTACTGTCCTATTTCTTAACCAATACTTTCTCTTTTCTTGTTCAACTGTAGCAATGGTTAACCTCTTTATTTCCTCAACAGTGGGTCTCCTTATATTACATTGAGCAGGCACCTCAGTAGAGTGATGTTCTACAAGATTTTCCTCAAAATTGGGAAAAACTTGTTGTTCAGCCATGTGGACATTGCACCTTTGATTTGAAACATCATTCTCAATGCCTTCATCTTCTGAAGATGAATATTTCTCCTCAATGGGGTGAAAAATATTTGAGGTCAAATACACTGCGTGATCCTCTCCACTGTTACCCACTAACATTCCTTCTTCCTGCATTTCTTGGGCTGCAACACAGTGGTCTGGGGAATGTGGCCCATCACAACCTTCACACCAAAGGTTATCATTGACCATATACACTCCCTTATTCCTTAATGGATCAGGTGTTTCTTTTTTCCTAGGTCTACCTATTACAGGTTTTCCATCTTTCCAATTTGTATTGTAAAGAATGTCATGTAACCTAGGCCTCTCATTTCTATACGTGTTCTCCTGTTTGTATTGATAATTATTGGCTTGCTGAGGAACCTTAGGATTATCTCTCTTACTGATCATCCCAACAACTTTCCTATTGTTTTCAATGGTCAGTGCTATCTTTTGGGCTTTAGCTAAATCTCTTGGAAACCTGTTTCTTATTTCATACCCTATTTTTGGATCGAATGCATTCAAATAAATACTCAATGCTGTAGAGTCTGGCAACTTTGACCCAGGTGGTATCTTATTCTGCAATTTGTTGAATCTCCAGTTAAAATCATCAATTGAGTCATTCTTATTTTTCTGAATCTGTACTAATTCATGAAAAGTAGCATCTGGTGCACATATATTTCCATATTGTTTGAGAAATCGATCCTGAAATTCTTGGATAGAATCAACAGAAGTTATTGGCAGGCTATTGAACCAATCCCTAGCTTCTTTGGTGAGTGACATCATGAACAACCTCATATGTAAATCTTCATATGGTATATCCAAATCTTGTACAAAAGCATTAAAATTCCTCAAATTATCTTCAACAGTAATTGCCCTACTCCCTGTAAACTTAGGAACAAGACTTCTCCAACTGCTATCATAGGGTAAGGATATAATTGAAACCCTATCAAATCAAACTGTCTAATCATTGTTGTATATTGTTGAGGGGGAGGGTTATGCAAGTGTTGATACTGGTACACTGGATTATTGTATTGTGTATGAAGATATGGCACATATTATTGACCATGAGGTGGTTGGGAATTTGTATGTTGTGATGCAGTATACAATGGATGGTTTGGATGCTTGTATTGATTTCCTATCTGACTTTGGGGAACCTTTGGCTGATTTGAAGGCCTTGCATAATTGTTTCCTTGATTATGAGGCGGTACATACTTTGAAAGACTAGCCATCTGAGCCTTAATTTGGGGTTCCTGCAATTTCATGTCATGGATTTCCTTTATCTTTTGGAACCTCTGTTGTTCCAGTTCTACTTTTGCTCTTTCTACTTCTTGTTTATGAAACTCCAACTATACATCTAATTCTTTGTTAGTCAAGAATTCAAAATTTTCTTGAGGGGTTACATGACCAATAGGCTCACTTTGGTTACTCTCCATTCCTTGATCATTTTACTCTTGATACTTGATTCCTTAAGCTTCAAGTTTAGCATCAAATTCCACCTATTTCTGAGGATTATAAAAAGGATTTCTTTTTTCTTCAGGAGTACAAGGTTCTCCACTTGAACTATATATCCATGTATCATAACGGTCATATGTATCACAATGTGGTCTTGATGCTTTGTCTTTGTTTGTTATGCACATTTCATCAACTATCTTCTTACAATTATCATCCTTATGTGTCCACTTACTATTGCTAGCAGGACCTCCTTTGTGTTGGGATCTTCTACCATTCATATTGAATAGATGCAATGTTATTTTCAGAGTCGCCACTCACTTTCTTAAAAGTGAGAAAAGATCATATATTCTTGATTTTATCCCTAGTGGAATCACTTTTTCCTAAAAATTCTCAAATTATGAATCTTTCTTCAATGACTCTATATGATGGTCTTCAATCAGATATTCTACAAATAATTTCCCTAGTAGAGTCACCAATTTGTTAGCTCTCAAAACCGTAGGTTTGAACCACAAGAGGTTTCCAAGCTCTCACAACGTTTTTGGCTAACAGAAAAGGCCAAATAAATTGAACCTTCTACTCTTTAGGTAATACTAGACCTAGGCGGGTGTACCTATGACAATGAAGCAGGCTTGACTTTTATTTATTTCCTAAAGTAATTTACCCACACTAGCAAATGGGAGTGGATAAATGAATTTTATTTTGTTACAAATTGTATAAGCAATATCAAGGATAAAATCTAAATATGTTCAGATGTAAAAATGAATGAAACTAAACAGTAGAATGGTAGAGACTAGTGCCTTATAGGGTGTGTAGAGTCAAATGAAAGATCTGAAATAAGTAACTTCTTTCTAGCAGATACTCTAATTGTTTGGAATATAAATTTGAGTTTATAACTTGTATAAACATGCCAGAATATGATTACCAAGCTCTTCTTAATGATCCAAATGAGATTCCCTAATTACTATGATTGACTAAAAGGATTTAATCTTTCCTTGAAAGAACCAATTAATCAAACCATACAGATACAACAAGTATGCACTAATAAACTGAAAAATATCTTTGATGTATTAGTTTAAATAATTAGAATACATCAACCTTAGAGACAACTTCAACAATACTTTCAATTAAAATAACAAACAATTGATACTAGAAATCAGCCACCAAATCAAATGACTTCCATTGAAATCTCCATTGTTTCAAACATGCATCATAGTATCATAATTGTTAAACATTGTAATTTTCTATATCTTCCTTATTCCATCTCCCTCCTCTCGCTATCAAAAATTGGTATTTATATATCAATAGCATGAAAGGACATGTCCTTTCATATTCAAATTTGAGCAATCTGTTTACTCGGGCTTTTACCAATGTTCATTAAACACCCACAAAAACATCATGTAGTTTCCCCAACATTTTGTGTCTCTTTGACTATTATCCGATCATATACCGCTATGATGTCTTGCAGTTTCACCGACGTTCTGAGTCTCCCCGAAAGTTTTTTCCCTTTAGTCTTAAGTATGTCACTATGAATTTCACCAATGCAAACCTATCACTGTGACTTTGGAAGTCAGATAGATGTTCTTCCACTTACTTTGTGTCTTGTCGAAAATTTTACTTCAGTCTGTTTCTTTTGTCAATTATGATCGCTGAGACATAATGATTTTATTGCCGATGGAAGAACACTAGGTGTGACCTTCTTAGCTCTCTCCAATGAATTTTATCTAGCCAATAAATTTCGTTATCACTGAGACCATGAATATCGCCAAGTCCCTTTACTGATGTAATTCTGTCGTAGCGACATGGTGGGTCAGCAAGACTTCCTCAAACTCACCCTGATAACATTATACTACTGAAAGAATCGTCGAGACCAGATGAATGCTTCAGGACACTACTCTGATGACTCTAGTCTCGCCGACACATCTCTGCTTTATCAGAAAGACCAAATGAATGTTGCGGGACTTCACTTCGATAGCCCAAGTCTGGTTGATATAGTTCTTTGTGCTTCAACCAGTAAGACACATATGTGCTCGATATGACTCACCCCAATGAACATTATCTTGCTGATAGAATCATTTTTTCGCTGTGACTGTGAACTATATCTTCCCGATGTGTATCCTCAGATGAAATCATATTGGTAAGACATTCTTGACCTCTTGCCGATAGACTGAAAAAGATATACGTTAGTATAAAATGCTTTATGGATCAGGAAGACCCTCATCATCTCTTGCCAATATGATTTATACATTGAAATACTTAGGGTTAGATGAATTCTATTGGACCAAATGACCAAAACCAGCTAAAACATGGGAAAAATGTTACGAAAAGAAGATTTTTGTACTCATGGTATGGGCTTCTTAGGAAGCTTATGGGTAGAAAAAGCCATAAAATTTTGAAAATTTTGCAGTTCTAACACCCCTTTCCTAGAGCCTATGTGGGTCATGTTAGCTCTCAAAAACATAGGTTTGAACCACGAAAGGTTGCCAAGCTTTCACAACATTTTAGGGTAACAGACAAGGTCAAGAGATTTTTGACCTTCTACTCTTCAGGTGCTGCTAGACCTAGGCGGGTGTACCTATCCGAATGATACAAACTTGACTTATGATTATCTTTCATGCAATAATTTGTCCATGATGGCAAATGAAAATGGACAAATAAAATCAAATTTGGTATAAATTGTATACCAATATTCAAAACTAAACCCTAATATGTTCGGTTAACAGATGTAAAAAATATGAGTGAAACTAAAGAATGAAAACGAAAAGACCAGTGCCTTATAGAGTATGCGGAGTCAAGAAAAATCTGAAAAAAGTACTCCATTCTGGCAGACATTCAAGTTGTTTAGCATTTATTTGGTTTATAGCTTGTATAAACCTGCAAGGTTATTATTACTCAATTCTTCTTAGTGATCCAATTGACATTCTCTAATTACTATGATCAATTTAAAGAATTTAATCTTTACTGGAAAGAAACAATTAATTCACCATACAAATGCAAAAAATGTGCACTAACAAACTGGATATAAACTTGTTACGCCAATTCAAATAACTAGAAAACATCATACAGGAGACAACTTCAATAATTCTTTCAACGAACCCCATAAACAACTGATACCAGAAACAACTGGACAATTGTATTAGATTTCAATTGATATCTCCATGATTTTACATATGCAACACAATCTCATCTTTGCCAAAAAATTGTATTCTATTGTATCCCCACTATCCTCTATTCTATTCTACTTATCCCCCTCATTTAGTTTCCAAAATGGATATTTATACATTGAGAATACGAAAGGATGCATCCTTTCAGAAATTAGAAATATCAAATGTTTTACAAAACAAAAAGTTAGAGGATACTTAAGCTCTATTAAGCCACATTTGAGTTTTAGCAAGATGATCTAAATAATCCTAGCACTCGTATGTGTCCGCATCTCCAACAACATTCTAGATCGTGATCTCCATCCTTATCATCTCTTCATTTTGCTCGCTCACTTCTTCTAATGTTGTATCCTCTGCAGAAGCTAACCTCATGACTTCATTCAATATTGACTCACATTCAGTTTTCCACCTGGTGGCTTCTTTCAATTCCACTTTATCATCAGAGAATGTGATCACAGTTTTCTTGGCAGCATCAATCAACCCCTGTTCATCCCCCTGCAGCTCAACATAGAAGTTTCGATGACGATTTACAATATGATCTGCAGCCTCAAGTGCTGCACTGTTAGAAGCATCTCTTTGGGCTATCTCATGAAACTTCTCCATAATTCATCCATCCATCCTTGTATTCTCTTTTAATGCAACAAGAGTATGAGAGTATTTTCCCCACAGTTTACTCAACCAAGATGTCAAATTATCCTGCCTCTTCTTGACAATTGCTGCAATTGCATCATGCTTTCCCTGAGAATAAGCATTTGATCCTACCCAATGATCTTTTGCCTGAGAGCTTTCTCCTTGAGTGAGCATTTTGGTTGGCCCCATTGAAATACCAACCAATTCTTTCAATCTATCATTCTCTCTCAACATTCTTTCATTATTTTCTTTGTTCATTTCTCTTTCTTTTATCAGCATCTGAATTTGTGCTTTATTCAATTTTGCAATATTGACCCCAATTTCTGCAGTAGCCACAGGATCGGCCTCTCCAACTTTTAGGGTCATGACATGGCCAAATGCCCTCTTTGTATCAATTACCACTGATTTCCTGTGGTGTGGGTACAAATCCCATATCATCAATGATCCTTCATTAGTATTGTACTTGGAACCTGCATACACCTCTGTTACCTTTTCTCTGTCGAGCTTGTGTGTAGCATTGTTGTCCCTCAAGAAACTATTAAAAACCAATGTAGAGTTCAAGTCAAGGCCAAGAAAGATCATGACACCAGCGTTCTCCAACATTTTCCTCCCCTTTTCAAGAGTCATATTTGTCATTTCATCATCCACATACTTTCTCAATTGGCCCAACAACTGTTCCTCATTTCCTAAAGTGACATCATCAACATTTTCTCTTATCTCCTTCCCCTTCTGCTTATAGAATAATGCCTTGAATTTTGGGGAATTTATAAACTTATCATCTGAAACAAATGATCTATATTCCATATACCTTGCATCATTATCACCACTTTTAGTACTCTATTCTCTAGTTGGGAAAACATATTGCTGAGTCCTCAACCTGGATACCCTTTCTGGTTTTCCGTGTGGCACATTATCTTTTGGTGTCTCCTCCCCTAAAGACAATTGCTCTGTATCCTGCAGCCCTTGGTTATATCTTTCAACTACCATTTCAGCTTCATCTTCATCCAAATTCCTAATCATATCATCAAAGGGATAGGGTACATTCTGATACCCTCCAAAGTTTATCTTCATCTTGGCAGAATTGATAAATCCTTCTAGGTCAAAGTTCTTCCTGGGTGCTCCTCTCTTCATAATATAATGCAACAACCTATCAAGGATCAAATTGTAGCCTTCTTTAGCCAACACGGTGAAGTCACCAAAACACAATGTACTAGGCATAAAAGATTGCTTCCCAAAAGAGCTGAAATGCATCACACTGCAGTAATCCATCTGTCTGACAATTTCCAAATATGCCACTTTGTTTGGAACTGTCCTTGGCAGAATGAAAGGGGCATCTTCAAATCCATATACTATGATCGTTGTAGCTCCCTCCAAATAATACCAATCTCCCCAATTATGATCAATTAGCCCATTGAAATATTTTGGCCAAAGGAATCTTTTAATCTCATCAGTCAATGAATAATTACAAGCAAATTGATACAGCTTATACAAAGTTTTTACAAAATATTCCTCGAAATGAATGAAACTGGAACTAGCAAACCTGCTGTCCCAAATAGCAGTCCACAATTGAATAGGCAATGCTTCACCTTCCTTACCAATTTGAGAAATCCTCAATTCTGGAGGCCACACTCCTAACTCATGTCCAAAATTTAGCACCAAGTGCATCAACAATGAATAGTGTCTGAGATGAACAATAGATTATCCACCCTTGATAGCCATCAACCCTGAATCAAGCCCCTTAGAAATGTATGAGGCATAGTCAAATGGCCTAGAATTGTGATGTTGGATATCTGTTGTGATAATCATTCACACAATTGACATGAATTATGGGGCATCCATTCCCAACACCCGACACACTGAGAAATATGTGTACTTCATATAGGGCTCAAAAAATTCCACATGATAAGCAGGCCTCTCACTATCTTGCAAAGGATTTGGCTTACTACCCTGTTTAATCCTGTGAATTGGCAACCTCCATCCCTTATAAGTCATATCCATTCTTGAGAATTCCTTCTCCAATTCTTCACAACTGATCATTTCATTGTAGAACCCTTCCAATTTGAAAACCTCACCTATTGCTTCTTTTGACACATATATCTGTGGTTTTCCAGACAGATCACATATAGCTTTATGTGTTGGATCATAATGGTCTGCAAGCAATTTTACTAGTTTGGCATTCACAAACACATTAGGGCACACCAGTTTCCCCACATTCAACTTCCATGGATTACAGACTGGTTCAAAATGGTTTCTCCTATGATAGTGAAAATTGAAAAGTTCATACCCTCTTACAACAGTCCAGACATCACCTATGAATTTGCATTTATCATCCAATTTATCAACTTCTGCCCTAAGTTGTGTGGACCTTCTAGCTTTAGGCCCTGAACCAGGTAGCTAGTCAATAAGGTCCTGGTTTAACCTCCTTTCAGTGCCCTCATGCTCTGTATCAACCTTTTGTTTCTTTCCCTTTGACTGACTACTCTCACCAATTTTCCTACTTCTAGCTTTTCTAGAACCAGTAGATTCCATTCTTTCGAAACTACAGAATCAAAAAATGTGGAAGGCTAGGAAACAATTACTTACAGTATACTGCTTGAATCTCCTCAGACTGAATGGATGTCCACGTTCTCTGTTCACCTTGCTAATTCTTCTACAATCAATTCGGCACTGAAGCATTGATTAAACCTTCGCTGTTATATCACGTCACCCCATTAATGAAGCACAAATGAAGGCTCATTTGAAATTGGCACTGTCGCATCAAATGTCCTATCGGTCAGAGATTTTCAAATCTGGGGCGAAGTCCTTTTGCAACGTTTATTACACCTTTCACCAAGACATTTTGTGGTCTTACGAAACTTGGAATCAAACTGATGACTATCACCTCTATTTTCCATGTCGTTGTGACATTACCAAGTCGGGGAAATGTCTCATAGAGTTCACTGTGTCCTACCGATATGCATTCTTCAAGTCATTCTCGAGTCGCTGAGATAAAATCACCCATTCGCTGATGAAAACACACTTCAGCATGACCATTGAGTTTCTCACCGACAAAATAAATCTTACTGATGGAAAAATTCCATTGACAAAACCATGAACTTTCGCGAAGACTCATACCGATACCAAATGTCTCACCGAACCCATTCCTCCAGATTGCTCCATTCGGTGAGACTTGCCCTGAAATACTCTGATAGAGTCCCCTTGTATTTAGTTCGGCAAGACATGAGCCACTCGCCAAGAGCTTACCCCGATGCATGTGAGTCTTACCGAGATGTTTGCTTGTGAGCCGATCGGTGAGACAATATGATTTCGTTATGACTTCACGCTGATACCAATCAGTTTGGCCGAAATGACCCTTCTATAAGCTAGTCGGTGAGACATATTGAATTCGCCGTGACATTACATCGATGCCCCAACCTATGCTAATGTATCTTTTCATACACTGGTCGGCAAGAGATAATAGTTCGTTGTGACCTCATCCCAAATATGATTCTTATGCCGATATGAAAATTTATATCGCCGAAACAAAAGAAGTATCCTGCCGATAGTCTGCAACAAACATACATTAGTGAAAAATATAGGTCAGGGAGACCTTCACCCTGTCTTGCCAATATGGGTAATACAATGGAATGTGAAGGACTAGATGGATTTAAATGGAACTCATGACATAAAATAAGCAAGACAATATGAAGAGGTAATTTTATGCTTATGATGAGGACTCATTTTAGAAACTCATGAATGCAATTCACTGTGAAAATTTCAAAATTTTACAGTTGTAACAGTGGCTTCGTCTAGGGATGAATGATAGTAAGATCATTACAAGGATCCAAATTTATGGGTGAGTAGACCAAACTCAAGGTGATAGATTATGTGAGCAAGGCAGCATGAACAGGAATGCAAGTGACCCTACACTATTGTACATGGAAAATATATTATGAAAGAAGGAAAATCAGGATTGTCCATTTACTAGCAAGTCCTGTTCCTTTTATTTCCTAAAAAATTATGCATGGAAAAGAATTTTAAAGAGGATCATCTAGAGTTTTCCATGCACTGGAAACCCTTAATCCTCTGTGTTACTCATGAGAAAAAATGTTTCAGAAATTTCCCATGTACAGGAAATTCCTGATCTTCACCAGCCATATTCTGTAGATAGTATGAGTCTTCGCCTTTCTTTCCAACCACAACAAAAGGTCCCAGCCACAAAGCTTCAAATTTACCATGCTTTCCCTTCTCCTAGCACCTTGCATTCCACATCAGTACCAGATCACTTTCTTCAAATTTCCTATCCTTTGTTTTTTTGTCAAATAGATATTTCATCTGCGTCTGTAACTTTATGTTTTGATTTTGGGCAACTCTCCTTATTTCATCAATTTCAGCTAGTTGCTCCATTCTTTCCTCCATGGGTTCAGGAACATCCAAATCTTCCTAAAGGAAAAATTTGTAGACTACTAACAAATTCTGCAAAGGCATCCTAGCCTGTGTTCCATACACTAATTCAAATGGAGATTTCCCAATTGCCTTTTTCACTATAATCCTATCAGCCCAAACAACCAATTTTAATTTTGCATCCCAAGCTTTCTTGTTCTGACCTAACATCCTCCTTATAATCTTCAGAAGACTTTTATTACTAGATTCAGCTTGACCATTAGCCTATGGATGGTAAGGGGCTGCATAAGAAATAGTAATACCATTTGAACTACAATTTTTTTTGAATTCATCTAATCTGAAACACATCCCGTTATCAGTGATCAACCTCAATGGTGTACCAAACCTAATAATGATATTATCCATCAGGAACTATGTCACCACCTTACTTGTAGCTTGTTTAGTTGGGATCGCCTCTACCCATTTGGTAAAATAATCAGTGGCCACCAGTATCCACCTATGTCCACCACTTGTTTTTTCTTTTATCTCTCCAATGAAATTGATTCCCCATTGATGAAAAGGGGCATCAGCCTGCATGGGTTGAAGTGGAAAAGCTCCCTGATACTTTAGTTTTCCAGAGAATTTCTGGCAAGCTTCACATTTTCTCACATATGTAAAAGAGTCATTAAAAACCTTTGGCCAATAATACCCTACCCTGAGAATTTTATGCTTAGTTGTCTTTGCTGAGTAATGTCCCCGACAAACTCCTTCATGCATTTCACTTAAGACATGCATGGCTTGTGATTCATCCAAACACAATAATAGTATACCATCCATATTCTTCCAAAAGAGATCTCCATCCATGAAGACATACTTAGATGCCTGCAACTTCAGCGTTCTTTTCTAGTTGTCATTCAATCCCTCTGGACACTTCATGTATTTAAGATAATGTATGACATCTATATACCATTGAGTATGCTCAATTCTTGCAATTGTATTCTCTCCCTCTACATTGCAAATTTGGTTCGCTTCAATATTTGCTTCTATCATCAACTTAGCTAAGCCCTGACCTCTTACCAGTTTAGTAATTTGTATCTCCATGTCAAATTCTTGGATTTTGTTAATCCATTTACATCTTTTTCCTGTTACTTCTGACTGTGTCAAAATATCCTTGACAGTTGTGTGAGGAACATAAGAAACCACCTTTGCTCCAACAAGATATGGCCTGAAAGCTTTTACAGCTTTCACTAGTGAAAATGCCTGTTTTTCCATTATATCATACTTCAATTCAGACCCATGTAATGACTTACTGAAGAAGGACACAGGTTGTTCATGACCATCCTCATTCTTTTGCAACATAACAACAACAATAGTGTGCATTGAGGCAAATGAAAATATCTAGAAAGGATTTGAAAAATCCAGAGATTTAACGATGGGAACCTCCTTGATAGCTCGTTTGATGGATAAAAAAGTTTCCAAAGATTTTGCAGTCCATTCTACCTTTTGTCCTTTTTTCAACATTTTTGACATGGGTTTAATGATCACAACAAAGTTAAAAACAAATCTCCTAACAAAATTAATTTGTCCAAAAAATTATTGTATAGCCTTAACAATTTTAGGGACAGGAACTTTATCAATGGCCTCAACCCTTTTAGGGTATATCCTAACCCCCTCCTTTGAAACAATATGTCCCAAGAGCTTACCCTCTGTAACCACAAAATGGCATTTCTTAGGGTTCAAGCTAATACCATATTCAATGGATTTTATAAATACCTTTTCCAGATGATGAACATGATCTTCAGAGTTCTTTGAGTAGGCAGTGAGGTCATCTTGATACACCACCATGATGGCATTGATCAAATCAGCAAATGCCACATCCATAGCTCTTTGGAAAGTCACCCCTGCATTAGTGAGACCAAATGGCATTCTTATGTATACATATGTTCCCCAAGGAGTTGTAAATGTTGTCTTATATTGCTCAGACTCTTTGACCATAACCTGGTTATACCCTAAAAACCCATCCATCATAGACAGCAATTCGCACCCTGTTACCTTATGCAATACAACTTCCATATTGGGTAAAGGATAATTATCTTTAAGGGATGCTATGTTTAGATTTCTAAAATCTACACAAAACCTAATATCTCCATTCTTCTTTCTCACAGTGACCAAGTTTGAAACCCATGTTGAGTGCCTGATTGGTTTAATAATTCCATCGTCTCTGAGTTTTGCCAATTCCTCTTGCATTTTAGGCTCCAAAGTTGGATTTATAGGTCTTTGCTTTTGTCTGAATGGCTTAGCATCTAGCTTCAATGGTATCTCATGCTAAAACAAATCTTCCCTGTATGCTTTTAAATCATCATAAGACCATGCAAACACATGTTTATACTTTTTCAGCAATTCAATCAACATTTTCCTTATTGGAGGGCTTATCTTTTTCCCTATGTACACCTTTTTTGGTGCCATCTCAGTTCCCAAGTTAATTTCTTCAATATATTCCCTTTTAATTGGTGTTTGTTTCATGAGAGAGCGATCATTCCCATCATACACCCTCTCCAATGCCACTAAACCTTTAGGAAGCTTATTTGTTTTGAGCTGTAAGATTTCTTTCCCAAAGATTGTTTGCTTGCCATCCACTTCTTCAACAAAGGCATTGAAGTCGATCTCTTGGGCTTCAAACTGATCTATACAGTGGAGGAACTTCAAAAGATCAGTATCATCATTGAAGACCTGCCAACTATAAATGTTGTCAGGAACAACAGGCCTTGTCTTGAATTCAATTTGTGACACCCCAGCCAATGTAATATCATCTCTTTTCAATGCTACATTTGCTATAAAATCAGCCATTATGTTCTTTGATCTATCTACCCATTCAATTGAGAAGGCATCAAACAGCTCAATTGTATCCCATACAACATTTTTGTACTGCTTCAATCTTTTGTTTTTTGCTGCATACTTGGACCTGATTTGTGAAACAACCAACTCTGAATCTCCAAAAACAACCAACAACTTAATTCTATGTTTCACAGCTATAATCAGTCCTGTTAATAAAGCTTCATATTCTGCCACATTGTTTGTACATTCAAATGCTAACAGGAATGAATACTTAAAAGTAATACCTTCCGGTGAAACAAATACTATCCATGTTCCATTACCTTCTTGGTTGTAGGATCCATCAAAGTACATCTTCCACACACTGTTGTAATTCTGTGCAGCATGCTTCTCAATTGGATCACTATTGGTTAATTATGGCTGGGTTGGTTCTATATTAAAACTCCCAAGATCAACATCACAGAAATAATTGATTTGATCTTGTGGTACACAATCAATAAGCTAGTTCATCATCGGCTCCCTGTACAACTTCACCTCTTGGCCATTTACCGGAATTGTTGCATAAGATAGATCAAACTGAACATTTCCACCAATTGTTGCCATCCATTGTCTTGATAAAAGCATACCAAATTGAGGAGTGTCTATTACTATTATATCAATATTGTAAGCCACTTGAGGATAATCAGCTAGCTTAACTTCAACATCTTTCATTATACCTACCACAGGAACAGGTTGGTTATCCATTGCATAACATTTTCCTTCATGTGTATCCACCCACATGCCTAGTTGTTTCATCACTCCTATAGGCATAATATTCATGGTAGCACCGGAATCTATCATGCAATTCCTCAATAATTTTTTATTTATAAGTAATGTAGTAAAGAAAGGATCAACTTGTGGAGGACTTGTCAACACATTACTCATGCAGATTTCTGGGACATTTAATTTATCCTGCTTATTTTTAGCAGCCATCTTATTTTTAGAATTTACATGTTTTTCATTTTCATTTGTTATCAATTGCACAGCACTGTCCCTGTATTCCTTAATTTTCATCATTTCAAGAAGTGGAACAGACATCTTTACCTGAGACAAGGCCTGAGTGAAATCAAAAGAGGAACCTTCTGCCTTAATCGTTTTCTTTTGTTCTAATGTTTCTCCTTTGTTCTCTTCCTTTTCTCTTTTACCTGGCTGATCTGTCTTTTGAATTTCTTTGCGTGATTCTTTCACTGCATCCTTTTGGATAGGCTTTTGTTTTCTTTCTTCATGTTGTTTGTTTTCAACCCTTTTTCGCAATTCCTTGTATTGCCTTTTGCTCTTTCATGAAGATTCCCCTAGGAACACCTTCCTTCTCATTTACTGTCCTATTTCTCAACCAGTACTTATTCTTTGCTTCTTCAACAACAGTGACAGTTAATCTCTCTATCTCCTCTTTAGTGTGTTTCCTCATGCTGCCCTGAGTAGGCATCTCATCAGAATGTTGCTTTGTATAATCTTCTTCAAAATTAGAAAGGATCTGCTGCTCAGCCATATGGACATTGTATTTCTGATTTGAGACATCATACTCATAACCTTCATCCTTTGAAGATGAATATCTCTCCTCCACATGGTGAAAAGTGTTCAAAGTTAAATACACTTTATGATCTTCTCCACTATTTCCCATCAACATTCCTTCCTCTTGCATTCTTTGGGCTACAATGTAGTAATCTAGGGAATGTGGCTTATCACAAACTTCACAGAAATAATTGTTATTTACCATATAAGTTCCCTTCTTCCTCAATGGATCAGGAGTTTCTTTGTTTCCATGCCTATCAGTTACAGGCTTTCCATCCTTCTAGTTTGTATTATAGGGCATGTCATGTAACCTCGGCCTCGGCCTATCATTCCTGTATGTGTTCTCCTGTTTATATTGATAACTATTGTTTTGTTGAGAAGCCCTTGGGTTTTCTCTCTTATCAATTATCCCAGCAGCCCTCCTATTGTTTTCAATTGTCAATGCTGCCTTCTGAGCTTCAGCCAAGTCTCTTGGGAATCTATTTCTTAATTCATATCCTATTTTAGGATCGAATGCATTCAGGTAAACACTCAAAGCTATAGAGTCTAGAAACTTTGATCCAGGAGGAATTCTATTCTGTAGCTTATTGAATTTCTGGTTGAAATCATAGATTGAGTCATTCTGATTTTTTTTAATTCACATCAATTCGTGAAGAGAAGCATCAGGTGCACTTTGATTCCCATATTGCTCAAGGAATTAGTTCTGAAATATTTGGAGAGAATAAATTGAGGCTGTTGCTAGGCTATTGAACCAATCCCTAGCTTCTTCAATAAGAGACATCATGAATAATCTCATATGCAAATCTTCATAAAGAACATCCAAATCCTGAATGAAAGCATTGAAACTCCTTAAATGATCCTCGACAGTGATTGCATTACTCCCTGTAAACTTAGGCACCAGGCCTCTCTAGCTGCCATCCATAGGATAAGGATACAACTGAAACCCTGCCAAGTCAAATTGTCTAATCATAGTGGTATACTGATGAGGAGGAGAGTTGGTTGGATATTGATACTGGTACATAGGGTTATTATATTGTGCATTTTGCTGTGGCACATGATGTTGACCAGGAGGTGGATGATTTGTATGTTGTGTGGGAATATGAGGTAGATGATTTGGCTATCTATATTGATTCCCAATTTGATGGTGAGGGATCCTTGGTGGTTCAGAATACCCAGCACCATGATTACCCTGTTTATGAGGTGCTACATATTTTGAGGGGCAACCAGCTATCTGAGTAATATTCTGAGTTTTTTGCAATTTGAATTCTTTCATTGCTTGTATCATCTGGGCTTTTTCCTGTTCTTCCCTCTCCTTTTTCTGAGATTCAAACTGTGCTTTAATTTCTTCATAAGTTAAAGATTCATAATCTTCCTGAGGAGCTTCTTGATCAGTGGGTCCATTTTGATTACCTTCCATTGTTTGGTCATATTCATGCTGAATTCTAAGTTGTTCAGCTTCAAAATTAGCATGCCACTCTGCCTATTTCTAAGGATCATAAAAAGGATTCTTTTGATCTTCCGGGGTACAAGGCTCTTCACTTGAATTATCCTTCCATGTGTCATAATAGTTATATGTTTCACCATGAGGTATTGATGATTTGTCTTTGTTCGTCATGCACATGTCCTCACTTTTCCCTTTACCCTTGTCAACCTTATCATTTTTGTATGTCCATTTACTACTGCCAGCAGGAGCTCCAGAATGACCCCCCCTGTATTGATATCTTCCATTCATATTGCAATGTTTTATCAGAGTCGCCACTCACTTTCTTAAAAGTGAGAAAATGTTTAATGTTTCCTATTCCTAGCGGAGTCTATACATAAAATTTATGACTCTATGATTAAGGCGCAGATTCTTTGTTCTCCCCAGCAGAATCGCCAATTTGTTAGCTCTCAAAAATGCAGGTTTGAACCATGAAAGGTTGCCAAGCTTTCACAACGTTTTAGGGTAACAGACAAGGTCAAGAGATTTTGGACCTTCTACTCTTCAGGTGCTGCTAGACCTAGGCGGGTGTACCTATCCGAATGATATAGACTTGACTTATGATTATCTTTCATGCATAATTTGTCCATGATGGTAAATGAAAATGGACAAATAAAATCAAATTTGGTATAAATTGTATACCAATATTCAAAACTAAACCCTAATATGTTTAGTTAATAGATGTAAAAAATATGAGTGAAACTAAAGAATGAAAATGAAAAGACCAGTGCCTTATAGGGTATGCAGAGTCAAGAAAAATATGAAACAAGTACTATGTTCTAGAAAACATTCAAGTTATTTAGCATTTATTTGGTTTATAGCTTGTATAAACCTGCAAGGTTATTATTACTGAGTTCTTCTTAGTGATCCAATTGACATTCTCTAATTACTATGATCAATTTAAAGAATTTAATCTTTACTGGAAAGAAACAATTAATTGACCATACAAATGCAGCAAATGTGCACTGACAAACTAGATATAAACTTGTTACACCAATTCAAATAACCAGAAAACATCATACAAGAGACAACTTCAATAATGCTTTCAACGAACCCCATAAACAATCGATACTAGAAACAACTGCACCATTGTATTAGATTTCAATTGATATCTCCATGATTTTACATATGCAACACAGTCTCATCTTTTCCAAAAAATTGTATTCTACTATATCCCCACTATCCTCTATTCTATTCTTCTTATCCCCCTCATTTCATTCCCAAAATGGATATTTATACATTGAGAATACAAAAGGACGCGTCCTTTCAGAAATTGGAAATATCAAATGTTTTACAAAACAAAAAGATAGAGGATAATTAAGCTCTATTAAGCCACATGTCAGTTTTAGCAAGATGATCTAAATAATCTTGGCACTCGTATGTGTCCGCATCTCCAACAGCATTCTGGATTGTGATCTCCATCCTTATCATCTCTTCATTCTGCTCGCTCACTTCTTCTAATGTTGTATCCTCTGCAGAAGCTAACCTCATGACTTCATCCAATATTGACTCACATTCAGTTTTCCACCTGATAGCTTCTTTCAATTCCCCTTTATCATTAGAGAATGTGATCATAGTTTTCTTGGCAGCATCAATCAACCCCTGTTCATCCCCCTGTAGCTCAACATAGAAGTTTCAATGACGATTTACAATATGATCTGCAGCCTCAAGTGCTGCATTGTTAAAAGCATCTCTTTGGGCTATCTCATGAAACTTCTCCATAATTCGTCCATCCATCCTTGTATGCTCTTTTAATACAGCAAGAGTATGAGAGTATTTTCCCCACAGTTTACTCAACCAAGATGTCAAATTATCCTGCCTCTTCTTGACAATTGCTGCAATTGCATCATGCTTTCCCTGAGAATAAGAACTTGATCTTACCCAATGATCTTTTGCCTAAGAGCTTTCTCCTTGAGTGAGCATTTTGGTTGGCCCCATTGAAATACCAACCAAGTCCTTCAATATATCATTCTCTCTCAACATTCTTTCATTATTTTCTTTGTACATTTCTCTTTCTTTTATCAGCATCTAAATTTGTGCTTTATTCAATTTTGCAATATTGACCCAAATTTCTGCAGTAGCCACAGGATCAGCCTCTCTAACTTTTAGGGTCATGACATGGCCAAATGCCCTCTCTGTATCAATTACCACTAATTTCCTATGGGGTGGGTACAAATCCCATATCATCAATGATCCTTCATCAGTATTGTACTTGGAACCTGCATACACCTCTGTTACCTTTTCTCTATCGAGCTTGTGTGTAGCGTTGTTGTCCCTCAAGAAACTATCAAAAACCAATGCAGAGTTCAAGTCAAGGCCAGGAAAAATCATGACACCAACGTTCTCCAACATTTTCCTCCCCTTTTCAGGAGTCATATTTGTCATTTCATCATCCACACACTTTCTCAATCGGCCCAGCAACTGTTCCTCATTTCCTAAAGTGACATCATCAACATTTTCTCTTATCTCCTTCCCCTTTTGCTTATACAAGAATGCCTTGAATTAAGGGGAATTTATAAACTCGTCATCTGAAACAAATGATCTATATTCCATATGCCTTGCATCAACATCACCACTTTCAGTACTCTGTTATCTAGTTGGGAAAACATATTGCTGAGTTCTCAACCTGGATACCCTTTCTGGTTTGCCCTATGGCACATTATCTTTTGGTGTCTCCTCCCCTAAAGACAATTGCTCTGTATCTTGCAGCCCTTGGTTATATTTTTCAACTACCATTTTAGCTTCATCTTCATCCAAATTCCTAATCATATCATCAAAGGGATAAGGTACATGCTGATACCCTCCAAAGTTTATCTTCATCTTGGCATAATTGATATATCCTTTTGGGTCAAAGTTCTTCCTAGGTGGTCCTCTCTTCATATTATAATGAAACAACCTAACAAGGATCAAATAATATCCTTCTTTAGCCAACACAGTGAAGTCACCAAAACACAATGTACTAGGCATAAAAGACTGCTTCCCAAAAGAGCTTAAATGCATCACACTACAGTAATCCATCTGTCTGACAATTTCCAAATATGCCACTCTATTTGGAACTGTCCTTGGTAGAATGAAAGGGGCATCTTCAAATCCATATACTATGATCACTGTAGCTCCCTCCAAATAATACCAATCTCCCCAATTATGATCAATTGGCCCATTGAAATCTTTTGGCTGAAGGAATCTTTTAATCTAATCAGTCAATGAATAATTACAAGGAAATTGATACAGCTTATACAATGTTTTTACAAAATATTCCTTGAAATGAATGAAACTAGAACTAGCAAACCTGCTGTCCCAAATAGCAGTCCACAATTGAACAGGGAATGCTTCACCTTCCTTACCAATTTGAGAAATCCTCAATTCTGGAGGCCATACTTCTAACTCATGTCCAAAATATAGCACCAAGTGCATCAACAATGAATAGTGTCTAAGATGAACAATAGATTATCCACCCTTGATAGCCATCAACCCTGAATCAATCCCCTTATTAATGTATGAGGCATAGTCAAATGGCCTGGAATTGTGATACTGGATATCTGCTATGATAATCATTGGCACAATTGACATGAATTCTAGGGCATCCATTCCCAACACCTGACACACTGAGAAATATGTGTACTTCATATAGGGCTCAAACAAGTCCACATGATAACGAGGCCTCTCACTATCTTGCAAAGGATCTGGCTTACTGCCCTATTTAATCCTATGAATTGGCAACCTCCAGCCCTTATAAGTCGTATCCATTCTTGAGAATTCCTTCTCCAATTCTTCACAACTGATCACTTCATTGCAGAACCCTTCCAATTTGAAAACCTCACCTATTGCTTCTTTTGACACATATATCTGTGGTTTTCCAGATGGATCACATATAGCTTTATGTGTTGGATCATAATCATCTGCAAGCAATTTTACTAGTTCGGCATTCACAAACACATTAGGGCACACCAGTTTCCCCACATTCAACTTCCATGGATTACAAACTGGTTCAAAATGGTTTCTCCTATGATACTGAAAATTGAAAAGTTCATACCCTCTTACAGCAGTCCAGACATCACCTATGAATTTGCATTTATCATCCAATTTATCAACTTCTACCCTAAGTTGTGCAGACCTTCTAGCTTTAGGCCCTAAACCAAGTAGCTGGTCAATAAGGTCCTGGTTTAACCTCCTTTCACTGCCCTCATGCTCTGTATCAACCTTTTGTTTCTTTCCCTTTGACTGACTACTCTCACCAATTTTCCTACTTCTAGCTTTTCCAGAACCAGCAGATTTCATTCTTTCAAAACTACAGAATCAAAAAATGTGGAAGGCTAGGAAACAATTACTTACAGTATACTACTCGAATCTCCTCAGACTGAATGGATGTCCACATTCTCTATTCACCTCACTAATTCTTCTATAATCAATTCGGCACTGAAGCATTGATTAAACCTTCACTGTTATATCTCGCCGCGCCATTAATGAAGCACAAATGAAGGCTCATTTGAAACTGGCACTGTCACATCAAATGTCCTGTCAGTGAGAGATTTTCAAATATGGGGCGAAGTTCTTTTTTCAACGTTTATTACACCTTTCGCCAAGACATTATGTGGTCTTACCGACACTTGGAATCAAACTGATGACTATCGCCTCTGTTTTCCATGTCGCTGTGACATTACCAAGTTGGGGAGATGTCTCATAGAGTTCACTGTGTCCTACCGATATGCATTCTTCAAGTCATTCTCCAATCGCTGAGACAAAATCACCCTTTTGCTGATGAAAACACACTTCGGCATGACGATTGAGTTTCTCACCAACAAAATAAATCTTACTGATGGAAAAATTCCATCGGCAAGACCATGAATCTTTGCAAAGACTCATACCAATACCAAATGTCTCGCTGAACACATTCCTCTAGATTGCTCCATTCGGTGAGACTCACCCTGAAATTCTCTGATAGAGTCCCCTTGTATTTAGTTTGGCAAGACATGAGCCACTTGCCAATACCTTACCCCGATGCATGTGATTCTTACCGAGATGTTTGCTTGTGAGCCGATTGGTGAGACAATATGATTTCGTTATGACTTCATGCCGATACCAATCAGTTTGGCCGAAATGACCCTTCTATAAGCTAGTCAGTGAGACATATTGAATTCATTGTGACATTACATCAATGCCCCAACCTATGCCGATGTATCTTTTCATACGCTGGTCGGTAAGAGATAATATTTCGCTGTGACCTCATCCCGAATAAGATTCTTATGCCGATATGAAACTTCTCTATTGCCAAAACAAAAGAAGTATCCTGCCAATAGTCTGCAACAAACATACATTAGTGAAAAATATAGGTCAGGGAGACCTTCACCCTATCTTGTTGATATGGGTAATACAATGGAATGTGAAGGACTAGATGGATTTAAATGGAACTCATGACAGAAAATAAGCAAGACAATACGAAGAGGGAATTTTATGCTTATGATGAGGACTCATTTTAGAAACTCATGAATGCAATTGACTGTGAAAATTTCAAAATTTTACAGTTGTAACAGGTCACATGCCTTAGAATGATCAGTTTTTGCTTGACCAAATTCACCTACCAAAATTTCACTAAGTCTTTTAACTTCGCCGAAGTGCCCCTGCGGGTTTCCCTTCATTTGTTCCTCCTAACTTGGCCCCTCCTTGCATGCTTCGCGTTTTCCATCATTTATGGACATTAGGGACAAGTTTCCTATGGATTTGGGATGTTTTTGTGGTGCCTAAGTGAACTGCCAAGGTTTCATTAAATTTTAGGAAGTTGCAAAATTTTCATTTCGGGAACTAGCCCCTCTGTGGCCATTTTTGGGACTTCGTCCCTCCTTGGCCGTTTTGACCTTCCATTGGTCCCCGATGTTCCAGCTTCTAGGACCCAGCCCCTCTATGGCCATTTTTGGGACTTCATCCCTCCTTGGCCATTTCGACCTTCCAGCAACCCCCAACATTCTGGCTTCTGAGACCTGACCCCTCTGTGGTCATTTCCAGAACTTCATCTCTCCTTGGCCATTTTGACCTTTCGTCGACCCCTGGTGTTCTGGCTTTTGGGACCTGACCCCTCCATGGCCATTTCCAGGACTTCATCCCTCCTTGGCCATTTTGACCTTTCGTCGAGCCCTAGCATTCCCACTTCTGGGACCCAGCCCCTTCGTGGCCATTTCTGGAACTCCATCCCTCCTTGGCCGTTTTGATCTTCTTTCATCCCCAGTCATTCTGGCTTCTGAGACCTAACCCCTCTATGGCCGTTTTTGAGACTCTGTCCCTCCTTGGCTGTTTTGACCTTCCATTGGTCCTCGACATTTTGGCTTCCAGGACCCGGCCCCTCTATGGCCATTTCTGGGACTTCGTCCCTCCTTGGCCATTTTGACCTTCCATCGGCCCCTGACATTATGACTTTCAGGACCCGGCCCCTCAGTGGCCATTTCTGAGACTCCGTCCCTATTTGGTTGTTTTGACCTTCTGTCAACCCCTAGTGTTTCGACTTTTGGGACCTAGCCCCTTCATGTCCATTTCCAGGACTTCATCCCTCCTTCACCATTTTGACCTTCCATCAGCCCCTGACGTTCCAACTTCTGGGACCCAGCCCCTTCATGGCCATTTCTGGGACTTCGTCCCTCCATTTCCATCCAGTATTTTCCTTTTGTGTCGTCGTGTGCTCATTACTATTTCAAAAGGGTGGTGACCCTCTGGATTTCCCCTTCCAAACTTCCACTTTTTTCAAAATGAGTCCAGTCTTGAGGAAGTTTGTCTTAGCACTATTTCTTCCCCTTCTCCCATGTAATATAATTGAAAAATCTTGGTTTTGCTAAGTTTTATGGGGTTCGGGAACTTCCCTTGGGGAATGTTGTCCCCCTGTTCACTATTTGCCTTCCTTCTGTTTTTCGTCCGTCGCTCAACTTCCATTAGCGCTTCCTGGCCTGGCCTTGGGGAATGTTATCCCTCATTCAATGTCTGCCTTCCGTCCATTGTCTGACTTGGTGCCCACCCCCTTGGGCCCACACTAATGTTTATTATCCAGATGAGCTCCAAATATGAATATTATGATCTTTTGATGATGCATGGATGGATCTAACAAGGATTTTGCAAGATTTGACTAATTTTTTCCTTGATTTGTGTATGAAAGCACTTACGACACTTCATGTATGCAGGATTCAAGAAGCCTACTGGAGGTCTATTGGGGAGACCCATTGAGAAAGCCAAACAAGGAAAAGTGCATAGCTTCTTTCACCATTCATTTTATGCCCACCTTTCCTTGTAGCACCCATTAGCAGAGCTGGCATTAGAAGAAGGCATATGTCCTTGAAGGTGGTGGGAGGGAGCAGCTATTTCTTCCTTCCAAACAAATGATAGCGATCCATCATAAGCTGGTTCATCTTATCCAGTGATACAAATCTGCAAACAGGATGCAATCGACTAGCTGAGAAATGTTTCAAATCCATCAAGGGAAGAAGGAAGCTTTTAGACAGTTTCTCCTATAGTGAAAAGGGTAATCAACAAAAGGATATAACTACTATAGCACCTAAGCATTAGATGAAAAAATAGGGAAAAGACAAAAGATGTATTTTAAATTGTTGAATATTGAGGGGTAGGTGAAACCCTAATGCAAATAAATCTGGGCCACTCATTGTAAATCAATCATATCCATTCATTTGTGCTTTGGAAAACTATAAATAGGGGCTTGCCCCTCATTTGTAAAAAGGTTGGACAACTGATGTAAAGACATTTTGCAGCAATAGAAAGTAGTATTGCATGATTTATGGGTGTTCCTTTTGAGTTTTCTCTTTATGTATGCATGGTTCAACTTCCCTATTAGTTTAGGTGTTAGTTTCTTGAATGGAAGTGGTGATGGTGATTGTTGTTTCAATATTTGATGAATTTTTAGCTCATGCTTTTTGTGCTTAATTGATGATGAATCACTTTGTAAAGCTAGTATGAGCTTCCTTCCTTTATTGCTACAACTTAGTTTGATTACATGTGCATGATGTGTGTGTGTAATCTAAAAATTTGCAATCCTTAGAAGATTGCACTGGTTTTGTGTAGTTGTAGGCTTCTCTTGGTCAAGAAAAACCTAGTTTGGGGAGTTTGTCTACTGTAGCAGCCCCATGATCATTGTTCATTCATAGTTTCAGGTTTAGGAACCTCTTATCTTCCCTGTCTTTTTCCTTTTTTTTAATAAGTGACTTTAGGCAAGGTTCATTGCACATTGTAAAGCTAAATACAACGATAAAATGGGGTTCAAGATTGTTGTTTGAACCTACAACAATTGTAAAACAACTCTTCCATCTTAATAACTCCATTTGTAGATGCAAGTTCCCACACTTTGTAACTCATTTGTAATTCCGCCTTGTGATTCTATAAAATCACATAAAACAACTGAGATATTCCAAGCACTATCAAGACCTGACCCAAGAGACCTTGGGGTGATTTTCAGCAACTTGTTGTTGGAAGTCTCCTTTCAAGAGAGGCAGTACACCTACACACTGTCTATGTTGAGAAAGTGTGCAAAAACACCCATCAACAATGCTCATAGTTGGATATTGGTTGCCACATACTACTTCACCAAGTGGGTGGAGGAAATTCCTACGAGGGAAACTAGTAGGGTTTTCATTAATTTCATTATGGACAACATACTGATCATATTTGGTGCCCCTGCAAAGTTAATTATGGGCAATGCTATGTGTTTCAGATCTGAAGAATTCACTAATTTTTTTTGAAGTTATGGAATTTCCGTGTCAAACTCTTCCCCCTATCACCCACATGGAAATGGACAAGGTAAGTCCAATAAAAAGAGCTTCATCAAGATCATGAAGAGAGTCATAGAGAAAAACAAAAGGGCATGGGATTCAAATCTAAAATTAGCTTTATGGGATGATAGAATGACCATAAAGAAGGCCACAGGTAGATCTTCTTATGAGTTAGTATATGGACTTGATGCAAGGATACCAATGAACAACTTATTGCTAGTTTATAAGTTCATCCAGGAATATGAAGAATATATTGATGATAGCATGAGTAATAGGATCAATCAGCTAACATAATTGGATGAATCAAGAAGAGCAGCACAAGATATTAATCTAAAGAGGTAGTTGCAGGTCAAATACCTTTTTGACAAGAAGGCTATAGAGAGAAATTTTTCTACAGGAAATTTTGTATTAATGTGGACTACAAGAAGTCAAGACAAGGGAAAAAATGGTAAATTTGAGGCCCTATGGATTGGTCCTTATGTTGTTTGGGGCAATCATGATGAATATTCCTAATGCTTGCAAAATATTAACAGTGAGATGTTGGAATTGCTAGTGCATGGACAATTCCTTAAACCCTACTTTTCATAGGTAGGACATATCCATGCACATTTGTATCGTAGTTTCTTATTTTGTAATTTTTGTTTTGAGGTTTTGGTGGTTTTCTCTCCCACAAATTACTAGATTCACACTCTTTTTTGTCAAGCAGACGTCCCCAACTAGAGCCACTAGTGGAACCTACAAAATCCATTTCCATTTTGTCAAATTTTGAGTCTCCTAAGGGCTAGGATTCACTTTTCATGCATTAGGGTTATGTAGTAGGGTTTAAAACCCCTTGAGCCTTCATTGTTCATTAAACCCTCTTTAAACCCTAGTTCTATTTTATTTTGTCATTGGATTTTTGTGCCCACTTAGTCCTACCCCTTTTAAGTCATGACTTATGTCATATCTCCCATTTTCCTAAGCGTGTCCCCCTTTTAATTTTTTTCCCCTTTCCTAGGTCTATGTTTGAGATATTTGGTCCCTCAATGTTCTATTTTCCTAGGATTCCCCCCTTTTTAAAACAAATTATGCCCATGTGAATTTTAACATCACTTAAGTTCACCATTAATGGTATACCACTCATCTCATTTCTCTTTGAAGTGGCCCATTTCCACCCCACGATGATTGAAACACTATCTTTCTTACCATTTTTAGGTTCATCACCCATCACCTATTCCATTGTCACCACCAAAAGGCAACCCCTGATGAGTGATGCGGTTAAGCACTTAACCCATCATTTGCTTTGTTACCATCCCTGATTATTTCATGCCTTCTAAAAAGAAACTTGTGACCGCTGATGGGTTGAGTTTCTCCCCATCGCGTGAGATCAAAGCATAGAAAGTTGAGACCGCTTGATGAAAAGTGAATGAGCGATGTGCAATGAAGGGCTCAGATCAAATGAAGAGTATCTGATGGTCAATATTATATTGTGCCCTTGCTTCACATCACTATTGTGAAACAAGGTGTTGGAATTGTTTCTGCAATTTGCGATGGATGGTGCAAATTTAAGAGGTGGATGATCTAATGAATATCATTGATGCTTAGTGCACCGCAATTGTGCTTCACACAAGGGTCTATCTTTCTGAAATGCGTGATGCATGATCAATGTTCTATGTTTAAAGATAGAGATCAATGATGGTGTTTTAATCTTGATTTGATATGCAATTGTGGTTGTTCATTTTAGATCTGATGGCATGTATTCAGGTGTAAACAACTAGTTGTTTGAATCTTCTTAGGTGATGGCTAGAAGTAATGGAACAACTACAACCAGCTAGCAAGATTGATCCAGGACAATTACACATCATATTTTTTGCTTCTCCCAAGCATAATTTATTGTTGAGTGGCACCATTGATATACTGATGTGTTGCAGAGAATGAAATCAATGTCAAGGTATGTTCTTCCCAAATGTGATCATGGATTTCCTGGGAGTGCCATACCCAATTTCTAAGTGCCATTAAGCGAGGGTGTGCTTGAGGTTTTAGGAGCATTCATGTCTAGTGGTTGCATCATTTTGGGGGGAAATTCTCAGCAGACTATGGTTTGACCTGGGTGCTTTGGTCCAAAACCCTAGTTTGATTAGGGTTTGCAATTTGAAATTTGAATCCAAGTTATGCCTACACTATAAAGGAAAATTTTGTGCATTTGGTTGAGGTTCCATCCTCTCTAAATCTTTGTGAGTATTTTTCTTAGTCTGTATAGTGGTTTCTACACTTAGGAAGGAATTTTTGTAATGTTTTCTTTGTAATAACAATAGATGACCCAAATGTTCATTGTGTTGTGCATGTTTTCTTAAATATTGTATTAGCTCTATCATACTCTCTAGTTTTGTACTTACTATCTTTGAATCAATATAATCAAGGATTTTTTTTGGTTCTAAATCACATTTTTTGATCTTGAATGTTTGATTTGTTAGTTTTTGTACAAGGAGCAGAGTAATTTCTTTCAAGTCATATATTAAGGTAGTGATGATACAATAGGGATTTCAAAGAAGTTGATAGTTTTGTTCTTTTGTTGGTTTCTTGTTGTAAGGTATCAAGTTTATAAGAAGCTAGGGTGGGTCTATTATAGGAGTGTTACTTCATTTCTAGACTTTGTGTGAATAATGCACTGGTCAGTCTATGTTCATAAGCTTAAGTCTGAGGTGGATCCAATTTCAAATAAAAAAAAAACCTTTTAATTTCTTTCATTTACTTTTATGTTTATTTCCATACTACGTTAAGCCATTGAAGAAAAGGGAGAGTTGTGTAGATGATTTAGCCCATTGAAGGCTTCCCACCATTGTAGTATGATGATCTGAATTAATGTATAGGGATACCCACCTTGGTCTTGCAAATCCTGAAGTGTAGAGGAGTGGCTTGCTAATCGGTCATCTCCTACTTTTTGGTCACTGACCTAGGTTCTCTGAGTATAAGGAGTAGCTACCCTTTAGGAGATGCTAGACCATTAGCTAGAAACACCAACAAGGGTGTCCCCTAGGTATACTTTTGGACTTTTGGGTTCTTCCCTTTTGACATTATTGACCCACTCTTGATCCTTTTGTGCTACTCCCTTGTCTGATTTGTTTGCTTCTTAGGTATATTTGATAGTAGCTTGAGTGTATCATTTCTATATTCTTCTATCTTCATCATTTCTAGTAAAGGAACTGTCATTTTTATTTGGGACAAAATTTGGGTGAAATCAAATGAAGGGGAATTCACTATTTCTATTTTAGTTAGTTTCTTTTCCTCATGTAAATCCTTTGATTTATTTCTAATTTCACCTTCATCGACCTTAGTTATCTCTTTAAATTTAGCCTTTTGAGAATCCTTATTTTCTCCCTTTCCATGATTTTCCTAATTTACTCCTTTATCTTTTATGAAAAGTCCCCTGAGCTTTCCTTCATCTGCATTTACTATCCTATTTCTTTCTTTATAGTTACTCTTTGCTTGTGCCACTACAACAATAGTAAATGCATTAATTTCCTCTTCTGTTGGTTTCTTAATTGACACTGATTTTTTTTTATGGTGCTTCAGGTAGATAATGATCTATACCACTTCCATTTTCCCAATCAAAGAATATATCTTGTTCTGTAATATGGATATTATGCCTCTAACTGCTTACATCATATTCATACCCACCCTCATTTGAAAAAATGATATTCATCATCAATATGGTGAGGTCTCATTGACAACATATTTATAGTGTGATTCTCAACCTCTTGGTCATAGGGGATGTCTTATTTTTGAAATACCTAGGCCACTACATAGTATTTAGGTGGATGTGGGAGTCTACATTCCACACAACATGGATTACTCTCTAGAATATGTGTTTTATTTTTCTTTAGCAAGTCTGTAGTTTCCTTAAAATTGTGTCTCTGATTCTCATCCATCGGCTTCCCATATTTCTAGTTAGTGTGGTAAGGAATGTCATGGATCCTTGGTATATCATTTCTATAATGGGTATTCTATTTGTGTATATTTTTGTTTGGGTTCGATGGCATTCTAACATCACCTCTTCTACCAACTTCTCCAGTAGCTCTTCTATTTCATTCTATAGTTAATGTATTTCTCTTAGCTTTTCTAGGGATCTAGGGGCTTTACTTTTGAGCTCATACCCTATCTTGGCATCAAATTCATTAATGTATAAATCTACACACATTGATTTTGTTGGTTTCAATTCAGGGGCAAGCTTATTGTAGACTTTAGCAAACCTTATATTGAAATCAGCCACTGACTCATTGTAATTTTTGCAAATATTGGCTATGTTCTTCAAGGTGAAATGTGAACTATAATTAATCCCATATTTCTCTAAAAACTAATCCTTGAAATCTATGAGAGAGATGATTGATGCATCTGGAAAATTTCTATTCCAACCCCTTGCATCTTCCACTAAGGATTGCATGAACAAATTCATTTTGAGATCTCTAGCTTCTATCTCAAGATTTTCCATGATGGTGTCAAAAATTTATGTGTTCCTCTATTGTGATGGCATGGGTCCCTGTAAATTTTGAGATGGAATTCCTCCAATCACTACTAATTGGGTCAGGACAAATTTGATATGTGGTAAAGTCCAATTGTTTATATCCACTTGAAGGTCGTATTAGAAGATGGTTTTGGTTTGGCTGTTGGTATTGGCCTTGAGGACCTTGCTAGTATTGATACTGAGGCACTTTTTTTTTCATGTTTTGGTGAAAGTACACATTTCCCTATGTGTTTTTCTAATATGTGTAGTATTGGTCAGGTGGGATGTATCATTGCCTAGGTGGTGGATAAGATTGTGAAGTGGTGTTGGTATTTTGTGGCTGTGAGCCTTGAGGTGGGATATTATGCTGCACATAATTGGTATGGCTTGGATTTCCATCCATATTGAAAGTTATTTTTGAACTACTTGGAACACCTGTATTATGAGATGTTCCCTATGGATTGGTGTTTTTCCCCTTGCTTATGGGGAGGTACATATTTTGGTGCTTTTGATGAATGGATATTCATCCAGAGCAATTGTTGGGTTAGTTCTTCATGTTCTTTCATCAATTTCCACCTCCTAAGTTCCTCCTTTTGTCTTTCCACATGTTGTTACAATTCATGGGTGGTCATTTTGGTTGTGGAAGTATGAATGACATGATTATCAGTAGGGGAAGCGTGATCCATGAATCGATATTAGGTTTCTTCTCCCTACTATAAGGACGTCCTGTGGTCATACTTCTTTTGGTTTTGTATCCTTATTTCTTTTGCTTGTGCATAGAATTCACTTTCCTTTTGAGGGCCTATTTTAAAATTGAGAATACTATTAGTCAAATTATTTTCTTCTGGTGGTACTGATTGGTATCCTTCATCACTGTGAAAAGGACTAATGTGCACTGTGAAAGGTTTCTCTAATGTGTTCCCCTTATCACTGCACATGATATTTGACTGATTAGATGCTACTTTATTCTTATTCATGCCAACCTTTGAAGGAGGAGATCCATGCATGTTTGTCCACCTACCATTGTTCTTCTTTGGACTCCCTTTGTGCAATGATATTCTACCATCCATTTTGGGTGATATGGTATATCTTTGATGTCTATGATCTAATCTTTTTGATCTGATGTTCAACTTATCGATCATAATTTTTTTATAGAGTTGCCACCTACTTCTTCATAAGTAGGAGAGTTAAGATTTGGATAAACTTTGTTTTATGCTAGTGGAATCTTTAATTTAATAAAGTGATTGATTGTTTGCACAAATTTTGGATTTTTAATAACTTTGTGATGAGAGGTCCAAATTGACCCTAGACTTTTGATAGGCTAAAATATTTTCCCTGAGTGTTCCCCAGTGGAGTCACCAATCTGTTAAGTCTCAAAAAGGTAGGTTGTAGACCTCAAGAGGGTTCCAAACTCTTTGGGGACGTTTTTGGCTAACAAATGGGGCTAATTGATATGTTTGAAATCCCCCTACACTTTAGGCTCTGTAGGACCTAAGTGGGTATACCTAAATGATAGAACATATTTAAAGTTATGTGTATGATCTTTAATTTGGGTAATCTACTCACAATGGCACACAAAAGTGAAATAGATGCAAAGTTGACAACTAATCCTACAATAAATGTTTTGAGATTTGAATGTAAGATTAAGGTTTATATAGTGTATTGCTTGAAGTGAATATGACTAGTGCCTAATCCTATTGGGTAAATGGAGTCAGAGATGTATGATGGATGTATCCCTTTCCTTGGCTTAACTCTAACTATCTGGCAATTTAAATTGTTTATAACTTGTATAAACATGCAAGAATATTAGCTAGCAGGCTCTTCTTACTAATCCCAATGATATCTTTTCAAATTACTATGATTATTTTAAAGGAATTTAACTCTTGTTTGAAGGAAACCAACTTGAGATGATTTGTTAAAGGATTTTAGTTCCTAGCAGAAACCTATAACATGAACCACTTAAGAAGTATTTTAATTCTCTCACATAGAGACCAGTTAAATTAATCACACAATGACAACAAATGTGCCAAGATAAATCATATATATGATTGATATAACGATTTAAATAATCATAAAAGACCACTCTGGAGAAAAAAAATATAACTTAAAAGTATTAAATTCAATAGATAATTGAGCACCAAGAAATTGAATTCCAGATTGATGCTTCTACTCCATTAATATTGCTTCAAAATATTGTATAGAGTGTAAAAAATATACTTCATTATTAATATTACAATTCTAAATGTTGGATGACGATGATGGTGATAATGATGATGCAAAACTAGACCTTTGTTTCCCTTCTTATATGAGAAGCAACAAGCTTCAAGCCTTTTAAAAAAACATGTGTCTCTTCATAATTTTATCTTAACTAATTGCATTTATTTAAAACATAAATAAATGATTAGACAGTTGTAACAGATGATGACACTTGCTTTGTTATTCAACATAGAGAACCCATGACCTCTCTATATCTAGCAAGGTTCCCCTCTCCTTGATGAAGCGTTTGATTGTTTAGTCTCCTTCAACTCGATGCTAATCCCTCCACATCTGAGGCACTTCTGATCCTAATGATGAATAGATTTATCTCTGAAAAATGATTGATATAATCTTTCCTAACATGGGTTTCAATATTTTTTATCATTTCTTCCATATTGTATTCCATATACATTATTCCTTTGAGTTGTCTATGGGTGTTCTCCATCATCATTTCTTCGTCATTAATTAGATCGAGTGCCTATGGTAACAATTGAGTCACTTCACTTTTCAAATGATCTTGCTCTTTAAGTTATCCATGATCATCAAAGAACAAGGGAAATGGGATATCCAATGGTTGATCAAAATCATTGAGTTCCTCCTTAATCCTAGCATCAAACTGCTTATGTTTATTGATCAACTCATTGTACTTGTGGAGGACTTTTCCATTCATAATCTCTTTACTAATCAATTCCTCTTTCTTTTCTTCCATTTGTTCCTATAATATCTTATGTTCATGGAAAGAAAAGTGAACTTTCACAAAGAGTTACCATTATGGTTAGCTTGATTAATCACCTTTTCAAATCTATTTTTGATTATTTTAGACACAACTTCAAACTTTGTGGTCTTCAGTCTTTTATCCAGTTCATTGCATTTTTTCTGAACATTTTCATGGCAAGGCTTCTAGTATATGACATCTGCCATGGAATTTAACACCTTCTTATCATGATCCTCCAATGGAGAGTACAAATATTATGAAGAAGAAGAGGGAAATTTATCTCTATAACTAGATTCTTCTCTTTTTAGTTTCTCATTTTCTTTGATTAACTTCTCAACCTATTCCTTGTTTAATTTTTCAACATTTATTTTCAAATCCACCATTTCCATGGGATCACTATCTCTAACTCTATGCACCAAAATATTTCCAAACATTTGGTTTGGGTTATTGCTAATGGAAGGTCCCTTATCTTGGGGATACAAGGCCCAAATCAACAAGGTGGACTCATCTGGGTTACACCCTAATCTATAGTACATTTTATCACTTGCCTCTTCTTTGAAATTCCATGTCTTATCCCCTCTTCTTCTAAAGCTATCAAATACTATGGAAGAACTAATGTCACACCTTGGTAGGAGTAAAACCCTAGCTTGTAGTAATTTTGTTCCTCTCACAAGGGTGATAGCCTCTAATTCTTAATCTATATCTTTCCTTAATTCTTCCAAGGAACTTGCTTCTTGCTCCAAGGTAATATTTTTCATCCTTTCTCTTAGAATCCTTCCTTTGTGCTCATAGACAAATCATCTAAATTCTGAATTCTTAACAAAATCACTATCAAATATAAATTCTTGGTTGGCTTAGACTCTCACATCATCAGAGAGTTCATCTAATGTCTTAAATTTAACAATGCTTCTCTCAAGGGGAGGCTCATATTGTGTAACAACAAGCACATTTATCTTCCTAACTTCATCCTCTTCATCATCTTCTTCTTCAGTAATAGGACTATCCACAGAGAAGCTAACTTTAGGGGTAGGTTTTGAAGGCACATAACTGAGAGGCTCCATATCTTCAGCCTATGTTTTGGGGTTATACCTAGCAACCAACACCTTAATCAATTCCACATTGAAAAATACATTAGGTACAACTACTTTACCTAGGTTCATTCTCCATAGGTTGCATAGAAGTTGAAACCTATATTGCTTTTTGTAATGGTAGATAAACAAGTTATACCCCCTTTGTGTTGTCAAGACATCACCCAATTCCTTGTGTTTATCCCATAATTTTTCAACTGTGGTATTTAATTATGCACTTCTTTTGGACCTTGTCCCCGACCCAAGACATTGATCAATTAAGTCTTGATTCAAAGGTCTAGTTTCTATTTTTTTCCTTTTTGATTTTTGATGTTTTTGAGGTTCCTTCCATAATATAAACCCTAGCCTTTCTTCGTAATTCACTTGCTTTTAGAAAAGAATTCTTAACTTGTGCTTTATGTACTTACTTGTGTCAAGTTTTCTTACCTTGAAATCTTGACTGTGCAACAATGTCGTATCCCAGATTCGTTTCCTTTCCTCCTCTCCATGTGTTTCTTGGATTTTCAAAATGAGATCAATATTTGATATACATTCTTTGTCTCTGGTTCATAAATGGCACAGTTGTTGGCTTTCCTATCATCAAGGTGGTCATTAAATTTTGAATATCTCTCTAATATCTTTGGTTCTCACATCAGTAGAGAATTAATCATTATCATTGTATTAAAGGGACCGTAACTCTGCTCCCGCCGATATCTATCTTTCTCTATGATGAGCTTTATGTCATTACTTCCATTTTGGGGTATTGATGGGACACTGAATAGTCTCTCCTTGATATACCTTGGTCCCTCTGATATCTTTTCTTAGCCTTATACTTTACATTTGATTACCATTAATAAGGGTTTCCCTTTTAATGTCATTGGGTCATCAAGGGGATCTTTGCTTATGTCCCACTAATAGTCACCATTTCCTTCAATTTTCTTGTCCTTGGTAGCTTCATCGTTGTATTTAAGGGACACACTCTTTTGTCATCCTGATAACTTTATGTCTCCTTGAAATCACTTGCCACTAAATATTTGGAAATTAATAATAGAATAAATCTCCCTTTTGATATTAAAATAAAAATATCTCATGGTGTTATGTGGTTCGGCCTATCGATGGGACACCATGTCTTCTCTCTTCGATATGCTCAAATGTCTCTGATATGTTTTATTTGGTCTATCGAGGGAACAATGAAGTGTGTCTTTCCAATGTATGTCACTCACCCTAATATGTTTATAGTAATTTGCTTCATTGGTCCATCGATGTGACCATGTTAGAAGTCCACTAGATATAGTGTTATCATTTTGATGGCATGTGTATATTGAATTGATTTATGATACAATGCAGGGGTCCCAAAACTCTCAAACAACCTCAACTTGACTGACCTCAACCAATTCTTGCTTTCTCTTACAACTAGGACTCATCCTTCTCTCACAAACACTTGATTCAAAATTCCCAAGTTGAGAACAAGGCCCAAAACCTCTTATTGATTCCTCAAAAAAAATTATACAACATCAAAATTATGTTACAAACCCTATCACCAACTGAGACATCACAAAACTAAGAACCTTCTAAATAGACTATCCTAACCATCCTTATTAAGCTTCTAGTGATCATTCAATGTGTCATGCCAAAATAAAGGACTCTCTTGAACCCTCAACTTAGTTCAATGGCTTAAAAAACACTTCAAAATGGAAACTCTTCAAATATTATATGGTCTTTCAAAGTGGAAGAACCCAAAATCTAAAAATATTGTCCAACTTAGGACTGTGTCAACTTTGCCATAACAAGACAGTTAATAATCAATGGCTTCTACTTATCAATACACCAAACCCTTTTAGTAAATGGACTCAAATACACCTAACCATCCTTTCAAAACAATCATTCTAAAGAAGGACTCATACACCACCCAAAAACTCTTAAAACCCTCATTGTACACTAGTTTTACTAGTCTTATTCATCATTTATAGACCTAGGGCATCATTGAAACTGCCCAAAACCTTACCCCCAACCTCTGCAACTTAGAAATCCCTTAGAACACATATAAAACTCACTATACACCAATTTATAGATTTTTTCAATGGTGAGGATGTAAGAAACATAATTTTCTTTACCTCTATTTACCCTAGATCATACTTATGACTTTCACTAAGCTTTGTCAAATTGCATGACACCAACTTTGTAGGGAAGGTGATTGAATACACTATGTCTTACAACCAATTAGAAATGAATTCCTACTTGTACAAGGTCGTACAGTTCCTAAGAACACCGAATTTCTATAAAAGAATGCAAGAAATAGTGTATTTTCATTATTCAAATTCAAAACTACAACCACCCACACTTCTTCAAATGTACATAAGGCCCTTTAAAGGAATCACCAACATGTCTATTTAGTTTCTAATTGATTCCCAATGAGAGAAAATTGACTTGTCTCTTCACCTTCCCAATGTCTATTCACTTGACCATTGACTCCCTAATGACCTTTAATACATCATAAAATGGTCTTATTGACCTTATTATTTGAACAAAAGACTCAAATACTCCCTAAGGCTTTAAACTAGACCAAACTTAGTTAAAAAGAAATGGTGCTCTTATACCACTTTATCAGCTCATCAAGGAGACCATGATGAGAGTCCCTCTAATCTAGCTTTGTCCCTACAATGTTTCTTATAAGGTTTGAATGGTATATGTTGTTGATGTGATACTTAGGGGAGGGTGGTGATTACTAAGAGGATTTTTCTAAAGGAGTAAATGAACATATTAGACTTTGTTTTATTTACAAAAGGTGGTTCTAACAACTATGTAAAATGAATTATTTTATGGATATTGTCACACAAATTGTTGCATTTCATGTTAATCACAATGTAGAACCAAATGAAATAGATCTTTTTATGTTGGTGAAATGTGAATGAGGTAACAAATACTGGTGAAAATTAAGGTGAATATTTAGCTCTAACACATCTCAAGGACTAAGCCCCACATTTGTCAATCTATTTGGTTTATCCTCTAGTGCCATGGGTATGATTTTTTCTAATCCATTTTCCACAAGATACACTCAAAAAATCACACCATCAACCAACACAAACACAAACCAAAATCCAAATCCCCGGACTAAAACATGAAGGATTCACATTACCACACCAAGAACTTACAAACCCAAATAACCAACACTATACTAATCACAAAAATGTCTTTTGGGTCAACTCTAAACACCAACCAACATACCTCACAACAACATGTCAATCAAATCTTAACTTCATACCACAACACAAAAAATATCCACCACAACATCCTACCAATACCAATACCAACACCATGTTCAAATACCACTTCCAGCAAGGAAATAAAAATCCTTCTCAAGAATATATCAACCCAAATCCAATATTTACATCCAACTTCCAAGACTAAAATCCATTTTGACACAACCATATAAACACATTTGACAACAAAAACCCTCTAATGAAAATTCAACCAAACATACCACCATCACCCATGGAAACTTTGATGCAGCAAATGCAAGCAATGAAATGACAAATGGTAAACATGCAAGTGAGTGGGACAAAGAAAAAATACTCCATGGAGGAACTATTTCATTATCCTTTTGATCAAAGAATATACATGCCACCTTTCCCTCAACACTTCAACATTCCAAAATTTAAAAAATACAAGGGAAAGGGAGATCTGGTAGAAAATGTGAGAGAATTCAATATCGGATGAATGGATATCACTTTTGATCCTATGTACTTAATGATATTATTCCCACGTTGCCTCTCAAGGAAGGATCTTGAGTGGTTCAAACACTTACCTCCTAGGATAAGAACATGGAATGAGCTAGCTAAGAAATTCATCACACACTTTTCCTATAACATTGAAAGTGACACATCCCTTGTAAAACTATGCATGACCAAACAAATAGAAGGAGAGTCACTTACTTCATTCTTACAAAGATGGGAAAGTATGGCTAGCAAATTTCCTTGTCATATATCAGATAAGCAATTGGTACCTATCTTTGTGGAAAACCTCAACACATAATTAATGCACCAATATCAAATCCAATGTTGCAACACATTTGAGGATGTAATTGAAAAGGGATTATCCATTAAGAAATCTCTTGTTGCAAAAGGATTGGTCAAGATCTTCAAAGAAAACCAAAACAATCTGAATGAAAAAGGAAAATTTTGGTTTAGAAACAAAAATGTCACCAATGATGGGGTAGTTGATGCTAAAATGGTTAACAAGGTCCACCCCACCATTCATCTCAAAGGTCCTTCTACACCAAATAATCCAACACCAACTCAAGAACAAACTATAAATGTAGTTCAAAATAACCAACAATGTAAAGGTTCTCCATGAGAAAATAGATCAAAATGAACATACACACCCTTAGGGGAACCAATTGAATTGGTTCTAAATTTTTTTTTACAATCAAACATTATTCAACTACCAGAATTCAGACACTATGAACCAACAATATTTAAGCCCACTTTATGGAATGACAATGACTTTTTTGAGTACCATCACACCAAGGGACATAAAAAATCATGTTGGACACTTAAGGACCTTATCCAAGACCTTATTGAACAAGGTGACATATCAATGGATAATTTATAAGATAAATGTTGACCTTACCATTTTCAAGAATCCCCTACAAGACCATGGAAAACAAAAAGCCCCCAATTTAGGGAACAATACAAACAACAATTCCATTTAAACTAGCGTCTCATATGAGTATACCATTAATAACATTTGAGACTTCGATGGAAATGTCTCTACCATTACCTTCAAGAAAAATCTAGAGTATGATTTTGCCATCTGAAGAGCTAAAGTGACCTTGCAAGGGGCCACTTCATATCTGCAACCAAAAAGCTAGTATAACATCCTAGACCATCTAGGAAAGACTCCTACACAAATATCCATTCTTGTGTTGCTTTACATATATCCTGAGCACAAGGCCATTTTGGAAAAGGCCTTACAAGAAACTTTCGTACCCACTTACCTAAATGTTAACCAATTTCAAGCCATTGTATGATACTTGGATATTATCCATCAAACCACATTTTTTGAACAAGGTCTTCTTATCCAAAGACCAAATCATAATGACTTATTACACCTTGAGGTATGCATTAACAAACATAAAATCAAACGAGTCTTGGTAGAAAATGGAGCAAGTCTAAACATATACACTCTAAAATTGGCCATAACATTGGGATTCTCTAAATATTGTATAGACACATCTAAGAAAATCATTATCAAGGCTTATGAAAATGTTGAGCATTCATCCAAAGGTATAATAACACTTCCCATAAGGGTTGGGCCTACCATTTAGAATACAATATTCCAAGTCTTAGTTCTAGATCTACCATATAACCTTGTCCTATATCACCCATGGATTCATGCCATGAAGGTTATCCCTTCTACATACCATCAATGCCTTAAGTTTCCATATAATGACACTAAAAACACTATATTAGGTGATCCTAACCCCTTCAAATATTTCCACAATTTGAAAGCGACCACCGAATGTCAAGTTTCTATTAGTTGGGAAGATTTCTCCTCTACCTCATCACATTACATTGATCCCTCTGTAATAGCTAAATCGTCCATTCCATCCACTACACCATCCAAACCTAAGGTCTAGATCCATGAAACAAGGTGTGGAGAATATAAAATTGAGTGCATATTTTGTGTTGTGAATTTTCCCACATCACCAAAATCCTATGGGAAGCCTCATCCTATTTAGAAGGAACCTAAGGTTTTCATTAGTAATCCTCCCACCATGTTCACTAAGTGGAGTGAACTAAGCAAAGAGACTATAAGTGAGGATATTTCTACATGGATCTACAAAGATGAAGAAGAAACCAAGCCCATGAAAATATCGGTTGAGAAATATGGAAAAGGTTTCAAGGTCATGAAACAAGAAGGTTATGATGGACATAGTGGTCTTGGTTTGAATAAAAAAGGAATGAAAAAACCTTTATTTCCTCCCAAGTTACCAAAGAATAAAAGGTTAGGGTATACACTAGTAAAAGTTAGTCCTCCTTGTACTAAGTTACCTTTAGATAAAAATGTTAATTCTTCTAATGACATCAAGACATCTAAGGATTACCATATTGAAATGGAATCCAATGAATGGGAATGGCATTTTGAAAATTCCTCTAGTGATTATTACCTAATAAAACCTTTTGAGAGCTTGAACTATCCTTTTCCCAAACCAAAGCTATGAGTGGTCATATGCCTAGATTGAAAACTTTTGGGATCCTAATGATACTTTTTTTACCATAGCTTCCTATTCCTTGAGTTATAATAATAATTATGACTTACCCCTTGTCCACCTGCAACTAATAGATTGGGATCAACAAGGACCTCCAAGTTTGCACATATCTGAGAATTATGAAGCATTAGCTCAGTTCATGGGACTTAGAGAAGGAATATCAAGTGGGGATAATAAGGTTGGATTTATCATAGAACTTGAAAAAAAAACATACTTTGGGGAGTCTACTCCACCCTCTAGTTGTAAAAATGAGAAAATTAAAAAGAATAGGTCTCTAGGTGAAAACCGAAAGGTGCCTTTAGACCATGAAAAGTAAAAATAAAGGACATATCCAAGGGTGAAAACCTCCCTAAGGTGAACAAGGATGGAGGGTTCGATATGCTCCCAATAAACTAAGAGAGATCACCATTTCTTATATAAAAATTAGAAGAAATCAATTTGGGTACCGATGATAGTCCTAGAATCATACACTTTACAACATCATTAATAGTCACAAAGAAGTCGAAATTCACTAGTTTCTTTTCACAAAGACAAATAAATTGTGCTCGGTCATATGTTGATATGCCTGGATTGGATCCTAATCTAGTCTTGCATCATTTGCATTGTTCCAAAATGCAAAACCAGTCAAGAAAAATTTAAGAGAAATGCACCCCCAGATTACACTTTTGGTGAAAGAAGAATTGAAGAAGTTACTTGATGTGGGTTTCATTTGTCTAATAGATTATGAATATTGGATTTCAAATATTTCTCCCATAATAAAACCAACTGGTAGAATCAAATTATGCACAAACTTTAGAGGCTTAAATAAATATTTTCCTAAAGATTACATCATGTTGCCTAACATTAATATCATATAGTAGACCTCACACTGAGATATGAAATGCTATCTCATGGATGGTTTCTCAGGATATAATCAAATTATAATTTCTCCTGAAGATCAACATAAAAAATAATTCACTTGTCCTTAGGGTACATATTACTAGAATTCCATGCCTTTTGGTCTTAAGAATGTTGGAGAAACATATTAAAGAGCTATGACTACAATCTTTCACTACTATATGTAAACACTCATGGAAGATTATGTTGATGACTTGCTAGCCAAATCATTATCAAGAGATAGTCATTTGGTAGTGTTAGAAAATATTTTTAGAAGGTTGGAAGTGTAGATGGTTATATTAAATCTAAAAAAGTGTGTCTTTGGGGTACAATTTGGCAAGCTATTAGGACACAATGTCTCTCATAGAGGTATTGAGTTCAACCTCACAAAAGTGAAAGAAATCATGGATATTCCTCCACCAAAAAATATAAGTTAGCTATGCACTCTACAAGGAAGACTATAGTATATTCAAAGTTTCATAGCCTAGTTGGTTGATAAATGTCAACCATTCCAACAATTTCTTTGCAAGGGAGTCCCATTTATCTGGATTGATCATTATTAGGAATCCTTTCAAAAGATCAAATATTATATGTTAACTCTTTCAGTTCTTAGGCCATCCGTTGATGGAAGACATTTAATACTATACATATCAACAACCTCATTAGCATTGGGAGTCTTGTTAGCACAAAATGATGAGGAATGAAAATAATGAGTCATCTACTACATTAGTTGTACACTTGTGGGGTATGATATTAATTATAGTTCCATTGAACAAGCATGCCTTGTAGTCGTATTTTCCACTCAAAAGCTTCAACACTACATGCTAAATCTTCACACAAAGTTAGTAGAAAAGATAGATCCCTTGAAGTACTTACTCAGCAAAGCAACTCTAATAGCTAGGCTAACAAAATGGGTAAGGATCTTGAGTTAATTTGACATAGAATATGTTGATCGAAAGGAAATTAAAGCACAAGTGATAGCTAATCAACTTGAAAATGCTCTAACAAAAATAGATCATCCATTAATATCTAATTTTCCTAATGAATCCATCTTCACAATAGAGACCTCTACAACATGGAAACAGTACTTTGATAGATCTTACATGAATCATGATTTAGGAGCTAGTATCCTCTTTGTCACACCTCAAGGGGACTCAATACCCAAGTCATATAGAATAGCATTTACCTACACTAATAACATGGTAGAGTATGAAGCATTGCTAACAAGACTCTAAATGTCTATCAAATGGAAATTCAAGAATCTTTAAGTGATTCAAATGAAGCACAAATGGATTTACATAAGTTATATGATGGTATATACATAGCTCACTCAGTTGACCCTACCTTAGCCAAGAAGCTCATGCAAATGGGTTACTATTGGCCTACTATGGAATAAGATTCCTATCATTTTGTTAAGAAATACTGACAATGGAGAACCATGGAGAACTTGTGCATGCACCTATACAAGAGCTTCATCCAATTATGTCACCATGGTCATTCTATCAGTGGGGACTTGAACTCATGGGAAATAATCACCCTACATCTGCTAATGGTCTTAAATTCATCCTCACTACAACTGAGTACTTCACAAAATGGATTGAAAGCCATTCTAATGACCTTCATCACCAAAAAACAAATATCCAAGTTAACCCTCAATTATATCATATGTCGGTATGGTGTTCCCCAATCAATGATTATAGATAATGGTCATCCTTTCAAGAATCAAGATTTCCATGAATTATGCAAGATATTCTGCATCCATCACCACTTCGCTACTTCATACTACCCTCATGGTAATGGTCAAGATGAGGTGTCTAGTAAAGCTATCCTAAAAAATCCTAAAGAAGACTATCGATGACATTGGCCATGACTGGCATATCCAAAATAACTCATCCTTATGGGCCTATCATACTAACATCGTACTCCTACAAATCCACTCCATATTCGCTCATCTTTGGAGCCAAATCCATTCTTCTCATTGAATTTGAGTTATCATCCCTGAGAGTTTCCATACAACAATTCATGATGATGAGGAATATTGTGTATCTCATTTGCATGAGTTAGAGTTATTGGATGAGAAGAGACAAAATGCATTGGTCCACTTACAAGCATATCAAAATCATCTATGTTGGAGCTAAAAAAAATATTCTAAGTTAGACATTTTGATATTGGTGACATGGTATTAAAAGAGAATCTGAAGAATCAAATAGATTGAGAGAAACCCAAAAAGTTTGAGCCTAATTGGTTGGGTCCTTACATCATAACTACAACATACAAGTCCAACACTTATTGACTTGCTACTCCTAAAGGTGAACCGCTACAAGAACCCATCAATAGCATGCACCTTTGCAAGTATTATACTTGTTCTTCAAAGAATCCCATCAAAAATCAAAAAAAAAGGAAAAAAAAAGGCAAAAAAATTGTCACCCTGATGAAAACCTAGAAAATAGGCATCTCAATGACACCAAAGAAAAAAAAAAGAGAAAAAGAGAAAAATAATAAATAATAAAGAGAAATAATATATCCAATAGTGAAAACCACTTTAGTGGTGCTTTGGATAAGTACCATGGTGAAAACTTGGCAAACAAATGCCATGTGTAGTCAATTTTTCCTCCATCGTCTATTATCATTCCATCTATTTTTTTCACTTACATCCATGATCCCTTGCACATATCTTATTCCATAATAATCTCTACATATTACTCACTTGTCCATAATAATCTCCACATATTCCTTACCTGTCCATAATAAGACTTAGTCTTCCTTCTCATGGCCTAAGAATTGTTGATGTTTAGTGTCTTTGACCATTCATTTCCATTCATAATAAAGTTCATCCATCCAACCCTATCCACAATAAGTTGGTCCCATACCTGACTAGGGGTAATTCCTTCACTTAACTCTCACAAGGGATCCTATACATGGTTCAACAATCAAAACATTAAAAAATCCAAAAAAATCAAAACATTAGAAAATCCAAAAAAAACAAAACACTAGGAAATCCAAAAAAATCAAAACATTAGAAAATCCAAAAAAAATCAAAACATTAGAAAATCCAAAAAAATCAGAAAACATCAAAAATTCCAAAAATAGTGTTTTTCGGTCCAAGTGGTCAAACTACGTTGCCTCTATGACCTCACATAGGCAAGGCCATCATCAATGGGCCCCCAAGGCTTAGGTTAGTCCCTTAGGGTTTTTCATAACAATGTTGTCAATCCATCCATAAATTCTTTTCATAAAAAACTATCCATGATCAGTGTTAGTTGAACTACGTCATCTCTATGCTTTTACATAGGCAAGGCCATCATCGATGAGCCCTCAAGAAATTAGATCAGTCCCTTAGGGTTCATCAAGTTGAGTCTATCACAATCCATGTCTCATATTAAATTGTCCCTCACTAAGGTTCACACTTTAAGCAGACAAAAACAGCACAATCAAACAAGAGAACCAAGCTTAACAAATCTTTAAGCAATAGGCGAACTATCCAACTAGTCTCCAATCCAAATTGATCAATGTCCTAATCATAGGTATGTATCAATAAAACATCAATAATCCTTATCAAGCTATCAAATAGTTTTATAAAGAACATGTCATCATCGGGATCCCCGATCTTATATAGAATGCCTCATTTTTTAAGCCAAACTTTATCCATCAACCCTTAGTCTTAGACATGGTGTTGCATCATTAGGATCCTTGGTCTTATATGATATGCTAAATTTTTTGAAACCAAACACAATCATTATCAAGAATCTAATCATACAATTTGGAAAAACATCTAAATGGCTATTGACTCATTGTTCTGGTTTGTCTTATCCTTTTATTTGATTTATCTTTGGTCATGTTACTCTATGCCTTGAGGATGTCCCAAAACGATTTAGAGGAGCAATGACGGATTATGACATTTTTCTCTTTGATTTCTATTTGTGATTTTTCTTGGCAATAGGACTAGGGAAAATACATTCCTCGTGTGTGATTGAGGTTCCATTTGGCATAATCAAAACATCATATGCAAGCTAAAGCTCAATATAACAATTTCTTGCATCAAGACTAACATGATTTGTGGCTTTTTCCTCACATATTCTAACAAGGTTCTATAGTTACTAGTCTATGTTATGGCACTCCTTGTTTGGCATGTGTCTTCTTTTGCAAGGGATAACATGTTACACCTTTCCCTATGCCATATCTTGGTGTTCTTCATCCATTTCCAAAATAAGTTCTATGATGATAATTATGCAATAAAATAAAATCTTGATCACTCATTAGCAAGATCTCAAGATATGAGTCCCAATTCATCCCATCCTCTTTTTTCTTTATTTTCATTGATCTTCCTTTTTGTGCTAACATTTCATCCACCCATCACTTCTTGCAATCATATCAAATTTTTCCTTTGAGCCTAAATATCAAGCCCTAGATCGAATTTTGAGCCTAGTTTTTCATCGCCAATGCTTTTGCACCTATCAAATTAGCTTGTTGGTAAATTTTGCAAAAATATTTTAACGTTTAAAAAAAAAATCAATTTTCTTGAGGGGGCATCATCCTATCCTACATCCATCGAGGCATGCTAGGGCATATCTTGAGTTAATCTTCCTAATTATTCTGAAAAAATGCTCAAAATCACATTGTATCAAAGAGGGGCAAAATATAGACACTAAAAAATATCTTGAGCCTACAAGCAACATTTTCTCACCAATTCACCTCCTTTCTTACATAATTAAATAGTTTAAATTACTTAATTATCCTCTAAATTCATATTTCTCTATTAATTAAAAATTCTTAATTATATAATTAATTCACTTTATCCTTATTCCCCTCTTGATTAATTTAAATAAATATCAATTATATTTAAATTATGTCACTAATGTCCCTTTTCATTCTATAATTAAATAAATTTTTATTTATTTAATTATTCATTTCCATATTCTTCTATAACTAAATAATTATTTTAATTACTTAATTATTCATTAGATTTTTCCTTTCATAATAAATAAATCTTATTTATTTAATTATTTATCATTTTCTTGATAATTAAATAATTGCTATCATTATTTAATTTATTTCTCCTTAGCCAAGCTCTAAATCTCAACTAATTTCCTGAGTTTTGGTCCAACATTCCCATCCTTGTCTCTTTTCCTCTCAATTAATCTCATCTATTGATTGCCATACCTCATCTTTCAATCCTCGCCCTTCATTTGAATTGGGACTTCTATAAAAGAAAGCCATCACTTTCATTTTAACCTAACCACAATCTTCAATATTTTTCTTCTCATATCATTTATCTTGAGGAACTGCAATATTTTAAGTTTTGCTATCTTGAGATCTAGCTATTTTGCATCAATATCAAGCTTATAAAATGTCTTGCTTACTCCAAATATGAGAACAAACAAAGAAAATGGAGAAGAGCAATGGAGATGAATCAACTTTGGCATAGAGATTGAGTATTCTTATTTCATAATTATGATTTCTATTGTAATTTGTGCTTCATTTTTTTATTAGGGTCTTTATTAGCTTGAATTAGATAGTTTTGTGGTTGCTATCATTGATACATGCTCATACCTAAATTTTACCCCAATCTACATCTCCAAAACCAAAACAAACTTATGTTCACAAAGATGCAAGTTCCTCTTCCTTCTTCACTATTTACCCTCTGAATCATGAATGAGAAGCCCCCTTCACTCTCATTTACTACATTTTTCTCCACTTTATAATCATAAAACTATTTTTGAAAAATGCTCCATCTACTCAATAGTTAGTTGGGAAGTCTCCCTCCTCCACTATTCCCCCATTCCTCGTTCTCTTTATTACATCCATTATAAAAGATTTTCTCAAGCATTATAATGCATTTAAATGACTATGATCAACTCAAATATGATCTAATTTGCTTTATATTGACACAAAGATAAGGGTGAAAGACATATAAATAAAATGTACATTTAAATAATCACACGCTCACATGATGTGGGTGATTATAATATTTATAATTAGAATTGCTTCAATTTAATGTTATAATAACATAAGAGAAATATAGAATCTTAAAATTATTCAATTTAGAACTTGGTAAAATTAATTAATAATGACAATATAAGGCATCCTTTCAACCTACTTGAGTATCATAGCCCTCCCACTATCATAAATAAATCTTATAATATATACATCAATCCAATATTTAGAATCATCACCTTGTTCATGAAATAAAATGGTGAAGTTAAAACATCAATAATGCTCAAGGAAAATAGACGAGCATGATCCACACATCTCCTAATTGAACAACATTTTTGAACTATCATTCAGCTTAATTGATAAGAGACAAAAATGAAATGGATCAAGTTAAATAGTAATATGTATTTATTTGTAATTACAAATTTATACACGCATACATATATAGTATTTATTATTTCCTTTTTTTTAGAATAATTAGTTGATCATTTATTTTTCCTAGAATTTGAACCTTCTTAATTATCAAAATAGTTTTACTTTCATAAATATTGATTAGGTATTTCAAGATAAAAGAGGGTTGTGACATCAATCCTATTTTACCCACCATCATCCCATAAAATTTAAATGTCAAGGATGAAGTATGTTGGTGTTTTTTCTTCCAATCACCAATCCTAAGGAAAATCACAATTCCTAAAACCAATGGATCAATGGGTTAAGACAAAGGTTCAACACTCTCATCACATCAAGGACAAGAAAAGCCAATGAACAAGGCTATAATTAGCCTTTTGCACTTTGAGCTTTGTAAGAATCAAGGGGGTGTTCCTATTTAAAGATTTGCACATTTAACAAAACTTGCACTAAACAACACACTACAAATTTCTAACATGTGGATGGTTCTCAAATAAATGTATAAAAGATGTTATACATTTGATTAAATTTAGGCATAACACCTTTGCACCTTCAATCAACACTGAGAATGGAAAAATTAAGAGACATCTTTATTTCAAACACACAAAGAAGTTACATTAGAATCATTCCTAAGCATAACCTGTGTGTTCTTTAATCTCCATGAAGATACAAAAAACTAGAAATAAGTTAAACATGAAAATGGGAAAGATTCTTTAAGATTTGAATGGTGATTCCTTCTAGGGTTTGCACAAAAGAAGAATACACTAGACCAGTGCCTTGTCCATAATAGAGTCAAAATGAAGTAACCTATCCGGTAATAGTCAGAACACAAAACTAGTGACCATTAAATCATTATTGTGTTACAATAATGAGGTCTCTTTAGGACATATTTGCAACATTCTTATAGATTCTGAATGCAATACAATATATTTAACATTTAATTGAGAGCACACTTTAACATGTTCTTTGAACAGGAGCCATCAATCCAAACACCTCTTACAACAAATGTGCAACAAAAACCATCTCCTTGATTATTTTGATAAAAAATACAATCCATACACTCTGGAGACATTATAGTATGACATGGTTCTTCCAAAAGAATTAAATTGATTTTCTTGCCACTACAAAATGGATTACAACATTGAACCTTGAAATTTGAAGAAATTCTAATCTAGAGTCAACCTTGTGCAAAATTATAATATCTTCAACCTAGAGAACCCGGAACCCCTACAAATGAGACATGAATTACAATATAAAGGATTGAATCTTTGTTTGACACTTGTCACCAACTGAGCCCTTAGATTTAAATAACAAATTTGCATTTAAAGAATGCCTCCTTACTCTCCATTTTCTCTCCTTATTTGCAATTGAAGTTTTTGCACCTTTTGCATTTTCAAATCTCGTGTAATATTTTTACCTATTTATAACATGTCACTTACAGTTGCACATTTTCACTTTACTAGTGAAAATTTTCACTTCTAGGTAAAAACCTATTACTGCCAGTTAAAACTGTCTTTCAACTTGCATTTTAACCTTGCAAATAAATCCACAGAGCCTTCTTTCAACCTTTGTTTCCCTACAATTAATATGACATTTATTTTAAACAGCTAACTTGTAGTCATTTCATCTATTCCACAGCTTGACATTTTTTCAAATACTTACCCTGCAACCACTTGCATATACATTCTACTTGCAACTAGTTCATTTTCACCTGTCTATTTCATTTGGTATCTCAGAGTAGAAACTTTCACCTCCAAATCTTCATTTTGCAACTTGAGATTCATAGAAACAAAGCAAAACATATTACAAGTCGTTTTCCCCTCACAGACATCTAAAATATGCATAAAACTTTGCCCAAATTGCTTCTTGGACATGAGAAATGGATTGGGAAAGCTTTTGGATGAAGAAACATTTATACTGAACTTGCAAACACTTTGAAAATTTTCCCCAAATGCTAAAAACGTGATTGAATTTCATATTCTACAAATGAGATGTTCTTTTCAAATCATTCTCCATGATACAAAGCAATTTACTTGATTGTTAGGTGTTGGAAGGAGTGGCAAGGTGTTTTCCTTGCTGATGAAAATCAAAATGTTGTTGGGGCGTGAAAAGAGTTGTGGGCCATTTTTAGAGGCTTAAATCAGCAAATTCCTTTGATTTTAATGCTCCAAAACCTTCCCAAAGTGTTCAAATAGGGATGGGAGACATTTAGGCCTCAAGCAAGCTTCCGAAAGCCTCAAAAATGCCATAAAATGGCTTCCTTGCTAGCCCACGTCCCTTTTCTCATGGTAGCAATGTTTCCAAACATTTACAAAGCAACAAAAAACATTTGAAAATTCTTAAACATCATTTCAAGGTTTAATAAAGTATGAATAAAGTTTTTTAAAACTTTAATCACCTCCCATGAGCTCCCCTCTAGCCCACCAGCTTTGCTAATAGCAACATTGCCACAGGCAAGACTGTTGTGGGAAAAATAGTTTACAAAGTTGAACTTCATGAAACATTAAAAATTAAAATATTCCCTAATTACCCCCCTTTTCACGTGCATAATGCCTTGGAGATGTTTAAAACATTTAGAGTAAATTTAAATATTTCATTTCAACATTAGAAAAATTGGAAAATTTTAATTTCTCTTGCTGCCCAAATGACGATAATTCACTACATGCAAACTGTAACCCCCGGAGCCAAGAATTTTTGTGAGCAGCCATAATCAAGTATTTAAAACATGGGTTTTATATCATATTTCACCCAACAATTATAATTTAGGTACCTCCTTTGTAAACTGGCTTGAAGGATGTGTTCATCACAACGAAAACACATTAAAATAATACATCATATGGAATCCATTTTGGATAAAAATAGAAATGAAGATGATTTAGACCAAAACAAGAAATGGGTTGCCTTCAGAATTGTGAAATTTGAAACTTTTTGGAACATCAATTTTAGCCTGGTCATAGTAAAAAAAGCATTAAATAGCCCATCAAAACTCATCTAGGGAACACAAAACTGAGCAAGAATATTACCATATGTACCAAAATACATTCTACCAAATGGATTTGTAAGATGACCTCCGAGTTGCAAAATTTTAATCAACAAAGATGGGCTCTAGGGTAGATTTAGCAGCATGTCGACCTAACCTTTGTCGACACATTGAAAGGACATAAGCACTTAAAGTTTGAAAAAATTGAAGGTGTCATCAAAGTATACCTATGAGGGGTATGAAAGGGAATCACTCTTTAAAAATTCTCTATCCAAGGTGGGAGATAACATATTAGGGCATATAGATCTAAAATAATTTTGGATATTAATGGAAAAAATCCCTAGGACACCAATGGTTGAAGCTACTTTTCAAAGTGGATTAGCTCACATGGGAGGGTTTCCAATTTATGTCTAGTACATTTATTTAGTGATGGCTTATATTAAAGATTACAATCCTAAGGAAATGTATATTAGGAGTATGGATGATAGATTGATAGTTAAATTGGATGGGCACTCTATAAGAAATCTATTAAGACTTCCAAATAGAGAAGCTTATGTGGACATGGACATGGAAAATGACAAGAACTATTTTATTGATAATAATAATACATGATTGAATAATATTACCAAATATTGATTCAAGAGGCCAAGGAGAGAAAATTTGAAGCTACCCAAAGGCCTTCATAGGTTTCATTTTAATGAGGACATATCAGACATCATAACCTTACTACATAAGGTTAATGGTAATGAAGAAAAAAAATCATTTAAATATTGGGTGTTCCAGTTCATTATTGCAATCGCTTATGAATCTCTATATGTGGTTTGGGGAAAATTGATTAATGACATTTTTCTTAGCCAGATTACCATTTTTATAATACATATGAATTTTACATGACCTCATATTTGTTTAATGTAGTTTCTAGTATGCATCCTTCTCTTGGACTTTATGAAGTAGGGGTTTATGATGAGGAAACTCAAATATATGATTTCTACTCAAAATTATAACTAAATGTTAGCAATCATAATTTTATAAGGGTAAACAATGCATTCACTATGCTTACATTCAATGAGCTTGATGCTAACTTGGGCCAAGGATATGGAGTTGATTAAATAATTTTGATTTTATTATTTATTTTCCTAAATTTTCTTACTAAAAAATAGGGTGCTTTGATGAATATCCTAATAATTTTCCAAGATATCCATTTGATCTTTGGTTTCAATTGAGTTATGCAAACAAATAGACTCAATTAACACAAAGTGTAAGGATTTGAATAAAATAGATACCCATTTCCACTAGGGTTATCTTACTATAGTTCCCATCTTTGATTGAAGCATAAAACATAGAAATATACCTATTGAAGATTATTATAAATTATTATAATATAATATATCCTTATGAAATCAAGGGTTACGTAGAGAATAATTTATATCTTGTAAATAAAATTTGGCACCACCCTCATTTAGAAGACTAGTAGGATGATTGTGAAAATTATTTTAAAGTGAGAAAGAGGGATTGGTATAGGTTAACTATTTAGAAAATAAAAGATTATAAATTGGAATGGGATGTTGAGGGGATAGAAGATGATGGTCTAGAAATGACTGATCAAGTATACTTAGAGTCCATTCAATTTTATCCTCTTATTACCATTGACTAGATTAAAAAGGAAATAAAGGACATCAAGGAAAGATATTTCTTCATCCTAAAGAAAAATCATAAGTGGTTAGATGCAAAGAGAATTTAATTAAATGCTACTAATAATTTAAGATCAAATTCCATGGCAGCAAAACAATCTACAAAATCTAGTACATCTACTACAACACTTAATGTTAATATTCCTTAAAAAAGGTCAACTACATCTGGGGCCAATAGTCGAGATGGTGAAGAAAATCACAAAGGGGAAAATATTAAAATTTCCTGTGCTCAAGATCCTACAAAATCTAGAGCCAAGCTACAAGTTAAAAGGCCTAAAATAGATCTTGATACTAAAGAGGAGATCAAGCAAGTTGATGTTGATCTCCAAAAAAAATATATCTTTATCATGAGAATCCCCTCCTCCATCACCTCCAAAGCCCTTGAATACAAATAATACCATTCATCTATCTCCTCTTCCATCATCTGGGGATACTCTTGCAACATCACCAACTAAAACCATTTTTCCACCAATTTCCTCAACTTTTACCATAATCCCATCCAAAATTCCATCTACTTTCTAATGGCTAAAAGAAATAGTTTATAGGGAAAGGAAATGTCAAGATTTTGTTGAGCTTGATTTTGATGTGGTTTCCAAATTATTATATGGTGCTTCACCAAAGCCTAAAAATGCACATATTTCTTCAAGGTTAATGGTTAACTCTTCAAGAGAACAATATTTGGATATAGCCAAACCAATTAATGACAAAGATCAAGATAAGGCTATAAAAAATCATTATCATGTTCAAAAATTGACACAAGCCATTTGACACATGTACGAGACATACATAATTTTCAATGTTTAGTTACAAAACTTATGCTCAAAATGGAGAAAGAAAAGGCCACCAAGGAACAACTTGAAATTCAAGTGTTAAATTCCCATCTTAAAATATTTTAATCTTTCAACATAGCTATTGGATGGACCTTTGGTTAATTTTTTTTCAAATATAAATGGTGTTGATAAAGGTGTAATTGAAACATTTAATAAATATTGATCATTTGGAAAAGTCTTTGAATCCTAGATTGAGCATGGGACTATAGATGGACTCTTTTGTATTGAAATAAGCATAATTATAGATAGGTAGATCTAGGAGAAGAATAAGGAACTAAATTATTATCTTTATTTAATGAGAAAAGAAGAATCTATTTAGCATTCAACAATAATAAATATAGAAGAAATATTAAAATTCATAAAATACACTGTTAAATGAAAATATATTAACCAAAGTAGAAGAATATGATACCACCACATGGATTGGGAGTATAAAATAAAAAATACCAATTATCAAACATGTCATTAATGAGCTAAAGAAACTCTCTAAATATTCTAATAACATCAAATCTGAAATTGTGGTAGGTTGTCTAGTATGGAAATAAAGATCCTTAAGGAAAATGATTTGGCTCTAGAGGATATTCAGACACTCAAACAAGATTTTAAATATCTTATATAGAAGGAGTTGTTCACTCAATAAACTTATAATGTAGGCACCATGGACAAATTATCAACATTATCATATGTAGTAGGCATCTTTATAAAAGAAATGGTAATCATTGAAATGAAGATTGAGGAAATTGATAATTCTCTTTTGAATTGGAGGAAATAAATTTCCAATACAATGGTTCTTAAAACTAGGGATTTAATGCCTATGCTAAAGAAATACAAAAGTTATAAAGTTGTCTCGATACCTACCAAAAATTGAAAACTTTCCTGAAAAATATTCAATCTCAAAATAATTTATATATTTCAAGGACTTTAAATTCCATAGTTTATAATTTGGGTCATTTTATTGTTAGAGTAATCATGCATTAGCTAATAATTAGCTAATCTTTAATTGATTATTAGTCTAATTTATTCTCATGCACTTAAGCTAAACTTAGGAGTTCATTCAGTTAACTAAGTGATTTTCAATGTTAACTGAAGTGAGCTATTATTAGATCATTTTGTCTCATCACATGTGATGTTGACACTTGTTCTGATATAATCTCTTTACCATTTAGGGTTCCTCCTATATAGTACTCAACCCTCATTGTATTATCACTCTAATATTTACATTGGAGTTTATCTTGAACTCTCAACCTTTGAGGAATTTTGTTTTCCTTGAAGATTCTTGAGGCTCTTTTGTAGCTTTTTCTTGTTGAGGAATATTGCACATATTGTTTGTAAATTGATGGAAGAGCATCTTTGCAATATCATGCCTCCATTTGGAAATTCTTGAAGATTGATAAAATTTTGGTATCTTTACCTTGTAATAAGGTTAGATGAGTCATTTTACTCATGTATAGGTCATTAGGAGGGTCAATGTTCAAGTTTTTGTGTCAAATTTGAGAAAATGTAAAAGTTGTCCAAAAAGATGTAAAAAGTTGCAAAATTGCAAAATGCAACAATTGGAAGGTGATAGGTCATTTTTGTTTTCGGTAATTGAAAGGTAGTTAGAAACTAAAGGGAAAAGTGTGAAATTCATTTAAAAGGAATTTTGTACATTTGGAGAGGTGAGGTGGTTGAATCTTTGAATTTGAATAAAGAGAAGTTCTGATTTCTTGCAGTTTCTTTAGAAATTTGTTATTTCTTGTTGCTATACGGCCCTATATGGGAAATAAATCATTTCTAACTGATTTTAAGTGATATATTATCTAATCACCTTCCTCACACACTTTGTTTCATGTAAATTTATCAAATTTGGATCAAGATTTTTGAATTTTTAATAAAACTATCAAAACCCTTTGTTAGGGTAAATAGTGTGCTTCAAAATTGTGTTTCTCTTGTATTTACTATTGAAATATCCTAAAATTTGGTGAGAATAATTTTTGAGGAGTATTTTAAAGGATCTCAAGTTTGCAGAGCATGTCAAGGTGATCTCGGGCTGAATCAATAAATCCCTAGGCTTATATTTTGTAAGAAAATATGGAAAATAACAATGTTTTCTATGTTTTAATTGTGAAATGGAAAATATTATTTGGTGGTAGTGGTTTGAGTAGGTTGATAAGGTGTTTCGGTTCCTTCTTTAAAGCAAGATTTGTGGTGTATAAGTTTTGAGTACACTTTTTTGTATACTATCCTAATAGTTGTAGAGTTATGATAGTGCTCTATGGAGATTAAATGAGTTTTGAATGTGGTTTTTGAATTCTTCAATGGTGTCATTGTTTAAGAATGGTTTTAGGAGAATTAAGAGTCATATCTGGATAGGGTTTGGTGATTTTAAATGATTGAGTCCTTTGTGTATTGATTGACAAGTTAGGGCAATCTGTTGATAGCCATTTTTAGAGGAAAAAGGGAAGGTTCAAAGTAAGTATTGTTGAAAATTCTTGTATAAAGATTGGAACATGGTATAACCATATTGTGTAGGCCTAATTATACTAGTTTGGTGGACAAAAATTCATTGTGCACATTTATTTACTGATATTTTCCTAGCAGTGTTATTGCAGTCTTGTTTTTTGGAATGAAAATTGAAGGTTTAGAGTAGTGGTTTGTTAAAATACCTTGAATCAAGATTGGGGAATAGTCTAATGTGTTTGGACAAACATATTCACACTTTTTTGTGACATTTGGAAGGTGTAATGAGCTTGGGAACTTGTTGTTGTTTTGGGGATGTGGCCTAAAAGGGCCTAAATGCTGATTTATAATAGTCCATTTTGGAAAGGTCTCATGTTTGAATTGTTTGTGTTGAAGGAGAGTTTTGGGTTAGTTTTTGAATGATGAATATGGTGTTTAGTGAATCAAGAAGTGATTGGAAGTCTTTTTCTTAGTTTGGGTGCTTTGGAATTAAGAACATTTGAAGGAAATGTGAAGTCCTAATTGAAAGGATAGTCAAAGATTATTTAAGATTTTGTCAAGGTGTGTTTTTCTTCCTTTGCTTACATCACAAATCTCTTGCATGGAATGTGTCTTTGTTTGTTGTTTGATCTTGTGGCTCATGTTTTTCACAATTCTAACATGGTATCAAAGCCTCGATTCAAATAACCCCTTTCTCAATTTATGAGGTTTTTTCCTTCATCAAGGGTTACAAGTGTCAAATCTAGATTCTCCATTACATTTTTTGAAATTTTTGGAGGTGGGTGATTTTTAGGTGCATTTTAGCACAAAAGGACCTCACTGTTGGATTTTGAGCTATCAAGAAAGTTAGATTTGGATTTTGTTTGGCTTGATTTGGACTCCTGAGATTAGATCAACAAGGGTTTAAAACAGTTGCTTTTTTTTCTAGATCTAGAGGGTAGCTGCAAATTTGGTGCATTTTGGCATGAAATGAACCTTGTCATTGGATTCAAGAGATAGATTCTATGAATTTTGACTATAAATTCACCCTATTTTGGCATCAAGAGATTCTGATGTAATTTTTTTTATACAAGAGCCCTAGCCCCTATATGGATTCCTGCATGCACATCATTTTTTTAAAAAAAGGGGTGAATAAAAAAATGGTTATCATTTTTTTTTAATTTCTATTTTTAAAAAAATTAAAAAATATATATATTCAAAGTTTTTTTTTTTTTTAAAACATGTCAAAATTAAAAAGTACAGGGTTTATTAAGGGGGCAACTTATTTAATTTTTTGGTACCTGCAGTACATGTGTTTTCAAGTCTAAGGGCCCACAGGTTAGGCACAACCCCAATGGTTAGTAGTTCAACCTACTGATGAACTTTTATCTTTCACTGACAACCACTCCTTTCTAATGAAAAATAGAAAACCTTTTTTGTTTCCTTCTTTCTTTTTTGCAGTGGCTATGGATTTATTGGCTACCAATAAAAACCTAGTGGCTGATTTTTAAACTTTTCCAACAAAACATAAAAACCTAATGACGATGATTTTTTTCGTCAGAATATTATTTCTATTAGCATATTCCATCATTTTTAATAGCAATAAGGGATAGGATTATTTTTTCCAGCCAAGGGAAATATTCCTACTAATGTCATGTTGACATCAGCTATTCAAATGTTGATGTCAGCATGATGTCAACAATACGGCCTAGGGTAGGAGCCCCTTTGAACCCTCCTTGTGCCCTAAAAGAGGTGTTTTTTTTCTTTTGGACATAACTTAAGCATACGGTAACAATTTTTGGCAAACAAGCTATTGTCAAAAATCTAATTTCATCAACCTTCAAGTGGTGTGGGTCTCATCACCTTTTTTTTTGTTGTTGCATTCTATGGCCTATTGAAGTCATAGGTGTTGTTTTCAGTCCCAAGCTCATAACTTTTGACTAGTTTCTCCATTTTTCATAATTCTAGCAACCTTGGAACCTTCTTTTAGAGCTCTTCATAGCCATCCATGCACTTTTTCCAGATTTTTGTCTAGGTATATTTTATTTATTTTTTTGTACTTTCACACCTTGGTGAATTACTTGGACGTCTTAGCTCCTGGAAACTTTTCATTTACATGGGATGACTCATTTTTATCTATTCTACATGTATTTCTACTATTCTTTCCTATTTAGGCATTATAGATACACTGAGATAAATTTCCATTTAGGTGTATTCTTTTTGGGGATTTTACACATCATGTTGTGGCTTTTGTATTCGCACTATGATATAAAGTCTCATGGGGGAGTTGATATTTTCCTTTGGTTTTCCATCACGCCTTTTTCAAGTGAGTTTACTTTCTATGACAATAGTGAATCCTAGTGATTCTTGCTTTATGTGTGTGTGCCTTAGTTTGCACACCCTTTTATTTGCAGGTTGTTTCTCCTACATGCACTTCTTGGTCTCACATAGTTTTAGTGTACCTATCTTGGCTCTTTTTTCTTAGCATTATGCGGGATTTCTACTGTGGTGTTAATGCTTCCTTGATTTTGCATTTTGAGTGATCTATGTATCTAGTTCTTGTTCATATGTAATTTTAGATGCAATGTACACCAATGGCTAGTTACATGCATTTCAGTGATATGGATCATTTACTATATGGACACTCTTGCATTCCTATTTTTTGGAGGTGACTTTCCATTTTTATTTGATCAAAAACTACTGGTACCTATATTTTCAACATACATCTTGCATGTTGAGTAGTGTTGTTGGGGTTACTCATACATATTCATGTATCATTTGTATCTTCAAGTTCTAGATTTGTTTTCCTTTTTTTCCATCTGATTCGAGTAGTGTCATTGGGGACACTCATGCAGATTATTGTCTCTCTCTTGATTAGTTTTGTATAGGCTATTTGGTACCTGCATTTTCAACTTGCCTGTTGAGTGGTGTCATTAGAGTCACTCATGCAGATTCATGTACCAACTATATCTTTGACTTCTAGATGTTTGCCTTTGTTTTCCATCTTATTCAAGTAGTGTTGTTGGGAGCACTCATGCAGATTATAGTCTTCTTGTATCTTGACATTTGTATCTTTGATTTCCAAATGTTTTTCCTTATTTTTCCATCTGACTCAAGTAGTTTCATTGGGGGCACTCATGCATATTCTTGTTATCTTGATCCTAATCATCTTTTGTTTTAGAGGAGGTTCTTCATTTTGGCACTATATATGTCATCATTTGACAACATTCTACAACTTTGTGCTTCAGTGATGTTCTACATGTTCCTCTTTTTCATGACATTGATTGGTTGGAGGATTCTGAGTCCTTCTCGCCTTGATTTAGAGGCTTCTTCAGTCCTTCATTTAGCTTTCTCTCTTTTGGAGAGGGGTTTTCTCACTATGGTTTTCTCCTTTTTCTCTAGTTGTGAGAGATTCTTTTTTTTTTTTACATGGGTACCTCACTAGACCTTGATTGACAAAACCTATCATGCATTCTCTTTTTAGGTTTTTTAGCTACTCCCTAAGTTCATCTTAAGGGGGGTTGTTAGAGTAATCATGTATTAGCTAATAATTAGTTAATATTTAATTGATTCTTAGTCTAATTTATTCTCATGCACTTAAGCTAAACTTAGGAGTTATTTATTCAGTTAACTAAGTGCTTATATATGTTAACTAAAGTGAGCTATTATTAGATAATTTGGTCTCATCGCATGTGATGTTGACACTTTTCTTGATCTAATCCCTTTACCATTTAGGGTTTCTACTATATAGCACTCAACCCTCATTGTATTATCACTCTAATATCTACTCTAGAGTTTTACTCTTGAACTCTCAACCTTTGAGGGATTTTGCTTTCCTTGAAGATTCTTGAGGTTCTTCTATAATTTTTTCTTGTTCAAGAATATTGCATAGATTTTTTGTAGATCTCTTGCATGGAAGGTGTCTTTGTTCATTGTTTGATCCTATGGTTCATGTTTTTCACATTTCTAACATTTATATGATGTAAATGTGATTATTTTTATCTTTAAATGTTAGTTCAATGAAAATTTCACTTTAGTGTAAAGTTGTAAATAGAAAATTTAGTTATCAATTTAGTCATAAAAAATAAGTCCATATATTTATATGAGACTTCACCTTCTCGAATGGTGGAGAGAGTATTTATAGATTTTTTCATAATTTGAACTTATAAAAGAAGTTGTATAGCTATTTTAAAAAGAAACGAGAAAGGATAATATCTTAAAGGTGATATTCATTTATGTTTAAAGTTATTTACTTCTCTTATGTTTCTTTTCAAAAACAATAATGGAACCATTAAGTTTTCATATGAAGTAGGTTAGTGCAGGATCATGGGGGTCCAAACTAGGCCCTTAAGTGGCAATGAAATTCAGAAAAACAAAGTTAGGAAACTTGACATATAAATTTGAATAAGCTATTAACATAATTTGAAAAATATGCAAGAACAAAATTTGTAGCAAATTGAATTTAGTTTCTATAATACTATTCATTTTTTAGAAAAAAGTAAATCTATTTGGTGAAAATTTGAAATTTCAATGCAATAGTACTAAATTTTTTAGGAAAAAATAAAGAATAGGTGTATGTTTGACCAACCTAAGTACAAGCAAAAAATAATATATTTATTTGAAACTTTCAATATAAGTAGAGGACACATGCTCGGATGTGCTATATTTTGTTTTCTATTTTTTTCCAAGTAAATAATTAGTTATGATTTTTTATTAAAATTTTAAAAAATATTAAAACTTGTTTGTCTAACCACCATAACTTGGTCTGAAAAAATTTATGAAATTCAATTTTTCATTTTTTCATCCTATATTATGGTAAGCATAAAATGTGTTGCATCTTTCGGATTCAAAAAATATGAAATTGTTTAAGAATTATAGATTTTTTCAATCAGTGTATCAATCAGGACTTTAGTCAGAATGTATGTATAAAATAAACAATAAATATCTATTTAATTCAAAATAAGGCATATCTTATATTTTGGAAAGCTGAAAATTTTCTCAATAACCTTTTCTTTTCATCAAATTTGGATAAAAAAAGAAGTCATCGGCCACTTTTGGTCACATTACCACTTTTTGGACCTCCATGATCCTACACTCACCCAAGTTATTTATGTCCCGTAATCTTGGAAAGATATGAATATTCATCTTTTCTTGTTACATGCCATAAATCTTTACAGTATTCAATGTACTATTTTAAAATTATTTCCTTTAAGCAATAATGAAGTCCATAAGTACTATTATAACACATGTGAGAAGTATAAGTTGGTATTTTTAGTTTTGTTGGCTCAGTTTCTCTTTATTTTATATTTTACATACTTTTCATATAGTCCTTAGGTATTTTTGGTTAAAAAAACACTAAAATAAACATTATATCATACAAGAGAGTTGCCCCTCTAAGACACAAAGGTAAATTGACTAAAAATAGAAACCTTACCAACTATTGGCACATATTTTAAAATCTTGTAGGTTGTAACAAATTTAATATTTTACAATAAATTTTATAGTACAATTTCTTTCAAAAAAAAATTGTTTCTTCTCTAGAGAAAATCAATTAAAACCTTTAAAAATTAATCATTTTTTGAAAATTATTGTACGAATGTTTCCAAGAATTTTATTTTTGATCAATAACAATGGGTTTACAATGTGATGAAGTACTTATCCGACAACCTAGGAGAAATTGATGGGGTGGTGAGCAAGAAGACATTATCTTGTTGAGGTAGAGGATAGAGGATGTGAAATAGTTGAATGAGCTAAAATAATTACACAAAGGAGAGAGAACATGGTGGAAATAGTGATTGATGGAATGGTTGAAAGGTTTTTTTTTCCTAGAAACATAAGGATGCATCTACCATAATACCATACCAGTCAAAATAAATTGGTTTCTTTAAAGCACAATAGTCTCAATTATTTTTTTTAAATAAAAAATCATGGAATTACAATGTAGATTGATACAATATTGAAACCCAATATAAATTGGTTAGATATTAAGAAAGAAGACATAATAATAGATTTGAGGGCATTGACCTATAGATTAGGAGGTCAATTCAATAGTTTCATTAAGTTGACAAAGTATTATAATTTTAAAACAATCTTGGGACTAAAATAAGGAGGCAAGCCCAAAATTTTGGGAACGAATGTAGATAAATTCTTATTATAGAGCTTGTACCCAAAAAGAATCAACATTAGCACAAATAGAAATGTATACAAAATAATCAACATGCACAAAGTTCTCTAAAAAATAATCCTTAATAAGCACACTAGCTAGTAAAATACATAATAGATATGAACATAGTAAAGGAATTCATGGTCCTGATATTGAAAGTTTGCAAAAGGTTGGTTTCTCTACCCCTTTTTATTCTACAAGAAGAAAACTTAAATCTACAAGTAGACCTTCTTTAGATACTAGAGCCACTTTTGAATCACATATTTGTGAATATATTTTTTTATGGAACATCTTTGCCTATTATTATGAAAATTCAACGGTAATATGTACCAAAATAATGGAACAACAAGTTGCATGGGGAGTATCTATAGGTCCTTTAGCATTGGTAAATAAATTGCATGAGTTACCTTTTGGACCTAAAAATATATTTCCTAAATTGAATGGTGGTGGTAAAGTTAAAAGAGATGAGAACATTAATATTTTCTTTGTTTCCTATGTTTTTGATAAAGTAGCATTTTCAGGGTGTTGTACCCTTCATAGAGAGCCACAAGGGCCGATAGAGTCCAAGATCAAAAAGCAAAAAAAAACACCAAACCAAAAATAGACACGGTCTAATAGCACACGGACCAAAAACAAACTAGTTGGTGTTCTCCTAGTTCTTAGACAGAAGCTAAACCAAATCATCACCAATCCACTCCTGGTGGTCTTCAGCCTTCTTAATCTACACCTCATCCTTCATGACAGCCAACAAGGTACTAGTGACATAGCAAACTAATTTGACCATGAAACGGGTCAAACCAATGAATTTTTTCTCCATTTTCTCCATTCTTTCTTTCAGCACACCGAGCTCATCCCCTCTACCCATAGTGTAGTCAAGGTCATTATGCTCAATATCTAGTAGTTCCGAAGAGTGAGAGGCCAAAGCCTCCTTCTGAGCTTTACCATTGTCAGGAATGGAAGAGAGACCTCTAGTTTTCTCACCTTCTTCACCTTCCGACACCTCTTCAACTCTGTTATCTTTGTTGTCTGATAACTCCTCTTCAGTGTCCAAATCTCTAACCCGCATTTTTTTCTTGTTCTTTGCCAACCTTCCAGAGCACTGAATAATGGCATCACAACCAATAACCATAGTCTCTGCCACCACCATTTCACCCAACGAGTCCTTTCTCACAACATTTTTCCCTTTATTCGGAGGCTCCTTCTCCTCCTTACCTTTCTTTTTTAGGCCATGCTTACTGGGAGTCTTAGCAAGGGTAGACTTGAGATCACATAGGCTCACCACCACACTGGTTTGGGAAGTTCCCTCGATACCCTTAAGTTTTTTGGAAGCAGGTTTAGGTTTCTAAGAATCAACAATGTTACATCCCAAATTGTGACGTTACAATTTACCATCCCTAGATAGAGTAAATATGAATTTTGGAGGCGAATTAATGATGCTTGTACCTTGTTTTCAATATTAATGTTGTTTCATTTGATATTATTCTTGGTGAAATACTGCATAAATGAGAATAGAAGGTTATTGATTTGTGAAGAATCTAACTTTTGAAATGTTTCATGTATTCTGCTTCGTTTTGAGCATATGACTCTCATTGTTGTGTCACGGTGTGCAGGAAAGAGGACCAATCCTCCAGGCAGAGGAGAAATATCACTCAGGGAGGAGCTTGGTCAGGTAAGCAGTAACGAGTACCAAATGAGCATACACACATGTCAGTATAGGTTCTGAGAAACCAATTCAGTTAAGTTAGTCTTGATAAGTCATCCATAGGCTTAGGGGTTTGATTTACTTCCTTATGCTTTATGAGTTATGATTGTTCAAATGACAGACTGACTATACTGTGACTCCCTGTGTGAATAAAATAATTGATATGTGCTAAAGGTCGAATGGGTACGTATACACATTTATACATTGTGTACACATATCTAAATGTATAGACATATCAATACGTATGTACATTAAGCAGATGGATATGCTCGTACGCATGTGTCAACATGTATATACGCATACATATGTATACACAAAAGTATATATATGAGCATGTTTATATGAACACATCTCGCCTAATATCTTTGATATAAATAATATTTCAAATATTATTGTCTAAGAGATTCACATTTATATTTATGTATAAATATATATATTAATAATGTGATTATTAATATATACATAAATACATAAGGAATGTGTAAATATTTATACATTTTATAAAATATATGTATTAATATTAAAATTAATATATGCTTATATATATATATATATACGTTTATATATATAGATATATTAATATTTAATAAAATACATATATATATAAAATATACAAATATATATTATTAAAATTTAAATGACGAAAAAATATTTGAAAATGTTTAAATGAATAAACATTGAACTTTATGCTATAAAAGGATATAATCGCAATATATAGAGGAAGTAAATATTTATAAAAAAATAGCCGCTTGAAATATTTGACTCATAAAATATATTTCAAAAAGGAACAAACTTCTCAAAGGACATATTCGAATGTTTAACTTTTGGAAAAATTAATGGAAAAAAAAAATATGGACGTTCCCGTGAAAATAAGGAAGCTCTTTGCGCAGCAAGGAATGCATGAAGAAGATTTCAAACTTGAAAATAGGAAGAATGACAACGAATTTCAATGTTGTAGCGAGTAGAATGTTGACATAAAAACGCAGCAAGTAAACCGTTTAAATTCATGCAACTAGCAAAAAGACGTGTACCTGTAGGTGGCATTTTTTATTGTTTGAGTTGAAGAATTCTTCTACTGCTGGCTCCATAAGGTCGAACCACCCATGAAAATCATGACTAAGGTTTTAATAACATGCCATGTGACATTTTGGCTGAGTATTGAAGCCTAGTTGTCATTTTGCATGCCCGGAATTGAGGAAATAGTTGCTAACATGGGATTATAAATACTCGCCCATTCATCCATCAAAGGAGATCTTGTGCAATTCATCTTTGACGAAATTAAAGAGTCATCCTGTTGAGTTTAGAATCTTCTGTTGTGAGTTGTTTATGTTGCATTGCATCATTTTAATCAAAGTGTGAGAATTATAAGTTTGTACCAGCTGCATTCACCAAATTGTACTTAGAATACCTTGTAGAAGGAAGTGAAATAACTATTTCAGTATAGAAGTTTTGTTTAAGGAGAGTGCTGTGAGAAGAGTCACTATATTGAGAGAGAAATAAACTGCATTCCGTCATCTTCAATTGGAAGCTGCTGCCATAACAATGTTGGAGAGAAGCTCTTATTCACAAGCATGTTGTCTCGTTTGTGAATTTTATTTAATTGATCTTCTCTTTTAGTTTTGAATTTGCTAGATGCAAATAGCATGCTATTGGAAAATTAGTATTGTTTGATAAACCTCTTAAAAGAATAAATGCTTAATGGATTTCATTGTAAATGAAGGATAAAAGTATTAGGAATATCAATGCAATCATGGGTAAATATTTGAGCAAGTCAATATATTTTATTGTTAGATTAAAAGAAGTTTGTATAGGAAAAGGGATTTAAAGAAGGCAATCAATTGTTTGAAGGTTTAAGGATGGATTAGCATTATATGCATTATGCTTGAAAGAATTGTATGTGCATTTGTTTGTGTTTACAATTGTGTATGATCTCCGTATATGGAGAATACGTAGAGTAATTATTATCTTCTAGGAATGAAATGTTGTCAAATTAAGTATGATCCTTAGCTTATGTTATTAGGTTAACTTTGACAAGCTCACTCCTAGGATAAAGATTTCTGAAATCAGGAGTTAGGATATTAGATATTTGTTAATTGACTCATTTCTAGTAGATTGTTTGAGGTAGGAAGTTTGGGGTAGACTGAACCCATTGAAGGACATAGCCTACGCGTAGAGTAACATAGCCCAAAGTCAAATTGGCCCTGAGTAGTGTTTATGATAGATGACCTTCATTCGAAGTATTGAATGAGAATACTTTGGCCAAAGTAGTGAAAGGTACGACTGCCACATAGACGTGAGTTAGTTGAGACTACACTATCAGTTCATTGTGATCCGAGTACTAGTTCGAGATTGTGAAATAGCAAGGTTATAGTTGTGTAGGACACAACACTATGCTCAATTGGTAATCGTTAAAGGATACCCTACCAATCTCTTCCTCGAAGGGAGGGCCATCTATCTAACGATAGGTGTGTGTGGGACTGCATTATAAGTCTGTGGTTAGCGGAAAAGTGCCCAAGTGATGTTTCTCCTCCACAGCAAGCGGTCGATGTACCAAGATTTGAAAGGACGGACTCCTAGACCTTCTTACTTCTATTTGTGCAAAATCTTACGAGCTATGTATGTAACTATATTACTTTTGATCTCTGATTTTTATTTGCAATGAAAATGAAATTCATGAGGAAACATACTGTAACTTGTACGTATTTATCAATAAAGAAAGGAAAATTTAATTGTAACATCTTTGTTACTTGTTACCTTTACATATATAAAGTGAGAATTGGAAAATTTTAATTTACGCAAGAATTAGGCCGTTACATTGATATGTGCTAAAGGTCGAATGGGTACATATACACATGTATACATTGTGTATATGTATCTAAATGTATAGACATATCAATACGTACGTACGTTAAGTAGATGGATATGCTCGTACGCATGTGTCGACATGTATATACGCATACATACATATACACAATCACCTTCCGACACCTCTTCAACTTTGTTATCTTTGTTGTCTGATAGCTCCTCTTTAGTGTCCAAATCCCTAACCCGCATTTTTTTCTTGTTCTTTGCCAACCTTCCAGAGTGCTAAATAATGGCATCACAACCAATAACCATAGTCTCTGCCACCACCATTTCACCCAACGAGTCCTTTCTCACAACATTTTTCCCTTTATTCAGAGGCTCCTTCTCCTCCTTACCTTTCTTTTTTAGGCCAGGCTTACTGGGAGTCTTAGCAAGGGTAGACTTGAGATCACATAGGCTCACCACCGCACTGGTTTGGGAAGCTCCCTCGATACCCTTAAGTTTTTTGGTAGCAGGTTTGGGTTTCTGAGAATCAATAGGGACTAGGTTACTTTTCTTAACATGGCCTTTGGATTTGGCTAGAGATAAGTTGGTCTCGTTGGGTGGCTCAATTTCCTCAATTCAGATGACTAAAATGGGTTTTGGAGGGAATAAAGCCAGATGAAAGTGGTAAAGTCTTAGGATAAGACCCTGGTGGAGTGGCAAGGGAGTGGGTTCATTGGGATTTAAAGCAACAGACTCCACACATTTTTTGACGAAGTTTTCAAGGTCCATGAGCAGAAAAAAGGGAAAGCTCAGTAAAACTTTATGCCTACGGTGATTTAACAAGGAAAAATGGTAGAAGTAATAGGTCTTGTACCTTCCTTCCAGCGTGAAATATTTCATCAACGCTAGACACACCTAGTTCCATGGCTGAGGAAGAGCCTCCAGTTCAAACCTAGACTGGTTGTGCACTGGCTTCTCATCACCCGCAAAGAATTTTTCCATACTAACATTGTATTGGGTATTCAAATGTTTAAGATGCTTCATGCCAGAGCACTGGAGGCCTGTCGCCTGCGCAATCACTTCCTCATCCACTATAAAGGAGAGTCCTCTCAGAGACATGTCTATTCTTCCAAGAGGTGACGAACTGGGTCAATATATTAGGGTCAAGGCCCACAAGTCTCTCCATCAGAGGAGCAATGCCACTTTCAACACAAATGTGCTAGACAAGTGAATCCTTGCAAAACTTGTTGCAATTATCCAACTCCATCCACACCCTATCCCCCCCATGATTTTGCATTGCGCACAATATAACCATGAACCCTAAAAAACCAGAAAGTTAGAGATAATAGCAAGGTGAAAAATCACTTGCACAATAAGGCATTTAAGCCATAAATGGCAATCTTTGGGAATCAAGCCTAAGGATAGGTCACACACATGAGTTAATAATTTCCCAGTAACAATCTTAGCATAGGCTTTAATGAGGATTTTCTTGCATAAACAACTAAGCAAAAAGAACATGATCGGCAGGGAAGGATTTCCTTCCACAACAAAAATATTGAAATCTAGGCAAGATAGCTATGGGGACATATTTAGAAATCTCTAAAATCATAGCAATTAGGGGTTGGTCAATTTTAGTTATACCATAGATAGAAGCTATAAGGCACAAAACAAAAATAGTGGATAAGGAAAAGCCAAAAAGGAGATTTGTCTCATAATTACAAGTCACATCAAATTTGAAAACATAGAATTTGAAACTCCGCGGTCTTGAAAAATCCCCATAAGTAGATTACAACAAGTATAGTCCAGCTTAGAGTTAATCAACCGATACTTGTCACAACAAAACATGATTTCCTTTCTCCAAACGTGCTCCATTTTATAATATGAAAAAATCCACTTGTTATCTATCCCATCGATACAACTAATCATCCATCTCATCAAAGCAATAAGACCACAAAGCCCAATGAAAAGGCTTGTGGACCCCCCAAGAATCTAGCTAAGCACATGTTGTGTTTCCACCATGATTCAAGTAATAGCTTTACTCCTTCACTATAATACTTTGAATATTTGGTGGAAGTAGACTTAAATCACGCCAGCATTTGGAAAAATTCTAGTGAGAGCCAAAATTGGCCAAGGTGTCAGCCACTTGGTTCCCCTCTCTGTAAATATGACTAGACGCCTTTAATTTTAATTTGGACACAAGGAATCGAATGTCAAGAAGAAATCCTTAGCATTCCACCCCAACAATCTATCAAAATTTATAGCATCAATAATGGACTTAGAGTCACCTTCAATGTGCAGGTTCTCTATCCCCAAGGAAAGAACTATCTGTAAATGTAGACACCTAAAAATGGTCTGGAGAATCTAATTAATTAAATACGACTTATTTGATTAATTAAATCTTAAATTCATCTACTTAGTAAATAAATAAAAATATTTATTTATATTAAGTTCATTATTAATTCTTCTATTTCATCATATTACTTCTCTCTTAATTAAATAAACAAAATTAAAAACTTTGTTTTATTTAATTATTATCATTATTACTTCTTTTATATTTCTATCATAAATTAAATACACAACTTAAATAATTTGTGTTATTTAATTACCTCATCACATTTCTTCTTAATTAAATAAAGATATCTAAAATCTTTTATTTAATTATCATTTTCCTTTTGTTTTAATTTAATAAACAAACTCTATAGTTTGATTTATTAAATTATTCAATCCTCTTTTTGCTAAATTTAAACAAATTAAAATTATTTAAATTAATGCATAAATCATTTACCACTATTCACTCACCAATAAAATTAAATTTTCAAAATTTAATTAATTCTACTGTCATTCACGGGAAGAGCTTCGGGGACAAACCTGCAGGAAGTCCTCTCAATCTTCTTCCTCCAATCTTCCCTCTCATCTTGCCTGTGTTTTCATGGGGAGGAACAATCCTCCATGATCAGCTCCATCTTCTCATCCCATGCCTTTCAATTCTCCAGATTGAATCACAGCCCCTTATCCCGTATCCTGTGCAAATGTGCTGCCGTGAAAGCTATAAATACAGCTCTTTGGCTACAGGAAATAGATCCCAATTTGTGCAATCTTACTCTATAGGTTTTCCAAGCATCCAGCATTCATTCAAGCATTCAACATTCATCCAGCATCCATTCAGCATTCATCCAGCATTCAGCATTTTCCGCCATGGCTGCAATCACAGTAGTTTTAATTGTTTAAACATATAGGAAATGAAATAGTTCATTTCTCATTCTCTAAGTGTCATTTCAATAGTTTAATTAGCTTCTAAATCTAAGAGCAAAGTAGATTAGAGAGATCTTTAGAGTTAGAGAGCAATAGGATAGATTTCTGAAGATTTCTAGTTTAAATTAGCTTAATTTTCTTGAATCTTAGATGAAATGTCCTATTTAGAAGTGTAGAAGCATGTTTAGTTTGTTTTCCTCATTCTACCACTCACAATTTGGCGCCCATCATGAGGCATAACCCCATATTCTGCATGATTTTTTTGAAAAGTGTCTTACAGGTATCGGTGTGATAGTTTTCGCGAAATCGTGGTTTTTTACAGCGCTTCGGAGATATTCTATAGCGCATCAGAGAAAAACTATAGCGCGTCGGTCATCTATTTTAGCGTGCCGCTCAAATGTTTTAGCGTGCCACACAACTGTTTTAGTGCTTCAGGACAATTCTATAGTGCTTCGAGGCTCTGTTTTAGCACTTCAGAGATCTATTTTACCGCTTCAGGGATCTGTTTTAGCGCATCAGATTTAGTGTTTTGATAGTAAATCTTAAAATGGCCATATCTTGGTCATACGGATGTCTTTTTTGATGATTTTTTTTTGAAATGGGGTAGAATTTCATAATCTATGCAATGGTGTAGGTGTTTATCACTTTTTGTAGAGTTAAAATTTTCAATTTTACATTTAAAGTCAAATCACATTGTAACTTGGTCTAAGGTTTAGGGTTTTCTTGCTTAATCATTCATCTAACCCTTATATCTTCTTATTTCTTGATTTCATCTAACATTTGGAACATTTACACAGGTTTTAAGAAGAAAATGGAGCATTGAAGTGAAAGAAAGAGCATTTGATATTCATTGTAATAGTGTTTTCGAACACTCATGGGAAAATAACCCATCATCTATTTTGTTTCATTCCTACTTTAGGACCAAATAGCATCGATAAAAATGTATCTTTTATCTAGATCCGACGCATCCGCGGCCAGATTGTGTTCTTTAATCTCTTTTTGGTTAAAATTTATCAATCCTAGGATAGAAAACAGGTTAAAATTTATCAATCCTAGGACAGAAAATGGATAAAAATTGATCAATCCTAGGATAGAAACTTCATTATTTCTTGTGGGATTAAAATTGGACATCATGCTTTTTATGGAACAATATCTCCATATAGATTAGATAATTTATCTTTTGGGTTTTAAAAAGTGAACAACTTCTTTGCTGTGATTGGGTGATAGGTTTATGCTCTCCCCTTGACTGGGTGCATCAGAATACCAAACTCACTTTTACTTTGCACATTTTCAAGTTTTCATTAAAACCTTTAGACAGGCCTGTCGTAGTGGGAAAAAGTACTCACCCTACGGGAACGACCTGAGTGGGGACAGCCAAAAGCCATGGTATTCCAACCCACTTAAAAATTTATGTGAATTTGGGGAAACCCTCTTTCAACGAAAGTGTGCAGGATAACCATCCCCAAAATATTTGTTCTAAAGATTGGGGGGTCTCTCGAGGGAGTTTATCTATCTGCCGCTCTGAATGAAAACCCAATCTAAGAACCTAGAAATAGAAGCACGCTTGTCAGTTTCTAAACATTGTAATACTCGGCAGTGTAGGGGCGGGGAAGAATCTACCCTCAAGCACTCACCATATAATTGCCAAGGACTATTTTCTCAGGGGATCTGGTATCCACTTCTGTCACTCTGAGTACGCACCTGGAAAAGACAAAAACATGGGTGCCCTCTAGGGGGTGACATGGCTGTGTGAGTCGACGCAATTCCAAGCTGTGGGTCGTTCGAGTATATAACGATGACCTTTTGTCTCTAGGAGTGAGTCTATCTGAATTGTCTTATCTATTATAAACTAGTGAAAATCAAGAAGAACCATGTTTGGTTCTTGAACATACACTCTTTGTTTAAGAATTTAGGATTTAATCAACAACAGTTCTATTTTTGCTTGCTATGTTTTCTTGTCATTAAAACAGATAAGATCATCCCAAAAAGAAACACAAACCACCATGGCTGAAATAGAGGAGGATCAATTGAATGCTTTAGCTTATCAACTAAAGAACCTTCAACAACAAATATGGGAAACAACCACAAAGAAATATCTAATGCCAAACATCTACCCATATCCTCGTGACCAAACAATGAACATGAGACCTTCTTCACCAACAACTCCATCATCCAAGTTCAATAACTTTGAATTTTTCCAAAATTTCAATAAGCCCAAATCTCAGTCCTCAAATACAAATGATATTGAACAATCTTATCATGTCACACATTTATCTCCATCCACCATAAGCCAAAATGAACCTCAAGATTCTTTCACTCAAGTTAACAATTCCATCCAATCATCCTCTTCTATCATATCTTCTACATCCAATGATTCATGTCAAACTCTCACTCCAAAGCATGCTAGCATAGACTCCTCTACACATCAAGATCAAAATATTCTTTCCACTCCATCCAATGATTCCACAATCTCACAAAGTCTTCCCATCTTTGATCAAGATCCCATTTCTCAAGAATCTTATGACGATCCCCTCCTTTCACTTTTCATCCAAAATAATTCACATCCATCTCAAGAGACAAGTATCCTTCCAAGTTCTTTTTCCACATCATCTAATCAATCCATACCATATCATGATTCTATTGCATCACAAGATCATGATAGTTCTTCCATCCTATCTAATGATTTCTTACCAATTGATGATCAAGACATGCTTTCTACAAAATCTCATGATTCCCTTCCTCATCAAGATCAAGATATGCTTCCATTCAAGGATGCCCTTTCATCCCATGAAGATGTTTATCCTTCTCATGATCAAGATATGTCTTTCATACCACCTCATGATCCTTTTCCAAGTCAAGATCACAATATCCCATCATCCCCATGTCAAGAGCCTATCACACCTATTCACGCTATCCATGAACCCCATACCTATAAATTTGGATCCTCCACCTTTATCCATTCTAGTTTACTTCCAACACCTATCCTTTCATCCATATCATATCCTCCCCAAAATGGACTTGCATCTTGTTTCACAAACAATACATATCCCATTGGCAAACGAATGTGTCAAAGTATGAACTACAAAGGCAAAGGATTAGGCATTCATGAACAAGCTATCCTAGAACCCCTTTCTATTCAAAAACACCCATATCACCATTGCCTTGGTTATATACCTAAGTGTTCTAGTCCATCAAACCTACCTTCTATCCTAGGTTCTCATCTTAGTTCATCAAACCTTCCATCTATCCTAGGTCCTCATCCTAGTCCATCAAACTTTCCATCTATCCTAGGTCCTCATCCTAGTCCATCAAAATCTCCATCTATCCTAGGTCCATATCCTATTCCTCAAGAACAACAAAGGCACACATCTTTGATGCCCTTTCAAAATTCTACCCACATTCACTCATCCATAATACCTCCATACCATTCATCTCAATCCACCCCTCCCATTGCTCTTGGAAGAAATTTGGGTGCCAAATATCAGAAGCTTCTTTATCAAAATCCACATGTATCAAAGGATCAACATGTCTCCTCGAAGAGATATGCAAAAATAAAAGAAAACTTGATCCAAAATCAAAGGAAAAATCAAAAAGGTGACAAAGGCCCATCAAAGCAAAAAGGAAATTTTCAAAAACTGCAAAGGTCCATAAATCAAAAGAAAATTTCAAAAGGCCACAAAGGCCCATCAAAGAAAAAAGGAAATTTTCAAAGACCACAAAGGTCCATAAATGAAAAAATTTCAAGGCCACAAAGGCCCACTAAGCAAATATCAAAGTCAAAAATCATGTGGATTCCTAAAATTCTCATAGAAGCAATAAAATCAAAATTGGCATCCAAATTCGCTTATCCAAAAGCTTCCTCCAATCTTCCATATAATAACCTATCACTTTCCAAATCCATTCTTCCTCCATCACTCCACCATCCTTCAAGGTGTGTACCAATGTTGAGCTTGTCATACTTTCCATCTATCCATTATCCAACATTCATCCCCCATCATTCCCCTTTAATCCAAACCTTAGCATAAATCCTTAGTCTCTTCCATCATACCATTAATCTACCAGCATTTATGAGTCTAATCCCCATTTCCATGGTTAATTAAAGGGATAATTGGTTGTGAAACTCAATGTTAAAGTCGTTCCTCCATCTCCCTATCATCCATATCCTATCTTCCATTCCTCTTGCACTCTAAACTTAAGGGCAAGTCTCATCCATCTTATCATTCATGGTCATTATCCTTTCTATGCTCATTCCTTACATTTCCACTTTTGATCTCGATAAGGTCAAGAATCTTCTTGAACATCATATATACTTATCCTATATGCCTTATCCATATCTTTCATACCATATCTTTTATCTCATCCATATTCCATCTTACTAGATACATCCTTTCTTTTCATCCTTGGTTTTGATGAGGAATGGGGGCAAAGTACTTGGTCTTTGTGTCTATCTATTTGATCTTGATCATCACCATTCATTCTTGTTATCCTTGCATTCTTCCATTCCATATCTCCTAGCTTATCAAAATCCATGTCATCATGTCCCTTTGCAACCTTGAATCTTATCATGCAAATCATATTTGAGCCTAGCTGTAAAACATTATCCAATCCTCATATCTTTTGTCAATCAATCGTCAACAATCATCAATCTTTTTGTACTTAGCGGATATCAGTAATCCTAAGTACTTATCATCATCATGCCTTATGGAATCAATCATTCTTGGCATATTAATCAATCAACTATTGTCATCTTTCAACAAGAGATATGTTGCTTGTGTGACATGTTTTGCAGTGACTTTCATTTTGATCTATCATTTATCCATGGTTGCATTACCTCTATTGTGGTTCATCTTGTTCCTTCAATCGGTCATACCATCTCATTCCAAATCAAATATCTTGAAAATCCTAAAAACATCAGAAAATCCATCAAAATCCAAAAACATTAGAAAATCAAACTCCAAAAAAATCAGAAAATCAAAATCCTAAAAACATCAAAAAATCCATCAAAATCAAAAAACATCAGAAAATCAAACTCCAAAAAAAAACATTAGAAAATCAAAATCCAAAAACATCAGAAAATCAATATCCAAAAACATCAGAAAATCCATCAAAATCCAAAAACATCATAAAATCCATCAAAGTCCAGAAACATCAGAAAATCAAAATTCAAAAACATTAGAAAATCAAAATCCAAAAAACATCAGAAAATCCATCAAAATCCAAAAACATCATAAAATCCATCAAAATCCAAACACATCAGAAAATCAGAAAATCCATGCAAAAACATTCAAAAATCGCAAAACGCAATAGTAGAGTCTGTGTCAGTCAAACTACGTGGCCTCTGTGTGTATAACGTAGGCAAGACTAATCTTTGATCAGTACCCAAGACCCCTAGGATAGGTCTTTAGATTACATCATTTGGTCAAACATCTGAGAATATCATGCAAACATCAGCACACACATTTCAACATTGATGATCTAATCTGAATAATGATTTGAAAATACACTAAGTAGAATTTGAATTGTTGTACTTTTTATTTTATCATTTTGCTTATCATTTCTTTGGAGCTACTCGATGATGTATTGAACTAGAGAAGCAAGGAAGGAGAATGATACTTTTCTTTGTTTGTTGTTTGTGAGTTAGTCATTATTATTTTGTGAATCGTCGCAGGAAGTGCTCTACCAAGTATCATGGATGACATTCCGATTCACTTAAGAAAATGATTAATTCTTGTCTGTTTACACAAGAAATTCTTAGGTCATCATTGGTCTATCTCATACCTTGATGCTTGTGTTCACTTGCAATATCAAATATCATGAAAGAAATACTCAGGTCATCATTGGTCTATCTCATATCATTGATGCTTGTATTTGCTTTCAACATTTTAAAAGCTCAGTGATGATACAAAGCAAAATCAAAAGATTGTTGAAATGAAACTTAGATTTGCATGGTAAAATAGATTGCATCCATATTAGTCTTGCATATGCATTTATAGATTGTTTCACAGCTACCAATTTCAATCTCAAAAGCTACACGTATTCCCTCTCTACATCATATCACCATCTCTTCAATATTTCTTAGGATATCATCTCTTTCTAAATCATTTTCTTTCATTTCCATCATCTCAAATTCCATCCAATCTTAATCTATTATGTCTAGCACAAATCATTTAATTGCATCCTTGGTTTTGTTCCCAACCTTGTTACAGGCCTTTATCCAATCATCATCATCATCATCATCATCTGGATGTATCCTTCCCTATCATTTTGTGTTGTTTCGGGATGTATGCTTCCCTCATCAACAACACTTTTATCATCATCATCAATCAATCTTGGCTTGCAACTTGACCGGGGAAACATCACATTTATCCTTGAATCCATTTGTGCTTACTTTTTCATCTTCTCCTTTCATTATCTCTTCCTCATCCCATCCCCTATTCTATTCATCATTTTGCATCATCAAGTCCTAGTACATTAATCAATCTTATACTGGGGCATATCAATCAATCAATGAAGTCAAATCACAAATCAACAATCTTATCAAATCAATCAACATCAATCAATAAGTCTATCAATAAATCAAATCTAATCAGCCTTGTTCAAATCTTGTGATCATCAATCTATCATTCAACTTCACCTATTATGAGGTTAATCATTCAATCAATCAATCATTGAACCTCATCTATCATGAGGTTAATCAATCATCAATCTATCATTGATCCTCACCTATCATGAGCTCAATTATCAATCAATCTATCATTAAATCTCACCTATCATGAGATCAATAATCTTCTAATCTATCAGGATGAACAATCAGCTGACGTGATCATCAATCATCATCATAATCAACTGGAGGAATCAATATTTCTTTATCGGGAGATAAATCATTTCTCTATCATCAAGTCATCATCAAATCATCAAATCATCATAAAAATTCAAAAAAATTTGAAAAATCATAAAAAAATTCAAAATTCCTCAATTTATCTCCCAAGGGGGCATATATTGCTATCATTTCAAAATTCAACATCTGGAGCAAATCAGGGGCATATTTTAAACTCCTCGTCAATACTGGCAGTTGAGGAAAAATCATTCTTTGAAGCAATGCGTAAACACATCACTTCAAAGAGGGGCAAAATGTAGACACCTAAAAATGGTCTGGAGAATCTAATTAATTAAATACGACTTATTTGATTAATTAATCTTAAATTCATCTACTTAGTAAATAAATAGAAATATTTATTTATATTAAGTTCATTATTAATTCTTCTATTTCATCATATTACTTCTCTCTTAATTAAATAAACAAAATTAAAAACTTTGTTTTATTTAATTATTATCATTATTACTTCTTTTATACTTCTATCTTAAAATTAAATACACAACTTAAATAATTTGTGTTATTTAATTACCTCATCACATTTCTTCTTAATTAAATAAAGATATCTAAAATCTTTTATTTAATTATCATTTTCCTTTTGTTTTAATTTAATAAACAAACCCTATAGTTTTATTTATTAAATTATTCAATCCTCTTTTTGCTAAATTATTTAAATTAATGCATAAATCATTTACCACTATTCACTCACCAATAAAATTAAATTTTCAAAATTTAATTAATTCTACTGTCATTCACGGGAAGAGCTTTGGGGATAAACCTGCAGGAAGTCCTCTCAATCTTCTTCCTCCAATCTTCCCTCTCATCTTGCCTGGTGTTTTCATGGGGAGGAACAATCCTCCATGATCAGCTCCATCTTCTCATCCCATGCCTTTCAATTCTCCAGATTGAATCATGGCCCCTTATCTCATATCCCTGTGCAAATGTGTTGCCGTGAAAGCTATAAATACAGCTCTTTGGCTACAAGAAATGGATCCCAACTTATGCAATCTTACTCTGCAGGTTTTCCAAGCATCCAACATTCATCCAGGATTCAAGCATTCAGTATTCACTCAACAATCCATCCAGCATCTTAATCATGGCAGCTTACAGTAGTTTCTTTTTTAGAAGCTTTACTGTAGAATCATTTTAGTTGCACATTTAAATCATATAAGAATAGAATAGCTTAATTCTCATTCTCTAAGTGTCATTTCAATAGTTTAATTAGCTTCTAAATCTGAGAGCAAAGTAGATTAGAGATATCTTTAGAGTTAGATAGCAATAGGATAGATTTCTGAAGATTTCTAGTTTAAATTAGCTTAATTTTCTTGAATCTTAGATGCAATGTCCTATTTAGAAGTGTATATGCATTGTTAGTTTGTTTTCCTCATTCCTACGCTTACAGTAAGCCCTTTAACAACACTCTAGCTTTCGATATCATAGAAGAATGGAGACCAATCCCCCTATCATTACCAACTACCAAATTTCCTTTGTGATCCATGATGAAACCTACTATACTTTCTCTACTCGGGTTTCCCTTAGTAGCCCCATCAAAGTTTAGTTTAAACTAGCCCTTGTAAGGGGGTTTCCAAATAGTCGCTCTTCTAGCTAGAATTTTGGAGTTGTCATACAAGTTGGCATCCAGGTTCTAATTCCAAGCTTTAGCTATGCTTATTTCTAACTCAGTGGGAACTTTATCTGGGGTTCTCCCTTTGAAGAGAGAGATATTTTCCCCAATGAATCGAGCTCCTATACCAAACGCCTCTTTCAGGTTCATCTCAGTGTTCCTGAATATCATATTATTCCTCTCTTTCCATAAGAACCAACATATAATGGGAGGAACTTGGTTCCATATTTCACCAGTTAGCGGATGGGTAAAGGGTCCAGACCAACTCAAAATAAAGGATGTGATGTCCTTGCACATGATCCACTATATCCCCAATCTTCCAAAAGCCAACTCCCACACCTCAATAGTAAAGGGGCAGTCTAATAGTAGATGATCAACCGATTCTTCGTTGCATTTACACAGAAGGCATTTGTTGGGGATGTAGAATCCCCTTTTCCTTAGATTATCCTGAGTAAGAATTTTGTTATGACATACAGTCCACCAGAAAAAGTTCACTTTTAGTATCATATATCTATTCCAAACCTTTTTCCATAGATTATTGAACACCCCCTGATCAGTCAGCTATCTGTAAGCAAATTTCATAGTAGGATCACCCTGATTATCATGGATCTAGAAAAAATCATCCTCACGGTGAGCAGGGGGTATCCTAGTGAGAGAGAGTAAATGATGTAGCTTCTTTGCTAGAAGACAAAAATTTGGGGATAAAGGACAACAAAGACTAAAGTCATTCCATTTCCTAGCTCTCAAGGGTCCAAGAATATAATCACTAATATATATATATACCAAACACTTGTTGAGCCCGACCCTTAAGAAACCTAAACTTAGAAGAATCAAGAGGAGAGTCAAGCAACCAAGAATCCTCCTAAAATCTGATTTTATTACCATTACCTATCTTCCATTTAATCCCATTACTCATAAGGTCTTGAAGACTATAGATACCCTTCCAAACCAAGGATCCCATAGGGTGGGCCTCCAAAAGGAAGTCAATCAACGACCAATTCAAAAGGTCTTTGGAATTCATTATTTCATGCCAGACCTTCCTATCCCTTAGATGATCCCAACCCACTTTGGCCATAAGAGATTTATTAGAATTAGAAATGGTTCTTATCCCAATACCACCACACCTTTTTGGTTGGAAAACCTTGTCCCATTTAACCAGAGCAAATTTATTTTTCTCCTCAGTGCCCGACTAGAGAAAATACCTCTGGATTTTCTCAAAATTTTCAGCAATATATCTAGGTATCTTAAATATGGATATGAAATAGATAGGGATACCTTGAAGAATAGTAGAAAGAAGTTGAAGCTTACCAACATGGTTGAGTAAAGATCCTTTGTTCTTAGGGTGATGTATGAAAATTTATCAATTTGGTTATTCATGGAATATTTATTTGAAGTATCAATATAATGGTTTTATCATCTACCAATTAGGTCCATCAATTCATGGGCTATCATTTGATAAAAAATAAAGCATAGGTTCAAAAGTACTGAAGATGGCCATATTCTTCTAGCTCAATTGATTCAAATAAAATAAAATACATGATCCCATGCAAGAATTTGTTTCCCCCTTCAATAAAATAGTTAATAGAATTTGGAATGCTAAGAGATCCACATAAGAGAATCAAAAAATATTTTCATTAATTCCCAACCTCTTTGTGTGAATTTTCAATTGAGAAGAGCTTGAGTAGGTACTCTTGTGGAATCCCAAGCTATGGCGATAGAAGTGGAAGTTGATTTTATAATTGTTTAGAAATAGAATAAATAATTGTAAAAGGTAATGAACAACAAAAAATACTCCTACCACTAACCCCATGATACTAAAATTGGATAATGACTTATTCTTACTCAAAAAATAGCATCCAACATCAACTACTCCATCATTGGTTATACTTTTGTTTTTAGCCCATATCTTGGGTTTGTCATTTGAAGTGGAAGGTTGATCTTTCAGGTTGTAAAGTTTGATTACTCCCCTTCCAATGAGGACTCATTCAATGAGTATTACCCTTTTCAATAGTTTCTTCAAAAAAAATTGGGCATAACACAGTGAGTTGGTAATTGATATATGCATGTACATTGGAGATAAAGATATCTATAAGTTTTTTCTCTAGAATGGTCCATTTACATTTGCTTGCTTTGTGTCTCCATCTTTATAGGTATGAGACAAATGATTCACCTTGATTTTGTTTTATTTTATAGAGATTGGTGATCGTAATGTCCTGTTCTATATTGTATAAGAAATGGTTGAAAATTTTATCTAACAATGCATTAAATGTTTTGATACTTGGTGGTAAACAAGAGAATAGTCTATAGCATGCCCACTAAGACTTCATGGAAAAATCCTCATTAAGTAGGTACCATTTTGTTGTAGTTCCATGCAATATATTGAAAATTAGTGCAAGTGTTGTATTGGATCTCCTTTTCCCCTATACTTGTAAAATTTCGGTATTTCAAATCCTTTGGGGAAAGGTGCCATGGATAAGTTTTGATCAAAAGGATACAAACAAATATCCTATAGAGCATAGCTCTCTTTTGGCCTTCCAATTTGTATGCCTGATATTATTTGATTGAGTGTTTGTGGTTGCACACTTATGTCATTGTTGTTGGAAACACAAGGGTAGACAACTAAGAGGGGGGGTGAACCAATTGTCACATAAATTATACTTATTAAAATTATTCTCAGATCTGATAAATAAAAATGAAAACATAAACCATCACCACATCAAAAACACACGTAACACCAAAAAAAATTACGTGGAAACCCTGTTAGGGAAAAAACCATGGTGGAGGTTAGTCCACAAGATTATACTCTATTAAAAGTATTACACATGGGGAATGCACATGCATTTAGGTGCATTTCCTAGAGCTCACTACTCAAATACAAAATTATTACTACCCAAAGGAAGACTCGTTGTCTTATAGGCACATTTGGATTACATCCAAAATATTTTGAACTAACAAAATAACATCTTCTAATGCCTGATTATAGTTTTGGTTAGGTACATAAACTCTTCTTCACACTTTACTTCTTCCTTCAAAAGATTAGAACATTATTCACACATAGCACTCAACATACATTGCACACCATCAAATGGTATAAACAATCGATTATATATATATGTAACTAAGGATAACATCAACTACATGTTGGCCCAAAAAAATATAAAAATGTGTACAAAATGTCGGCCCAAAACAATAAACAATTTATCAATGTGCACCAAATAATGTTGGCCACAACATAGTAAGGACCCAAAACAACATCCTCAAATATGAAACACCTTCAAAAATTCTACCTCAAAGATCTGCAACATGCTACAATCACCTTGTCGGCCATGATCATGAAAAACATGAACTCACAAAAGAAAATCACCAATCACAAGCCCAACGATCAATGTGGACGAACAAAATAGATAGAGCATGATATAGAAACATCCACAAGCATCATGAATCATCATAGAAGCATCCACAATTACTCAAATTACTAGAATCAAATTATCTTCTTCTAGGAACACCAACTAAAGCAACATAACAACTGTTAGAACATAGATGCTCATAACTCAATCAAATCTTCATACGAACCTCTGAAACTTCATGTGGATAAACTATATATACTCATCAATAGACCCTTTAATCCAAAACCTCTTATCATTAATATACCAAGCTAGCCACCATACTAAACTTCACTGCATCACCGACAACTTGCAACTTATTTTCTTACAATTTTCTCAATATCCTCAACATATATAGCCTTAAAGACATTAATTCCAATAGTGTTGACATCAATGATAACCACATGTCAGAAATATCCAACAATCTCTCCCTTTGGCATTGATGGAAACACATGATGTGAAAAATAACATCAATGCTACTTTCTCTTAGCACTTTCTCCCCCTTAGATTTTGACTCTTTTCTCCTTAACTCTTTCATAGTTTTTCACATGGCTCTTCTCCCCCTTTGACATCAATGACAAAGATACACATTATCTCTCTCCACACAAGCTCTGAACCATATTTCTAAACATTTGACTACTCCCCTTGAGTAGCAGCTACCACAACATCAATCTATATCACAAGATATGACTATGAAATGCCTGGATTGATGCAAGTCAATGCATCTTAATTCTGATTAGGAGGGGTAATCACCCCTAGCTTCCCTCTGAGATACTCAAAAGTATCCTTAGGAAAGGGCTTAGTAAAGATATCTACAATCTATTCCTTAGTGGGAACATACTCCAATTTTACTTCCTTGTCACTCACCTTCTCTCTCAAAAAGTGAAACTTGATAGATATATGCTTGGTTTTTGAATGAAACGTTGAATTCTTAGAAATGTTAATTGCACTTGAATTATCATAGAATATAACAATAGGTTCATCATACACAACTTTGATATCTTTCAACATCTTCTTCATCCACAATACTTGAGTATAATTTTTAGCAACAACATTGTATTCTACCTCTACAATAGATAAAGAAATGGCATTTTTCTTCTTACTTAATCATGAAATCAACTTCTTTCCTGAGAAAAATGCACCACCACTAGTACTCTTTTTGTCATTCACATCTCCTACCCAATCAGCATCAGTAAAAGCACTCAAAGTAAGGTCATCTTCTTTAAGATACCATAGGAGCAATCCACCAATCATGGATTTGTATCTAGTTTAATTTTTTTTTGGAGAATCATCATCTTGTGTCAACTTACATATGGTCACCATAGGTGTACCAACTGGCTTTGAATCTTCCATACAATAGCAATTCTTTCACATACTTGGATTGAGATATAAAGATCCCTCTATCTAGCTAAGTAATTTACAATCCCAAAAATAATTTCATTTCTCTAATCATAGACATCTCAAACTCACTCTACATCTCATAAGAAAACTTCATGCACAAACTATCATCTCCTCCAAAAATGATATTATCAACAAAGAATTCAACAATCAAATCTTTATCATGATCAATCTTGAAGTACAAATTACTATCAATAGTACCTTTATTAAATCCAAGCTTCAATAAATACTTGTCCAATCTAGCATACCATGCTCTTGGGGCTTGCTTAAGTCCATACAATGCTTTCTTCAACTGGAAAACCATATATCCTTGATCAGTCAATTGAAATCCATCAAGTTGCTCAATATACACTTCTTCCAGTTCACCATTTAGAAATGCTGACTTGAAATCCATATGATAAACCTTGAAGTTTTTGTAAACAACATAAGTAAGAAATAGTCTCACAGCTTCAATCCTAGCAACAGGAGCAAAATTTTCTTCAAAGTCAATTCCTTCCATCTGAGAGTATCCTTTACACACAAGTCTTGCTTTGTTTCTAACAACTTCACCTTGATCATTCAGTTTGTTTCGAAAGACCCATTTAGTTCCAATTACATTTTTGTCCTTAGGCCTAGGAACAAGAATTCATGTATCATTCTTCTAAATTTGTAGTAGTTCTTCTTTCATTTCTTCCACCTAGTGTTCATCTTTGCATGCTTCAATGACACTACTAGGCTCAGTCTTTGAGATCAAACAATATTCTTTTGCAATTCTTATCCTAGTTTGAACACCTTTGTTCTTATCACCTATAATCTAATCTTCTGAATGATTTAGTATTCCATACCTTGGATTCTTCGGGTATTCTTGAACTTCAGGCTCTTGTGATATCACTTCTTCACTTTCACTATTTCCTTCCTCTTGATTTTCCAGATTTACCAGAACAATCTAAACTTGATTTGGAGTCTGAGCTTTCTTTCCATTATTTGAACTATCACTCTAATTGTCTGAATCATATCTGCAGGTTCTGGATGGTCTAACTGTGTCTTCATCAACCTTGACATTAGCACTTTCAATTACTTTCCTCAATTAATTTTAGTAGAATAACCAAGAAAGATTCCTTCATCACTTCTAGCATCAAACTTTCTTATGTCTTCATCTATTTTGATATAGAATTTACTAGGGCATATATTTTGAAGTATCTAATAGTAGGCTTATGACCAAACCATAGCTCATAAAGATTCTTACCGGTATCACCTTTGACATGTACCTGGTTGAGAGTGTAAATGGTAGTACTCACAACTTCTCTCCAGTAGATATGTGGTAAATTTCCTTCCAACATCATGGTCCTAGCAGCTTCTTGAATTTTCATATTCTTACTTTCCACAAATCCATTTTTCTGAGGGGTCCATGGGGTAGATAATTGTCTCTTTATTCCATGCTCTTCATAAAAATAATTGAACTCATTGGAAGTGAATTTTTCACCTCTATATGATCTCAAACATTTAATCTTTAGACCTACCTTTGTCTCAACCATAGCCTTAAAAATATTGAGTTTCTCCAGAGCTTTAGATTTTTCCCTTAAGAAAGTAACCCACATCAATCTAGAATAATCATCAATAAGTAACATGAAATACATGTCTCCTTGTAAACTTTTGACTCTAGAAGGACCACACAAGTCAGTATGCACAAGCTCCAACACTTCATTTGAACAATGTTGTTTGCTCTAGAATGAAACTCTAGTTTGCTTCCCAAAATGGCATTCCTTCCATATAACATTAGTAGGCTTTATCAACTTAGGAAGATCTCTCATTGCCTGAGTAGAACTTATCTTGATAATATTGTAAAAGTTTACATGACAATCTCTTATACCACAACCAACTTTCATCAACTTGAGCAATCAGACAACTTTTACCAGTGGCATTTAGGTGAAATATATTACCTTTTGTTTTTGTACCAGATGCAATCACATTTATGGAACTCCCCAATATTCTACACTTACCATTCTTGAATTGAAGATTGTATCCCTTATCAACCATATATCCAATAGTTAAGATATTATGCTTCAAACCTTCCACATATAGAACATCATTAGTATTATGCTTACCATCAAGAGAAATGGATCCTCTAACATTTATTACAGTATATTTTTCATCACTAAATCTTACAACACCACCATCATACTTTTCCAAGTTCACAAATTTACTTTTATCACCTTCCATATGATGAGCGCATCCATTTTCAAACACCCATTCATCTTTTTCTTCAACTCTAGCAGCTAGAGCTTTCTCCACATTTATGCAATTAGCGGATTTAGAAATTATTGGATCATTTTCCTTTATAGCAATAAATACCCATTCATCCTCACTTAAATTCCCTTTATCAGATTCATCATCTATCACACCATCATCAACAACAATATAACACTTTCTTTGGAATCTAGGCTTGTTAGGTCTTGGCTTAGGAACTCTTTCTGAACACCTTGAGGAAAAATGACCTATCTTATTGCAAGAAAAACATTTAAGAGGAGATTTCCCTTTATACATACCTTCTCCTCTGGCTACCCTTTTGACAATAAGTACTTCAAGCTCGTCTAGTTTTCTCTCTTCTTCTTCAATCTCTCTCATTTCCTACTCATACTTGGACATTTTTCTAGAAGAACTTTCTCCCAGATCATATATCTTCTTATCTTTTCTAGAGATAGTAGATTTGAATGAAGATTCTATCTTAGGAAGAGATTCACCAAAATCACTTAACTCAAAAGTAGTAAGCTTACCAATCAACATGTCTCTAGTTACATTTGTGACAATCCGGATCTCCTCAATAGTAGTAGATTTGTGTTTGTATGCAGCAGGAAAGGATCTAACCACTTTAGCAACAATCTTTGATTCTTCCAATGTTCCACCAACACATCTGATACTACACACAAGTTCATTCACTCTTTGCATAAAAGAAGTGATGTTCTCATCTTCACCCATTCTCAACATTTCATATTTCCCTTTCAGGATTTGCAACTTAGCAATCTTCACATCGATATCACCTTCATACAGAGTTTCCAACATTTTCTATATCTCATAAGCAGTATTAAGCTCCATTACATTTTTCATCTCAAAATCAATCAGAGCACTCAACAATGATTCCTTAGCCTTGATATTGTACTTGGCTTCCTTAATCTCATCTACATTAGAAGGACCATTTTGTGGGATGATATATATATGCTTTGTAATTGTCCAATAAGGTTCACCAATGCATCTCAGATGATACTCCAGTCAAGTCTTCCATAGAGAATAATTAGTTCCATCAAATCTTAGACTATCCTTCTTATATGTCACCATCCCATATCACCTCAAGTGGTCAAGCTTCTCTACAGGAACCTGCTCTGACACCAATTGTTGGCAACACAAGGGAAGACAACTGAGAGGGGGGTGAATCAGTTGTCATATAAATTATACTTATTAAACTTATTCTCAAATCTGATAAATAAACATGAAAGCATAAACCATCACCACATCAAATACACACATAACACCAAGATTATTTACATGGAAACCTTGTTCGGGGAAAAACCACGGTGGAGGTTAGTCCACAAGATTATACTGTGTTAAAAGTATTACAAATGGGGAATGCAAATGCATTCAGGCACACTTCCTAGAGCTCACTGCTCAAATACAAAAGTCTTACTACCAAAAGGAAGACTCGCTATCTTAAAATCACATTTCGATTACATCTGGAATATTTTGAACTGAGAAAATAGCATCTTCTAATGTCTAATTACAGTTTTGGTTAAGCACATAAACTCTTCTTCACACTTTACTTCTACCTTTGAAAGATTAGAACATTATTTGCACACAACACTCATCATACATTGCACACCATCAAATGGTATAAACAATCACTCATATATATCTGCAACTAAGGATAACATCAACTACATGTCGACCCAACAAAATATAAAATGTGTACAAATTGTCGACCCAAAACAATAAACAATTTATCAATGAGCACCAAACAATGTCATCCACAACATAGTAAAGACCCAAAAAAACACCCTCAAATTTGGAACACCTTCAAAAATTATTCCTCGAAGATCTGCAACACGCTACAATCACCTTGTTAGCCATGATCATGGAAAACATGAACTCATAGAAGAAAATCACCAATCGCAAGCACAAATATCAATGAAAACCAACAACACAAATAATGCACAATCAAGAAACATCCAAAAGCATCATGAATCACCACAGAAGCATCTGCAACAACTCAAATTACTAGAATCACATTATCTTCTTCTAGGAACACCAACTAAAGCAACAAAACAACTGTCAGAAGATAGATACTCATAACTCAATCAAATCTTCATGCAAACCTCTGAAACTTCATGTGGATAAACTAGATATACTCGTTAATAGACCCTTTAATCCGCAACCTCTTACCATCAATATACTGAGCTAACCACCATACTGAATTTCACTACATCACCAACAACCTACAACTTATTTTCTTACAATTTTCTCAATATCCTCGACATATACAACCTTAAAGACATTAATGCCAATAGTGTTGACATCAATGAGAACCACATGTTAGTAATATCCAATAGTTGTTTGGAGTGCTTTCTTGAGGATTTTGTACATTGTAGCTCTATTTTCCCATGACATTTGTTTGGTCATAAACAACATATTGTGTATAAGGTATGTTGGGTCCTTGTTGCATGTTGGAGGTATGGTGAGTCTGTGGTATACCCTGATATTGTTATTGAGGTACCCCTAGGTATTGATTATGTTGTCCTTCTAATTTTGGTTTTGGGGGATATCATGGTGTTGTGTTTGAGGCATACCTTGGTAATTTGTTTGTGGTACACTTTGTTTTTGTTTTTCATGGATACCTTGATGATGTGTACCTTGGTATTTTGTTATTTGGGGTACATTATTTTGTTGGGGATTTTGTTGAAGGGTAGCTTGACAGTTCAATTTTGGTATACTTTGTTGTTGTGGATTTTGTTGTTGAAAGGTACCTTGGTATTTCATTGGTGGTACACCTTGTTGTTGGTTTGGTTGAGGGGTACCTTGGTAGTTCATTTGTGGTACACCTTGTTGTGGGGAATTGTTTTGAAGGGTACCTTGATAGCTCATTTTTGGTACACATTGTTGTGAATGTTGTTGAAGAGTACCTTCATATTATGTTGTTAGTACATCTTGATGTTGTGAATTTTTTTGAAGGATACCTTGGTATTGCGTTGGTGGTACACCATGTTGTTGTGAATGTTGTTGAAGGGTACATTGGTAGTTCATTTATGGTACACATTATTGTAGATTGTGTTGAAGGGCACCTTGGTAGTTTATTTGTGGTACACCTTGTTGTGGGGAATTTTGATGAAGGGTACTTTGATAGTTCATTTGTGGTGCACCTTGTTGTGTGGAGTTTTTTTGAAGGTACCTTGATAGCTCTTTTGTGGTACATCATGTTGTGGGGAATTGTGTTGAAGGGTACCTTGATAGCTTGTTTGGGGTACACCTTGTTGTGGAACTTGTTGTGATTTCCCTTGTTGGTATTATGTGTTGTTGGAAGGGTCAATATATGAGGTAAGTTGTGGCATGTATTTCCCTTATGATGGGTTTCTACCTTGTTTTTCCATTAGAAGGTTTCTCATGTTTTACATAGTGTTGTGTTGTGACATGCTTTGGGTTTCATTTCCTTGGTAGTGTTGTGCTACCATTGGTTCCTTAATTTGGGATGGTTTCCTAAACAATGGGTTATCCATGGGTTGAGTTTAATCATTTTTTTGTGAGAAAAATGGTGGTATATTGATATTCATGGCTAGTTTTGGTTCTTTTCTAACTACTATTTGATCTCCTAGTGAAATAAGATTAGGATCTTTTAGAATGTTCACATTGAATTCTATGGGTAGTTTAGCACCACTTTGTGCTAATGTGAGGAAATATGATTTTGCATTCTTCAAAATAAATCTTTCAATAAGCTTTTGCATCTTAGGATCTTGGGAGTATTCTTATATTTTCTCATCAGCAAGTTCCTCATCACTATCATATTCTTCTATGATCATGTCCTTGGGATTTGGAAGTTTATTTTGACTATCAATCATGTTTTGGTGTCTAAGGAGTACTTCCTTATTACTAGGTTGTTGATTTTTTGTTTCTTTGAATGAGGGTTCTCTTTGAGGAGTTGTAAGTCATTTGGGTTGTAACCCCATGGTTGATTTTCCTCATTTGTGGTGTTTGTCATAGGTACACTTGAGCTACCTTTGTTGGCTTCCATCTTTTTCTTGTGTTGAGATCTCATGGTTTTCATAAAAAAGTTCAAGACCTTGGGAAATTTGGTGATCACTAACTGTGGAATGGAATGGTGTTTTGTTTTTGGTATTTTCTATTTAAAAATAATGATAAATGAAGATGATGTAAAAGAAACCTTTTGGACAAAGGTGTTAATGTTTCGCTATGGATTTTGATACTCAAGACCCTAAAGTATGAGTGATGTTTGGTGGATGTTTTTGAGATGATGCTAATTTTAGGACTCAAAATGTACAAAATTGGACAAATATTTTACTTTTCTTTTCTAGAGGATGTGTTGATGATCTACTTGAACTAGCCTTTAGGTTGCAAGAAAATGTTAATATCTTAGAAATTTGAGAGCAAGGGAATAATCCAAGTTGTGTTTGATTTGTATCCTAAAACTAGGTTGATTGTTTTGATTTGTAAATGGATACGGAAAGATGTAGATATGAATTATTTTCTGGGTCTGATTGCTTCTTTTTTTAAAAATATGGATGATTAACCAATTTTGGATCAGTTTCTAATTTTCACCAAAAAATAGGACACTAGCAGAAATCTTTATAATAGTAGCAGTTGGAAGTTAGGATAACAATGATAAAAATTTGAGCAATAATGGTCTCTGTTTCAAGTTATGACTAGTAACAGAGAACAAAATAGTAGTAATTTTCATAGAAGTAGCCCTATTTATGATAGTAGCAGTTGATTTTTCTAGGACAACTATGACAAGTTTATCAAAAGTGGTCTTTGTTTCAATTTTCTAAATTAGTGAAACAATGAAGATAATAACGACAATTTTGTCAAAAACAACAATCTTTAGGTCAGTAGCAGCTTAAACTTAGAACAACAGCAGCCAAAACTTAGGACATAAGTGGCAAAGTTCAAGACAAAAGTGACAGACATGTCAATAGTGGCCTTGTTTCCAAATTATCTAGTTTTTGTTTAACAACAGTTTTGACAAGTTTGTAATTTTGATATTTTTGGTGGATCTGATTATTTTGAGAATATTTATCTAAGATTTAGAAAGTGATAAAGCACATCAATCTAAGTGTACAAAACTAACTGTAATGTTTTAATGATAAGGGCCTAAAATTAGCCCATGTTTACACTGGTAACAACATTAAACCATATCAAGCAATTTTATCCCTAAGGTTAAATTGGCCAATGGTGACACTTTCAAGCCCAAAACTTGGAAGCTCCTTTGAATTAAGGTAGGGGCACCCTTCTGAGTGCATACACTTAATTATTTCAACAATGGCTAGATAGGGGCCTCCATGAATGAAAGGATGACCCAATCACCCTTTCCCCTGAAAGCTACAAGTAACGTATACAAGCCAAAGATTTTTGTCTCAATTCAAGGGAGTTCATAAGGTGAGTTAAGTTCTTTAGAGTACGATGCACATCTCGTCCATTGAACCGTGTCGCCAAGTATAATATCTCAAGTAAAAGGCGGGTAAAACTACTTTAAAGCTCTTAGGGATTGATACCCGATGAGTGCACAATAAGCCACTTAAGAATTTAATCACTCCTACTAGGGTAACTTATACTCAAAGGTACCTCCCCATTCTGAATGACACCACATGAGTGAAGCTAATGTCAATTCAATTTTTAGGTACACCAATTTCAAAGTGTTTTAGACTTCAAGCAAGATATATCAATGTGCAAATCAAAAATGATTTTTTCAATTTTATAACACCAAATGAAATGTTTTTAATCACATTGTTTGTCTTAATTGTGTCAACAAATGAAAATACATTTTTTTTAACATCTAAATGAAAAAAAAAATCAATTTTGGGAGCATTAAAATAAAGTGTGATATTTTCTTGTTCAGTTTTAGAAGCACCAAAGTGAAATATGAAAGTTTCCATGTTCAATTTTAAGCACCAAAGTGAAATATGAAATTTTCCTTGTTCAATTTTAAGCACCAATTGAAATGTTAAAGTTTTAGGTTTAATTTTAAACACCAATTGAAATGTGAGATTTGTGGGTTTAGTTTTAAACACCAATTGAAATGTGTCTTAACTTAGAAAGCTTTAAAACTGAAATGGACTTGGACCGTTTGCCAACTTTGTAATCAAATTATCAGTCATTCTTATGAAAATCATGTCATAATCCTACAAGGATTGCACCAACAATGTTAGAATCTCCAAAACACGATAAAATAATCAAACATTAGGGTTAGGAAAATCAAAAAAATACTTGCAAATTGAAACAAAATGAAAAATAGAATAATAATAGTTCTATTTGGTGCAATAGCAGATTGTTTCTCTGGAACACTAGAAGCCAAGTTAGGCAATAGCCATCCTAAAAAGTATAATCATGGAGTTTTTTAATACAATATAACCCCTATCAAAATCAACTATGGTTAGAAACCTACAAGACAATAGCAGTTAAAAAAGTCAATAGTATTCCTGTTTTGTACAATAACAATTGAAGAAAGTACAACCATGGTAGGAATGTGAAAACAATTGCATGAAAATTTTGGAGCTTCTGCATGAAAATTATCAACAATGTTTCAAAAAATAACGTCAACATTTTGGAATCTATAACTACTCAAACAAACTCACAAAAACATTAGCATTAAGGACTAGGGTCCAATCAGGTGTACCAATTAATGTAAGGGGGAAAATTGCATAGGGAAACAAGTAAATGAATTAAACTAAATCAATTCAAATATGGTTATATTCCAAACCCATACTCATGAAATGAACTGCAAAGTAATGAATTCAATCAAATAGATTAGCATAAGCAAGAAATTATGAATTCACAAAACACATCTATACCATCCCATGTCAGAGTTGTGTTTGTATTGGTGTTTGGATGTCAGATTGCTTGATTCGATACAAATCCTCCATTGTTGTTGCAAAAGCTTCAAAGTGTGTTGATAATGGTGATCTAGAAGAAGATGGTAATAACTCTTACTATGCTCAAGAATCAATTGTTTAGCGCTTCGCTATGAAATTTCTAGATGATTTGTGAGAAGGTAGAAGATTGTTTTATATATTTCTTGTTTTAAGATGAAACATTGAGATGCAACGATGCAAAATCATGATCAATGGTTGAGAATTGTTGAGAGGAAATAGATTTCTCAATTAGCTTCTATGATTGAGGATTTTAATTGCATAATCAGAAAAATTAAATCACATAATCTATGGGATTGAAGAAATCAAGTTGAGTGGTTAGTGGGACTTGAGGAATAGATGGGTTAGTTAGCCAATTAGAGTGAGAAATTAGTGGTAATGATTTTCTCAATCACAAAATGGGTGAGGATAATTAATTAATTAATATTTAGAGATGAACGTGCAAGTCATGTTTGACTTTAACAAATAAAGTTGTATTTGTTTATTGAGTTTGTTGAATGATGTCAAATAATTAATTTAATTATTCAGGTTTAGAAAGGGGAAAGTGATTAAATTAAATTATTGAATGATAAAATTTAATTGATCCAGGAGAATATGGTATATTAGCGACATAATTAAATAATTTGCATTTATTTAATTAATCAGGAGGAATAAAGTTAGATTAATGATTAAAATAGTGAATTAATCATATAATTTAAGACTATTCAATTAATAGAGGAAAACGGGGTTTAATGATACAAATGATGTGAAATGTAATTAGATTACTAATAATGATGTTGCTAATGAAAATTTTTTATTCAAGATGTGTGATATGTGTTAGGTCATTTTTACATGTCTACATTAATACATTAGGATGAATTAATATGCACCAAATAATAAATTAATTAATGCTAGGACTCAAAGATTGAGAAACCTTAATCACAATATGGAGGAGATGATGAAGAACATGATAAAGGAGAAAATATTAAAATTTTGTGTGCTCAAGATCCTCCTAAATCTAGAGCCAATTTACAAGTGAAAATGCCTCTAATAGATCTTGATATTGAAGAGGGGGTATATCAATTTGAGGTTGATCTTCTCCAATAAAATGTATCTTCATCAAGAATCTCCTCCTCCACCACCACCAAACTCCTCGAATATGAATCTTAATATGCATATGTCTTCTCCTCCATTATCTAGTGATACTCCAAAAACATCACCAATAAAAACCATTTTTCCACTCATTTCCTCAAATTTTACCTTAATCCCATCAAAGATTCCATTTTCCTCCCAATGGCTAAAAGAAATAGTTTGCAGGAAAATGAAATATCAAGATGTTGTTGAACCTATTTTTATGTGGTTTCCAAATTGATATATGGTGCTTCACCAAAGCTGAAAAGGGTACTTATTTCCTTAAGGTTAAAGTATGACTCTTTAGGAGAACAATATTTGGAGATATCCAAACCAATTAATGATAAATACCAAAAGGAGGCTATAGAAAATAATTATCAAGTTTCAAAAATTTATATAGTCCCTTCAATGCATGGAGATATACATAATTTTCAAGTTTTAGTTATAAAACTTGTCCACATAATGGAGAAAGAAAAGGCCACCAAGGACCAACTTGAGAAAATTTAAGTGTTAACTTGTTATATTAAAAATATTTTAATTATTTCAACAAAACCACTAGATGGGCCTTTGGTTACAAATGTTTGAAAGATACAAGGTGTTGACAAAAGCGAAATTGAAATTTTTAACAAATATTGATCATTTAAAAAATATGTTGAATCCTTGGTTGAGAAAGTGACTATAGATGGACATTTTTCATTGAAAGAAAAATAATTATATATAGGTGGATCTAGGATAAGAATAAGGAACTAGAGAATGATCTTCAAGTAATGAGAAAAGAAGAATATATCTAGCATTTATCAATAAGAGATATATAATGAATGCTAAAATTTGGTACAAATACACTACTAAATAAAAAAGCATTAACCAAAATAGAAGAATATAATATCACCACAATGATTATGATTATTGAATGGAAACTCTCATTTATGAAATAAGTCATTAATTAGCTGAAGAAAATATCCAAATATATTTTTGATTGATTAAGTAGGGAAAGGGCCTTGACCCTTATAGATTAGTACAACATAGTAAAGAACAACCATTTAAAACAACATCAGGGGGAAGCAAACCTAAAAGACTCTTCCCCTACCCAACAATCAAAATATTAACCAATACCCTCCCGATCAAACATTTTAGCCCTATCAGTCATAGAAAAAAAATACAACCAGTTTTTCTTGAAATCCCACCAGTAGAATAGGTTATAATCAAATAACCTTAAAGTAGTGTCCATATAAAAACTAAAACTATTAATAGAAATATATCTTAGAATATGATAGTCTAGGCACCACTGGCTAGTAATAGACTTAAAACCATTAGGAGTAGCACTTAAAACCATAACAGGAATAGAAAAAACGAAAAAAAAATACCAAGGACTAAGTATCCTCAATCAAACTCCAAGCTTTCAGTAGGTCTTTGATAGTGTCTTTGACCTTCTCCTTGGGCTCCATCTTTCCTAATACATCCTATTTTCTCTCTATCACCTTTTTCCTCTACTGCTTCTTGATTTTTCCTTGACCTGAAACCATAGCCATAATGCATTTTTCATAATAGCATCCCTCACAATGCACAAACTCTTCATAGACTTTTCCAAGGCTTAGAATCTGCTATTCTTTTCATCCATTTGCATCATTTTTTCCATCAATTCCAATCTCTCCTCCACCCTTCTCATTCTGTCAATGTCAAAACTCATGAAATTCTCTTCACTAGGGTTTTTTTATTTCCATCACCTCTAGGTCCTTGGTTTTGTTTTCATGATCCACAACCCTATCATTAACTTCTTTAGCCTCCTGACTCACTTCTTGCTACGAATCACCTTCCAATTCCTCATTGTTGGAATCCTCCTCCTCAACAGTCTCATCACCAAGGCTATATGGTATTTCCTCTGAAGAAGACTCAAAATTTTCCTTAACTACCTCCTTCCCCTTACTATCTTAAGATACAGAGACACATTTTTCTCCTGAGCTTTTTGAATTTTTACTACTACTTGACCCCTTTGAAACTGCCAAAGCAAGTTTGGTAGACCTTCATCCCACTGGAGTAGAATAATCTACATTATCAAATGTTGTCATCTGGGATAGTGATAGTGTTTGGATCAGCTCCCAATTCCTGGATAATCATTTTCCTTTTTTTATTCACCTTAGGGCCAATAGAAAGAACACTTCATTTTTTAGGAGTGGCTTTAAGAAGATCATACCACGAAGGTTCCTTGGGGTTAGGAGAAGTCTTAGCAGGTTTTTAGACGGGGTATGAGGGTGGCTCTCAATGAGTTTAATTTTAGAGAGCTTTTAGGGGTAGGGTTTGCAATCAACTTGAAGGAAAGATTACTCTATGGGGATGTGGCCAACACATATTTATAGATAGCACAAATTAGGCCCTGGTGTAAAGGCGGATTTGTACCATTGGTTAAGCTCTAACTCAAAGAAGAGAAGAGAAAGAAAGGCAAGATAATCTTTTCAAGGTGTCAAATATGGTTGATAATTGGGAAGTGGTAGCAATGAACTGACTAGAAGCAACCTTCAAGCATGAAATATTTCATCACAAAATAACACACATTTTACTATGAGGAAGGAAGTAAAACCCTAGAATAACCATTCTAAAATCTCTTAGCCTTCTCTTTATCCTCAAAAAATTTCTCAATATAATCTTGGTATTTAATATTATTTACCTTTGCCACCTTTTTTCTTTCATAGGCCAATCCCATCACCTTAGCTATAAGCTTCACATCCACTTTGAAATGGAGATCACCCATCTACACCTCTCCATCCTTCTAGGAATTGGAAAATTTATAACTCAGTTGTTCGTTATACCCATCCATGGCAACAAAGTACGAGGTAAACCCAGCTCTTTTGAAAAGCTCCCATAGCTTTGAGTTTTTTCATACAAAATCATACTTACATGACTTCATTCTCTTCCTTGAACCTCCCATGGCATTCTCTTTGCATTGATAATTTTTCAAAGGAGAAGAAACTTGTTTCTTTTCCTATCATCATTCTCAACAATGGATACCAGCAGCTCAAAAAACTCAATTTGAATGGAAACCTTGTGATTTTTCATTTGAGAAAATAATGGCTCAAAAAATTTGGTAGGTTGTTTGAAAATGAAGCAAAGTTAGTTATCACCTTTTCGATCCCCATCATAATTAATTCTGACAACTCTTCCACCCTTCTTAGTCATGATTATACTTAATTTATTACTTGTCTTTCCATCCACCTTAGCACATGTCAATAAGTCATTTCCAAGATCATAATCTATACTTTTTGCAGTGCATATTGCTTTCATTATTTCCTCATTTAAACCTTCCATTTTGAAGTATGAGGCAATCCAGATACATTGTCCTTTCCATTTCAATCCTCTCATGTCTTTGGTATTTGGCGTACCTTTTCCCTCATGTAACCCAATCCATCTTATCAACTTGTTATGATACCACCAAGGATTCCTCATGATAGCAGGACTCCTAAATCCTCGAATCATTTTAATTATTACTACTCTATCCATAATTAATTCTAACTCCTAATCCATCAATCACTCCCAATCTATCCTTAGCGAATATTTCTTTTAATTGATTAGATAGATTAGAGAAATCACAATATTTTATAACTTATAGTCTTAGGCCAAAGTTATCCATTGCATTTGTGGCCATATTACCCTCCCTAAAAGTATGGTGAATTTTGTAATGTTGGAAATATTGTAACATTCTTTTACAATCATCCAGAAGATCTTTAATTTCCCAGGGTGCTTCAGTTATATTGTTAAGATAGTTAATAATAATCTTAGTATCACCCTTAATAATAACCTTCCTATACCCATTGTCTCTGACATAACCAATTCCATCCCAAATAGTGTAGGCTTCAACAAATTTATTCATTGTTGTTCCTAGTCCTTTGTTGTATCTTGCAAGATAGATTCCTCTCTCATCCCTAACCACTCCTCTCACTCTTTCCAGCCAAGGATTTCCTTTTGAGCATCCATCAAAATTATATTTCACCCATCCTGGATCAAGGGGAATCCAAATAGTGCTTTTTCTTAAGATTTGTTTAGCCCAATTCACATTGTTGAGGTCATGGGAAATCTTCCATTACTACTTTATTCTTAACTCTTGATAGGTAGGCCCTTGTTTATACTAGAGGTACTTACAACTTTCAATATTTTCTTAAATCTATCTCCTTATCATTATGCATAGCTCCTAACTACTCTTAGAAGCATCCCTAAAGACCCTATTGTTTCTTTCTTTCCACAAACCCCAGGTAAGAAACGAGGGGAATTGTCCCCATAAATCAAGAATAATATTATGAGAGTAAGGGCTTGAGCACCACCCTTCAACATACATTTTAGTCGAGGAAGGGAAAACCAATTCAACCTTAAGCATATCTAGGAAGAAATCCCTGACTTCTTGAGCATAAGAGCATTGAAAGAAAAAATGCATAATAGATTCTTCTTCTCTATTGCAGAGGTAACATTTATTAACTAAGTACCAACCTCTTTTATTAAGGTTATCAATTGTTAGAATCTTACCATGTATCATAGCCCACCCCAAATAGTTAATTTTAGGGATTAGGTTCTTTTTCCACATCTTATTCCAATTAAAGACTCCCATTCTAAGAGGTTGTAGATCCATGGCCTCATAGGCTGATTTAATAAAGAACCATTCGTTAGCACTTTTTGTCCAAATCCATTCATCCACTCTATTTCTTAAAAAGAGGTCAAGATTCCCAATTGAACTGAATATCAAGTCCAAAGCAACATCCCAATTTGGTTGTCTACCACCCCTCATAACAACATTATTCAAAAAATATTTGAATTCAATCCACTTTGGTCTGAAACCATCCCAATCTAAATAGTTAGAGACCAACTTACCAATACTTCTTTTTAATCTTATTTTGATTTGTTGGAGGCCATCTCTAGTAGATAAGGGAGCACATGTGTAGCAAGCATCTTCCCAAAATTCAGTTTTAATCCCATTACCAATCCTTAATTTTTCTCCTTTAGTCAAGGTTCCTCTAATTTTTAGCATATTGTTCTAAAAGACAGAGCCATAAGGTAGCTTCTTTTTCCTGAGAAAACAACAAGCCACCTTATTATTTAAATACTTAGCCCTTATGATCTGTACCTAGTCTTTTGCACCTTCCAAAAGAAACCAACCCATTTTTTCCACTAGAGCTTTGTTGAAATTTTTTATTCTTCTAATTCCCAAGCCTCCTTCTCTCTATGTTTTACAAACAACTTCCCACTTAATGAGTGTCATTCTTTTCCTTTCCTACACAGCTGAACATAGGAATCTCCTTTGAATCATTTTAATTTTTTCTGCAACATAAGCAAGGCTATTGAATAAAGAGAGGTAATAAATAGGAATATTTTGTAGGGAATCTTTTAGAAATTGAATCTTCCCAACAAAGCTCGGCATTTTGACTTTCCATCCATCCAGTTTCTTTTGTATCCTCTCCACAATACCATTACAGTAGTTGTTGTTGGCATTTTTAGAGATTAGTGGTAGACCTAATTAAGTAGTAGGAAAGTCTGCTTCCTGAAACCCTAAGATATTTATAACTTTGTCTTTAACAATCTGACTAGTATTAAAGTAGATTTTTCTTTTCTAGTAGTTAATAAATTGGCCAGATAACTTAGCATATTGATCAAGAGTAATTTTCCATTGTTTTTCTTCAATAACAAATGCCTCCCCCATAAGAATAGTTTCATCTACGAACTAATGATGTGAGGCAAGGGGTAAAGAGGAAGCAACAAATAAACCTTTTAAGGTTTTTTTTGCAATTTGTTTCTGTATATTGCAGCCAAGAACTTTGGAAACAATAACAAACAAGTAGGGTAATAATGGGTCTCCCTATCTTAGTCCATGAATGGGAGAGAAAAAAAAATTAGGAGCCTTGTTAACCAAGATAGAGTACCTCGAAGTAGTGACACAAGACTTGATTAACTTGAGGAATTTACCCTTGAAGACAATTTTTTTGAGAACATCAAATAGAAAATTCCAAGAGACCCAATCATAAGCTTTTAAGATGTCCAACTTTAGAACCATGCCCTATTTTTCATTATGGTCTATAGAGTGTAACACCTCATGAGTATAAATGGTAGCATCCAATATTTTTCTTCCTTGTACAAATCCCTTCTGATTCACAATGATCATTTTATTCAAAACTACTTTCAACCTGTTGACCATAATTTTAGAGAAAATCTTATATGTGGTGTTACACAAGTTGATAGGTCTATAATCATTCATAGAAACAAATTCACTGTTCTTAGGGATCAGAGCTATAAAGGTGGTATTCATTTGATTCAAAATATTTCTTTATTTGAAAAATTCCTTCACCGTGTTAAATAAGTATAGGGAGACTATGTCCCAATAGACTTGGAATAAACTTGGGGGAAATCCATCTGGTCTTGGAACTTTAAAAGCACAAAATGAGAAAATAAATTCCTAACCTCCTTGAAAGAAACAACCTTGGATAATTCTTTGAGGTCCTATTCTGTAATAACATTCAGGATGGCCTCCAAGAAGTCATTAAATTTAGAACTATCAACCATTGGTGGGTCAGGAAATTTTGAAAAGAAGGAAACAACCTCCTAAGCTATGTCCTCTTCCCTATCAAGTCTAATCCCATTAGAAATAGTTAGGAATATAATATTTTTTCTTGCTTTGTGCTTCAAAGAGGATTGATGGAAAAACTTAGTGTTCATGTCCCCTTCTCTTAACCATTTAACTCTTGATTTCTATTTCTAGAAAATTTCTTCCGTTTTGTTTATTTTATACCATTGAGCTCTCAACTCCCTTTCTTTATTGCAAATCTCGTCATCCATAATTCCTAGTTCCATTAAATCTTGGATCTCATTAATTCTCAAGTTTAGGTCTTTCTTAGTGATAAAAATGTTCCCAAATGAATACGTGTTCCACCCCTTAGCTCTTTCTTTGATCCTTTTCAACTTTTGAGTTAATCGAAACATGGGAGTGACATCACAAGGTAAATTCCACCATTCTTCAATAAAATATTTAAAGTCAAGGTGGAGTGACCACATTATTTCATATCTAAAAGGGTAAGGCCTTTTATTCATTTTATCATCCCATTCCAAAAGGAGAGCACTATGATCTGATCATGTTCTTGGGAAAGTAGTCAGCAAGAGATTTTGCAATATATTCCAATTAGAGGAAATAAGAAACCTATCCAATTTGACTTGAAGTAGGTTACTTCCCTTCCTTCTATTTGACGAAGTAAAAAGAGATCATATCATATGAATATCCATTAGCCCTACAGAGTTAAGGAAACCTGAAAGGTCCATCATGTTGTCAAAAAAATCATTTAGGCCTCCACTTTTTTCTAATGGTATAATAGGGAGTTAAAATCTCCACCCAACATCCACATCTCATCTTTTATATTGGTAATGATTCCATCCAACATATTCCATAAATCAATCATATCTAGTCTTGAATTCGGGCCATAGATGTTGACCATATTCCATTTGGCTAAGGTAGTGTTGTATTCCATTTGAACTAACTAAGAGACTATTTTTATTATTTAAATTCAACCTTCCCACAAGCCTTGAGGAGTTCCAACAAGTTGCAATCCCTCCTGAGGCACCCTCAACCTCACTGACTTCAAAACCAACACCAAGCCAAAGCCATTTTATAATTTTCTTGAATATTTCTCTTTTCATTTTAGTTTCCTGGATCATTAAGATACTCGGTTTCACATCAGCCAAGCAAGCCTTCAACAAATGGCATTTATAGGGGCCATTAAGTCCCCTCACATTCCAAGAAAAAATATGCATTGAAACAAGATAGAAAGTAGTATCAATTGATACCAGTAAAAGTGGGAGAATAAACTCCCTTCTTTTTTTATTTACTTCCTACCAAAGAGTCAAGAGTTCACTGCCTATCCACAGCCACATCTCTTGTTGTTTCTTTAATCCTTGATTCTTTTAGTTGAGGTCTTCCCACTTTTTTGTTTCCTCCTACATCTGGTTTTTTATTTTTCCTTGATTTGGTATTTATCCATTCTTCATCTACCACACCATATTTTTTAGGAGAACAAGAGTTTATCCTGCTTTTCCTGGTTCCATCTTGAATTTCCTTCTCAGTATTACCTTCAAGCATATAGTCATCCCCCAAATTTAGTTCTGTTGAAGTGAGCTCAGGGGAAGGCGTCATAGGTTTTTCCATTTGACTAACAATATCTCCTTCCTCAGGAGGCTCATTAGGATGTTCTCTGCCCACTGAATCCTGAGAAAAAATGTTATTCCCCATTCCATTTCTTGATTCAATAAGTTTTTCCCTTGAGAGCGGGGAGAAAAAACCATCCATTGCTTCCTCCAAAGATAGCCCACCCACACTCTTCATAAGAGCATCTTCTTTCAAGGCTAGGTCCTCTGTATCTTGCACATCTTGAAGATGAGGCTTTTCCATATCTCAGAGAAACAAACCTTTGTTAGGAGTTGGAAAACCAGGCTCCATTATCAAGTTCATAGGAGTCACATTCTTCAAAGGGGAGCTTCGTTGTTTTTCAATTTGAGGCATTCCAAAATACAGAGGGACTTGGTTGCAAGCATCCTACAAATGCCCAAATTTATTGTACCCTTGGAAAAAGACCATAGATTTTTCATACTCCAGCGGTTGAACCCATCTTCCAAATTCTAATTTTAAGGTCATAGAGGTGGGAAGAACTATGGTAACAACTACATTTACACACATCCTAGCATAAACCAAATGGGACTTAAGAAGGGTCACTTTATCCACCGTAACTAAAGTTCCAAAGGAATCAACAATCCCCTTAAAAACTTTATGGTGCCATAATTCTAGAGGCAAGCCAAGAAGCCTAACCCAGGTGGAAGTTAATTTCCCCAAGTTAGCAAAGGCGTCAAACCATGGTTTCCACTTACACAGGGACATGATATTCTTGAAACTTTTATCAAAGGCCCATGAGCTCCCTGTGAGTAACTTAATCATATCCTCATTGATAACAAAGGTAAACAAAAAAAGACCTTTAGGAATAGCACTTATAGAAACACTACACTTGTGATTCCAAGTGTCAGTGGCCCACTTGCATACTTAGTCAATATTTGGATGGCCAACGAAGAACTTCCAAACCAAGGATAGCTTCAAACCCTCCAGGGCATCATTCACAATTACATTCAGGACAACCACTTCATCCCCCATAACAAAAAAAGAAGAATACAAGGATTTATGAGGCGTCTTAGACAACCCCTTTCCTCCAATGAGATTTTCCACATAAGAGGCAGAAGTTTCACCAGTTAACAAAATGTCCTTCCCCCCCAGGAGAAGAAACAAATTTGTTCAAACCCCCAGGAAAGAAAGCATGTGAATTACTAGGCGTAATTTTAGTTCCCCTAGGAGGAGATGATGTGCCATTCTTGGAGATTGCAGAGTTCATAGGTGGGGGAGCCCTAATGGGGCCCCCGCTAGGTTGATTCATCAAGCTACAAAGCAAAAAATTTGAAAAGGAGCGTGTGCATTCTCAAAGCAGGATATTTTTTGCTCTTATTATCCAAATATGTTGATAACATCAAATCAAAAATTTGGGTAGGTTGTCTAGATATGAAAATGAATATCCTTAACTAAAATTATTTAGCTTTATATGATATTTAGATACTCAAAAAGTTATTTAAATATCTTATACATAAGTATTTTTTCACTTAATAACATTCTAGCGTAGGCACTATGACCAAATTATCAATATTGTCATATGCATTGAAATGAAGATCTAGGAAATTGATAATTGTCTTTCAACCTAGAAGAAAAATTTGGTTGGAATAGTGGTTTATGAAATAAAGGATTTAGCGCCTATGTTAAAGCAATACAAAAATATAATTTGGGTCATTTTTAAATGACTTAAACATTTTTTTTTTATAAATTTATGTTAGTTCAAAGACAATTTCACTTTATTGTAAAGTCGTAAATTTAAAATTTATTTATCAAGGTAGTTTTGAAAAAGAAGTCTATATATATGAGACTTCATCCTCTCAAATGGGGAGGCTTTTTGGATTTTGTCATAATTTGAACTTGCAAAAGAAGTTTTATAATTGTTTTACAAATAAATGAGAAAGTAAATATCTAAAAGGTCTTATTTGTATGATTTTTGAGTTTACTTCTCTTGTGTTTGGAGAATAACTATTTATTTGTAATATATTTTCAAAATCAGATTATGGAACCATTAATTTTTGCATGTGAAGTTATTTATGTCATGTAATATTAGAAATTTTAGAGTATTCATCTTCTCTTGTTTGATGTCATAAATCTTTGTAGTATTTTTAGAATTATTTCCTTCAAGATATAGTGAATTCCATTAGTAATATTATAGCACATCCAAGAATTATAAGTTGGAATTCAAAGGTTTGTTGGCTCAATTTATCTGTATTTCATATTTTACATATTTACCTATAGTCTTTAAGTGTTTTCTAGTTAAAGATAACATTAAAATAAAAATCATGTCACATGAGGGAGCTACCCCTCTCAAATGTAGAGGTAGGTTGACTTAAAATGACAACCTTACTAACTATTGGCACATATTTTTCTATCTTTTGGGTTGTGACAGAGTTAAATTTTTTAGAATATTTGTTATACTACAAATATGTTTTCCAACACTACCTAACATAAATATAAATCTTGAATCATAAGATGAATATCTACAAAAATAAAAAAATAAGGTCAAGGAAATTAGCTAGCAGAATCAATGTAAATAGTACTCTAAAACCAAAATGGATGGAAAATAATGATTCAGTATATATGACAATGTTATATGATTATTGAGATTATATATGATCTATGTGTTGCACTATGTTGTCATCACTGTTGTCATTGATGTCAAACTTTGGTATGGATATGTTGATAAGGTGTGTATGGTGTTGAGAAAGTGTTGTAGGTGCAATAGGGTCACTTGGATTCGAAATTGTTTTGAGAAAATTTGCTAAAGACTATACAAGTTAACTAGGAAGTGTTTTGTATTTTTCTTTGTATTTCTTCATACTTTAATATATGCTTGTGTGGTTTGAAAGTGATGATCAATGGTCTTTGAAGGTGTTATATCTATATTTTCAAGCTCTAGAACATGTAGTAGTATAATATATGTTTAACAGTGTGCTTGACTGTCTCTAGTTTGTGAAGAGGGATGTCTAGGAGAAATGGAATTGCTTCACATTTCTCCACACTAAATTTTCTTGTATTGTGGATTTGGGAATGTGCTAATATTTTCTGTACCTACCTTGGTTTTTTAGTGTCCAATTACTCTACAAGCTATTTTCATGAGTTTTCTCTCAATGGAAGTTTGGATGGTTGCACAATATGATAGTATTCTCAAGTTTCATGTGTCTGCACTAGTTTTTTTTAATATTCTAGGGTGACCAGTGTGTAATGTTGCTACATGGTCCAAAATATTTTTTTGGTCTTGGTGAAGTGTGAATGTTGTTTATTGATAGTGTTAATGTCATTTGGCTGACCTAGTGTGTTAGTGTTGATTGTGGACGAGCTTCATGGTTTTTGGAAGTCAAGTGTAGTGTGTAAGTGTATATTTGGGCCTTGGTTAACCCTTTATGTTGTGTTACCTCACTTCTCTCCACCATGGAGGTTTTTTTTGTCAACCTATTTGGTGGTTGCACATTTGAAGTGCATACATTTTATTAGAGCTGAGCTAGAGAATTTTTTTGTGGTTATAGAAGGTACATATGCAAGGCTATTTTTTTGAGATATGTGTGGAGTGGAATGATGAATTTGTGATAAAATTTTGAGATCTAAATGTGAGCATGAATTCCTTAGACTATTGGAAGTAGTGAGTAGGTGTCTACATTTTAGTGTGCTAGAAGTTACTAGAGGTAATGAGCCAAAGGTTACGGATGGTAAGGAGACATTGTGGTGGATTATCTAGTTTCTCTAGGGTAGTGAACCTCCTTCTAACTATTTCTTTGCAATTTGGAAGAAGTGATCTTCCTAGGTAGTGAGCCATTGGTAGTGATCCTTTTTTTCTTTTTGGGTAGTGAGTCCTCTAGGAAATGAACCTCTTGTACTCGGTTTTGGTTTTTATATAGTGAGTTAATCCTCATCATGTTTTTTCCATTTCAAGCGTTTTCCACATAAAAATATGGTTTTTCTGTTTCAAGGGTTTTTCCATTTCATTTGTTTACTTTCATGTTAATGCTTAATAAGGGTTTGAAGGTTTTAATGCACATCTAATTCACCCCCCTTTTCAATTGTCATGTGTGTCTAAAAATTTGTATCAAAGCTGAGGTTCGTTAGAAGAAGATTAACAACTTGATGTAGATTTGGATGGCTCATAGAAATGGTGTCAAAGCTCTTATGTTTGATGAAACAAATTATGCCTTCAAGAAAGCTAAAATGGAAGCATTTTTCACCTTATTAGTGTTTGGCAAATGGAAATCAGTAGAAATGGATATATTGTGCTTAATACTCCTTTGAAAAGTGAATATGAAATCAAGGAGTATGAAAAAAATGGAAAACTGAGGAATGGTATTTTGAGTGAGCTTTCAAATTAAGAACTTGTGAAGGTGATCAACTACAAAATTGCTAAAGAGGTCTAGGAGAAGTTGAAAATTATTTATGAAGGAGATGATAAGGTCAACCAAGAAAAGATGCAAAATTTTAAGGCCAAGTTTGAAACCCTAAGAATGTCATAGGATAAAGATATTGCAAGCTACATGCACAAGGTGGATGAAATTTCCAACTCCATCGATGGTCTTGGTGGAAAATTGGAGGAAAATGAAGTTGTAAAAAATGTATTGAGAACTCTTACTAAATCCTATATTGCTCATTTTTTTTCTATTGAGGAAGCTCAAGATTTAGATCAATATTCTAGAGATCAATTATTTTTTGTTTTAACTGCTTTTGAATTAAGAGAGTTTGGAAAAGATGCTTCAAGGGAAGAAACTAATTTTTAAGTCAGCAAGAAAGAGAAGGATGATGAATCTGATCTGGATGATTTTGATGAAGTGGAAGTGAATTTTGTAAGAATATTAAAAAATGGCACTAGTAGTTACAGAGGTAAGTTACCTTTCAAATTTTTCAATTGTGGATATATAGGTCACTATGCTTCAAAATGTCAAAATAAAGTTTCAAATGAAAAACATAAAGATCATAAAGGTAAATCCATCAAGATGAGTTATTATGTAAAAGGAGATAGTGTGATGAGGAATCAAACTACCTAGATAATGAATGTGATGAATTCTTGTTCATGGATTTTATATTTGGAACTAATTCTACTAATGCTAAGAGATGTGTGAAGGAAATATCTCTAGAAATAGGTCATGGTATTGAAAGAACTATGTTGACTACCTTTCATGCAAGAGAGGATAGAAACAATTGGATAATTGATAATGGAGGTTCAAATCACATGATAGGTGATAAAAGTAAGTTTTTTAACCTTCAAAAATATGATGGCAGTTGTGTTAGGTTTGGTGATGACACATTTTCTAAGATCTATGGAAAATGTTGAATTAGTTTTAATGGAAAGCATAAGGTAGATGATGTTCTTTATGTTAAGGGTCTCTGAAATAATCTTCTATGTGTAGGAAAAATGTGTAGAAAAGGATACAATCTAGTGTTGCAAGATGATGGTTGTTAAATAAGAAAAGGAAGATCTAGAATCTTGGTTATAGTAGGAACAAGCACAAAAGGAAATGTGTATCAGCTCAAAAGTGATAGAGGTAAGTGCTTTATGACTCAAATCAATGGAAGTTGGATGTGGCATAGAAGAATGGTTCATATCAATTTCAATAGCCTAGTAAAAATCAACTCAACTCATGTTGTGAGAGAATTTCCAAGAATTACAAAGCCCATCAATGCAATTTACAAAGAGTGTCAGTTTGGAAAACAAACAAGTAATACGTTCAAAAATAAGGAACATTCTACTACAAGACCTTTAGAGTTGGTGCATATAGACCTATGTGGACCTACCATGACAAGAAGCCCTCAAGGTAATAGGTATTTTGTGTTGTTAATAGATGATTACTCTAGAATGACTTGGGTGAATTTAGCTCTAGATAAGTTTAAAGCATTTAAATATATGGTTGAGAATGAAAATATTTTAAAATCAAGTGCTTAAACTTTGAAAAAAGGTGGTGATTTCACCTCAAATGAGTTTAATAGTTTGTATGAAGATCATGGGATAAAAGACATTTATCAACTCCTAGGAATTTGCAACTAAATGGGGTTGTGGAGAGGAAGAACTAGATAGTTTGGGAGGTAGCAAGAACCATGTTCAAGGAAGAAAATCTATCAGATGTCTATTGGAGAGATGTTATTCATACCACAGTTTGCATTCTCAACAGAGGACAAGCAAGAGTAAATAGTTCAAAGACCCCATATGAGCTATGGTATGGAAAAACTCATACTGTAAAATATCTCAGAGTGTTTGGAAGTAAATGTTATATCATAAGGGATGAAGAAAACTTAGGAAAGTTTGATGCAAAATAAAATGAAGTAATATTCATTGGATACTCTACAAAGAACAAGGAATACATGTGCTACAACAAGAAACTAAAGAAGATAATCGAAAGTGCAACTGTCAAATTGGATGAACAATCACATTAGAACTTAGTGCTGATAGAAGGATATGAATCTGATAAACCCCTTTGTAGAGAAGAATAAAAAAAGTAGAAAAATAAAAAGAGATGTTAGTGAAAGAGGAAGAAGCTCTGAAAAAGATCCCTAAGACTCCTAAGTATGTGCAGAAAAAACATTCTAAAGATCAAATAATTGAAGACAAGAAAAAAGGTGTGCTGACAAGAAGAAAAGTTGTCATGGTAGAGGAACAAGTAAAAAAAATTTACTCTTTAAGATAGAACCTAAAACAGTTACTGAAGAATGTAGGGAAGAAAATTGGATCAAAGATATGGAAGAAGAACTAAGGTAGATTGAGAAGAATCAGACATAGGAGCTAGTCCCTAGACCGGCAAACACGAATGTGATAGGAACTAAATGGGTTTTTAGGAACAAGCTTAATGAGGATGGAGAAGTTATCAAAAATACTGCTAGGATTTTGTGTAAGGCCTACTCACAAGTGGAAGGAATAGATTTTGAAGATACTTTTGCTCCAATTGAAAGAATTGAGGCTATCAGGATGTTTTTTTCTTCCATAAAAAATAAAAACTTCAAGGTGTGCCAAATGTATGTAATGTCTACATTTTTGAATGGTGAGTTAGAAGAAGTGTACATTGAACAACTAGAAGGTTTTTAGTTAACAAGAGATCCTGATATGGTTTGTAGGTTGAAGAAGGCACTATATGGGCTCAAACAGGCTCCTAGAGCCTAGTATGTAAGATTGGACAGATACTTACTATAGCAAGGATTCAAAAGTGGAACCACAAATAGCAACCTTGAATTAAAGTTAATAAAGATCAAATATTATTTGTGGTTGTGTTGTGTGGTCTCACAACATGCCCCATTTTTCCCTTTGGAAAAATGTGGACCCATCTTTTCTTCTACTTTTACCTTTTTTTCCTTTTTGCTTGTGTTGGTGTTTTTTCTTTAGATGAAATGGTAAAATGAAAGTCTTGCTCGAAAATTTCCAACTCCCACTCAAATTGAAGTCTTCCTTGGATTAGGGTGTTCAAAAATATTTTTCCATGCAAATTTATTGTTTATCTGGATTCCTGAGTTCTCAGGTATCAGGTGTTATTTCTCTAAGTGTAGTTCATCTTATGCAAAATTTTCATTGTTCCTAGCTAGTCATTGCACCTAGTTAGTTTTCTCATGGGAGAAGTTTTCCCGAGTATTTGTGTGTAGGATTTTATTTTCTTCGGAACCAAAAACTAAAATTTTTGGGAACTGATTTCATTTTGAATCATATCGGTCTTACATTTTACCCACACTTGAGTATCCTTTGCACCTAGTTCCCATAAACTTGATAAGTAAAAATCCCAACCTGATAGCTCTTTGAGATTGAGTTTGGATGTTTCAAATCTTATTGTTAATTACTCATTCAACATCTAAGATGGACGCTTCCTTTGAATCCATTGCACATAAGGACTAACATAACATGCAAGCATGTTAGGTCTGTCACTTGTGCCACTTTCCTTTCAAAGGTGGGCCCAAACACAGAAATCAAGGATTTCATGGTGTGAACCCTAATCTTCCATGATTGCACCTTTTCTTAGAGTAATTAATGCATAGTAAATGAAATTAATAAAGGTTGCAAACAACATATGTACTTGGAACTACCTTGAACATGTAGTTGCTTCCATAACACACTACTTCATGCAACACCATCCATTTGAAAGAGCATTAATGAATTAAAACAATAGTTATGGCATGTGAAAAGAAAAGTAAGTTTTAGAACACTTAAGAACACTTTTATTAGGGTTTGAACCTTTGTATGCTCAACCATGCTATCAACAAAACCAAGTACTTTTCTTCTAACTAATTTTTTTTAATCCTTTATGCATGCATGGTTCTGATTAAACAATATTTCCTCTAGTAAATTTGGAAGAAAATACTAGTATTCCTAAAGAATTTAATCTAATTTCGATCAATAAAAGGTTATGGGTAAGGAAATTTTATGAATTATTTAGAATGCATGGTTAGAATTATCCCTAACTCATACACAAAGCACACATATGCTAATAATGCGGGAAATTAAAGAAGACATGAGTACTTTAAGGAAGAAGAATCCCACTAAGGAATTTGAATTCCTCGTCGTGCAAGCCGTACCTTCCTAACAGATGATCACAGATACACATCTTGAAAGCTTCAATGAGTATGAATTTTTTTAGGACGATTCATCAAGAAGATGCCACTCAGTGCACTAATAATATGGTCACTAGTGGAATGCATTTACCAGGAAGGTTCCCATTGGTAATGGATGCCCCTAAATTGGCAATGGAACATATGAAATGGTACAACCCAAATAGAAGGGTTGTTGTGAAAGAAGGGATATTTTATGCAGGCCTCTTAGTAGATGGTATTATGTATACATTTGGGATTCCTTTGTTCAACAAGATGAATACATTTGAAATGAAGGATGCTACCATAGCATATACAAGATCAGAAGAGAAAAATAAGAGGATCATGTTATCAACATGGTTCTAGGAGAAGATGGCGAAGATGCTAAAACATATCTTGAGATAATTGTTCATTCAAGAAATCTAGGATATGATAACCGTTTTGAGAAGAATGGTTGGCTACAGTGATGCCAACAAATTCAAACACTTGAATTTTAGAATTATGAGGAAAATGAGGGAAAGCACCATATAGATTAATTAGGGATAGTTTATTAGTGATAGATTGCATGAATAAATGTAGATATTTTGAACTACCTAGTGGTTCACAATGTCCTCATATGTTATCTATTATTGTTCCCTAAAGGAAAATATATAGGGTTTTAATATAATAGGTACCCTAGGGAGAGAACCAAGAAATAATTTGATTTATCATAATTTTCCCCAAATTACTACTTACTAGTACTCAGAGCACTATTAAAGGGTAAATGAAGTGTTTGCTATGAAGCTAGTAAGTTTGATGGAAGGGGACAAAGGGAAGAGATTGTCTCTTGAAGAGTTGAATGTTATATGTATTTTTTGATGGTTTATTTAGTTTCTTACATTCACCTACATCAGAGTGGAAGGTTTTATAGATTATCCCTTCATGTTTCCCAGATATCCAATAGACAAGGTATTGTTATTTGAATTTGTGAAACAGGTGTTGTTGTCTCATAATAGTTTTTTCACAAATACATAAGAAAGGATATGTGAAATTCCCTATTACTATTGGAATTATAAATACATGTCGGCTAAAAATTCCAAGCTATGTGAAGGTGAGTTGAAAACCTATGGGCTAGAGTTCTTCACACTTTGAAGGGAAAATTATGACCTAGTTGAGAGTCTTGCCAAGAATATAAGCCAAAAATATGCCCATGTTCCTCACTTGGATGATTATTGGTATGATTTTGATGATGACCATTCTATCAGAAAGTAGTCATATCACAGGTTATTACTAGATGAAATAAAGGTTCTCAAAACTTATGAAATTATAGAACAAATGGAAGTTGATAATGGAGACAAGCAACCTAGCTTATGAGCCAGATAAATTTTATGATGAGCCTATCCCAGACTCTGGCTGGAATAAGGAGGGTTGTAATCATTGAAGAAATTTCTAAGTATTGACTTATACTCGGTCTTGGAAAAATGGTTACCTCAAAAAAAATGAAGCGGGCTAGGATAACACCCATATACCCCTGCAATGTTAAGAGAAAGAAAAATCTAGTAATGGAATTGGTGTATAGTGGGGGTGCTAAAAAGAAAAGAAAATTTGTTGAAGAAAAGGAAGAAGAGAAAGGTAGGGAAGAAGTCCTTGATACCCCAAGCCAGGTAATTTCAATTGCATCATAGCCAGCTAGCTTGCATAAGGAAATTGTGGCCACTCTATCCAATGTAATGGAAACACCAAAGGTGGCATTTTCTTCCACAACATTACCAAGAGCATAGCCCTTGACTGTTGAAGAAGTAGGAATGAGAACAAAAGCACATGCTAGGACAAGGTAAGCATCACAAAATTTAGCAGCTATGTTTACCTCTCCACCCTTTGTTAATATAGTAGCAATGAGACAAACTTTGGGAGGGACATTCATAGTTACATGAGAAAATATTGAAATAATTGTAGAGGAAGCTACAAAGAAATTTGAAAAAGTGGTCTGCTATATTGGGATGGTTTAAGGAGAAAAAATCTAAGGGAAATCCAATAATTCATCTTGTAGTGGAAGAATTTCTTGATACATGATCATATCCATAAAATAGGGAAGAAGAATAATTCATTAGCAAGATCAATCACCCAAGAGGTGGGAAACCTTGAAGAAATAAGTCTTAGGGAAGAGGTGTCACCACTAAGAGAAATAGGGGGAACTATAATTTAGAGCCCTATTTCCATTATTGATGAAGATGAAGAACATGAAGATGTAGTTTATAATCATGCAACTCAAGATCAACCTTCACAAAGAAGATTTGAAGTGATTGTTGAGCAACCTCTGACTTCTAGAGAACCAAGTCAAAGATAGGATATAGAAAAATTTATAGAGTCCTCACACACCTTGGGTAGGAAATAAAGGAATAGTGAAAATATTGATGTTTCAAGACAACAGGAATAGTTTTCTCTAGGGGATGATGTTGAAAAGGAGGTGGGATAGGAAAATATAGGTCTCAAAGAGAAAGAGACAGATCTGGATCATGGTAATCTAGAATCCTTGCCACCAAGGATAGAGAATGTAAAATATTTAGAGGTTGCAATAGGAAACTTTTAAGAATTGAAAGAAGAGATTCCTAAACACTCTGATCATCAGGAAAAAATTAATACTAAAGAGGTGGGGCAAAATGAAAAGGCACTTGACTAGCTATTTAGGAAATTGGCTTTGTTGTTGGAGGTGGAATTAGTGTCTCTAGATTTTAAGATTTTAATGAAAGAAAAAGAAACCCCTAAACCTATAGCTAGAGAAAAGACTAAGCATGTTGTTAAATGAAATTCATATGGACGGAGAACTCTCTAGATAGCTACTCCGGTAGGAGAAAAGAGAAAGCATGAAATGACAGCTAGGGATTACCAAGTCATAATGATCAGCATAGGAAATTCATCGTTGGAGCAAGAATTAGAAGACATGAGAATTAATTTAGAAACTAATGCTATTCAAATGAATAAAGACAAATGAAAGAAGAAGGAATTAAAAGAACTGGTTTGTTCCTTCAAAATTTTTATCAAAACATTAGCCCAATCCAGTCATTCCCAAACTAAATTGTTGTAAGAAATTATTACAGTGCTCTAAAACAAGCTGAGCATGTTCAAAGAATAGATAGAGCATTTGGTGAAACAAAGTGAAGAATCAATAAAAGAGGAAATTAGGAAATGTAAGGAAGCATATTGTTGGCATGACAAGTCTAGAAGACTTGAAAGTGAATGTTGAGACCACCAAGAACAAAATGATATAGAGGGGTGGAGATTAAAGATACTTCTTCAAATGGATTTTTAAGAGTTGATAAGTGAAAAGGTGATTGTGGAACAGGAAGTTTTGACACTAAAAAAATGGAGAATACAATTGAGTTGGGAAAGTGACACTTTATTGCAAGGTATAAATGAATTACAAAAGGTCGTTGAAATAGGTGAGAAGCTAGTGGATAAATATTTGAGCTTTACTGAGATGTTATCTCAATAGAATTATAATCTTCAAACCTTAGGACAAGGTGAGATAAAATTGAAGGCTTTCATGGGATGGATTGAAAAGGTAAACAAGGATCTTGTTCAATATTGAGTCAAGAAATGATCAATGAGATCATAAAGTGCAAGAAATATATGAATAAGTATGAAACAAAAATTGGGCAGAGGAATGAAATCATTAATAAAATAATAGAACAATATTCAAGGAATAAGTACAGTTAGAAGGTAATTCAAAGAGTTCCAAGGGAATGTATACATCAAGTGTCGATTTCTTTTCGAGAAAATCAGTAGAAGAAGGGTGAAGATGAGTCTTCAGATCGAGAGTCTAGTGAAGAAGTGTATATGGTTGGGTAGAAAAAGACCAAGGGTCTTGTACATGGGTAGATTTTTGGAGCGAATTTTGTATGGCTATTCCCGAGCTTGAAAAAAATAGTAGAGAAAGTGTTAACAGTTTTACATTTTGTGTGAAAGTACCCATGACCCAGAGCCCAGAGTTTGGAAGCCTGCTACTAAATAAATTCAAAGTATCTTTGACTTAGTCTAGAAATTTCCCATGCCAACTATCATCTACCACATGCTACCATTTTATTTTTTTCTTTGTTTCTCTTTCATGTGTTCCATTTGAGCTCTTTGGTGCCTTGTTCTTATAAAAGGTCGATAGTTGCTTTATTTTCATTAAGTTCATAATTTTGGATTTCGAAGAACTAAATTTTTTTCAAGTTTTATTCTTTTTCTTGTTTTTTGTTCCATTCCAGACTAAAAAATTCTATGTTTCATTTGAGATTAACTAATATCAAGGCCAATTCAAAGCTATTTTCTGATATAAAATCATACGTAGTTGATTGTTTATTCCTATAAAAAAATATTGTGTGTTGTGCCAAATTTTGCTGCATACTAACACTATCTGGTGGCAAATAATCCATCTTTCTTTATACCCCTACATCATTCTATGACTATATATTAAGCAATCCAGTGAATTATAGAGTGGTTTTCTTTTATTTAGTTTATTTCTTGAGGCATGTGTGGATATTACCTAGGAGAAATCTTTACATTTCTATATTTTTATGCTTTTTTTAGATAAGATGTTTAATATTTTTAGAAAATGTTCCAAAATTGATAAATTCATGGAGCTTTATTGTATTTTTTTTATTCCAAGAAGTTTTAGAGTGTTGAATGCTAAATCTTCTTGAATATATGCAAGTAATTTGAATTTTATGAAATTTCATTGTAAATATTTTGATTTCATGAAGTTGTTAAGTGACATGTGAATGATCAAATTGAGACTATGTTACAATCCTTTGAACACTAGACAATTTGTGACAACCATAGGACCCTCATGTTTAACATCAATTTCCACAATGAACCTCGAGTGAACCTAATGTGTCAAGACTTGACATTCTCCAGCCTTAGGATCAAGCTAAGATTAGCTTAGATTTAGGCCTTCTCGGTGGATCTTTCAAGATAGGTAGGTTCCTACAGTCCTCTATTAGAATTTATCTACCTATTGGTGTGCATGTGCAACATCTATGTCAATAGAAGTGGTGCTAGAAGGAGGTCCTTCATTGTTTAAAACAAAGGAGCTTAGAGTTTCGTAGAGTTACTAGGTCTCAATCTAGCAATCCTCATGTGAAACTTGTAGAACTTAGTGGTTGAACATCATCTAGGGATCAATGGTTAAGGTTTGTAGGTGTACTTTCATGAAATGAATTTTTTGTGACACCTCCTCCACCCGTAGCAATGGATTTATTCAACATGGAGTCTCCTATTCAATTCAATGTATACAATGATCTTCTGAAAAATATAGACAAATTGTGTTCAAAATACTATCTCCATAAATATGTGGAAGAACACATTAGTATGTTCAAAGATATCTACTTTAGAGTAAAAATACAACATGAATATGTCATGTGTAGTTTGTTTCCATGTTTAATGATTAATTTTATCAGTGGTATATCAATCTACCTTGTAATTCTATTAGAACATGGTAAGCTATGGAAAATAAGTTCATAGCTAGGTTTAGAACACTAGCATATCCTACCTTACTATATCATTAGTTTTCTCAAATCAAAAGATTTGACGAAGGACCTATAACCACTTTCAATGATAGATTCCAAAAGTCTTATTTGAGGTGACAAGCACCTTATTTCATGGATGATTTTTCTATCATTATTGTTTATTACACTATAGTTGATCCATTGACAATGATGCTTGTGAAAAAAAAAGTAAATACTCCTACTACCCTAATTGAAGCCTATGCAGAAGCTATAAGTGTCAATTTAGAAATGAAACATCTTGGAAGTGGATCATATATAAACAAAGGTAATAGTTTGAATAACTATCCCATCCTAGCCATGAATGGAGTCATGTTAAATAACATGGTGATTCTTAATCCTTTACCTCTAGTAGTCCAGAGTGGAACCTTTCCACAAAATAACTTCTTTCAACCCAAAAGTAGTCAAATGTTGGTCCCACACCCTAGCCCGACTATTACTAAAATACATCCTAATGGAAATTATTTCTTTATGCAAACTCAAGAGAGTTAGAGAGTAAAGACTCAAGAAGATAAAGAAGAAATTAAAGAAATAGTAGCTCAACTTAAGAGGTTAATTACTGAGGTTATGCAGCTAAGAAACCAAAGTTCTTATTCTCAAAACAATAAACCATAATTCGTAAGGTCGAACATATAATTCTCCTAGGCTTCCTAGACCTTGGAATACATGGCCTAATAATAAGGGGTATCCACACCTCTAGATAATGACAACTCCTTGGAAGATAGGTCCACATCTAAAGTGAATTTAGCTAAAATTTCCATGAGTAATTGGTGTGGGATTCATAATACCAATGCTCATTCATAAGTTGATTGTCCATATTTCAAAACTATGTCAAATATTTTCCTAGTTGCAACATATCATAATGATCAATGTAATTCTCACCTACCCCAAGGAAATGAACTAGTTCCAGTAGGATACGATTCAACATTACTACTAGAAAGTTACATGTATTCTGAGTCACCCATTGTTGTTGATAGTAGTACTTGTGAGTAGGGAGATAGTTCATCCATGACCTTGTAAACTTACGTGTTTCCTTATGAAGATAAAAATGAACCTTAGGATGAAGATGATGAAATTCATGCTTTTCAACAATACTTGAAGGGACATAGTTACAACTTGAGGAGAAACAACAATTCTGGGAGTAGGTTCAAAAGACCCTTCACTACGTCAATCCTACCTAATAAATTTAACACTCCATCAGATGATAAATCTAGTAATAATCTAGGGATACCAAATTTAACTTTGCAGTATAACAATTCTCAAAATCCTCCATGAAGTGGTAAAATCGAATTCGCGAAGAAAAATAATTTGACTAAATATTTTGTGAAAGAAATAAAAAAGGTAAAGATCAGTCTATCTTTATCATAATTTCTTAAAACACATGTAATCAAGAAAGCTTTCTTAAACACATTAGAAGAACTTCCAAAAGAAATCTCAATTAATAAAGAGACATAGGTGAATGACAACTGCATTAAAACGAAGGACGAAAACACTATTCCTATGGTGGATGCACATGTATCTTTTTATAAAGGAAATATAAAGTCACCACCATTTATGTTTTAACACTAATAATTTTTGGTAAAAATCTCCATAATTCCTTGGTAGATTCAAGAGCATCCACTAATGTGATGCCTTTGTCTATATGTCAGACACTAGGTTTAATCCTGGCTAGTTCCTTAAAAAAGTTATTCAATTGGATAAAACCAAGGTGAATGTAGTTGGAGAGTTAACTAACATCCATATCTAGCTAATGTTGGATCCTATGATTCAGTATTACATTGATATCCAAGTGGTCAAGATACCAGATACTTATGGTATTTTATTGAGTAGAGATTGGTCGAAGACTTTAAATGGATACATAGCCACTGATTTCTTACATATGTGGTTACTGTGGAAATGAGTTCCTAATTAGATTAGAAAAGAGAGAGAAACACATATGAGACATGTGATTACTAATTACAACCAAAAAAATGAAGTGTTTTACATCGATGTAGAACTTGGTGTATATGGAATTAAAATTTTTGGAGTTAAGATAGAAGAGGTTTTTATGTGAAATGAAAAAAAGCATGATTAGATAACTCCAGGGATAGATGTGCTAGTAGCATCCAACTATGATTCTTCTGAAGGGGAATATAGTCACTTGGAAAAAAATTGGAAGACTATGTTAGAGAATCCCATAAGGGTTGAAAGACTAAATATTCATCAAAAAAATTGTAGTTACAAGTTTGGTACAAGTTGCATAATTTTTCACATTCAAAATAAAGTTGTGTGATATGTCTAGAAATTATCTATAGAATTGGAAACCAGTTCTATCTAGAGGATACAATTCCCAGTAGGTCTGAGCCTGAACTGCTTAATGAAAAAAACATGCAACATAGACTAAGGGTATTAAAATATCAATTTTTAAAAATTATAAGTTCAAAGCTACCGACAAACAAGAATAGATCCTAAGGTTTGATGGATCAAAATCCAAACAAGGGATAAGAGTAGGGGTTGAATTGATTAGTTCCCAAGGGAAGTCATTTAATATTGCTTATATATTACAATTTCAATGTAATAACAATGTGGTAGAATATTAAGCCCTCATCCATGGTTTCTTACTCGCTATCAGAAGAAGGTCAAGATTCTTAAAGTATTTGGTGATTTGGAACTAGTGGTTAAGCAAGTACAAAAGCAATATATCTTCCATTACAAATGTTTTTCTAGCTACTGGCATCGAATGCAGAATCTTATTAAAGACTTTGACACTTTCAACATTACTCCCATCCCATGAAGACTTAATCAAAGAGTAGATTCCTTAGCTACTATTGCTAGTACTTTAGAACTGTTGGATGCTTTGGAACTAAGAAGGTTTACTATTGATTTGTGCCTTCATTTCCAAATAACGTTACCAATCTTCAAGTATTCAAATATGATCGACACATTTTGGAGTTCATCACTAATTCGGGTATCTTCAAAGCTTAGATAATTGAGGAAGAATATTTTATAGATAGAAAACTTTAGGATGATGATTATCTTAGTCAAAGGATAATAATATTCTAAAATGAATTATTGAATTGGAAATATTGTTTGATATGGATCAAATAATTCAGCAAAAGGATCTTCCTAAAACTGATGGGAGACAACCCAAGTTGTATAATTTGAACACTGAGGAAGACCCTAGGAATGTGTTCATAGGTAAAGTATGCAATAAGGAAGAGAGAAGGAATATTTCTCCAGCACTCAGGGATTACTAGAAAGTTATAGCATGGACCTATGAAGACTTAAATACATATAAAACCTCCATCATAACTCATACAATCCTGCTGAAACCTTATGCGAAACCTTTTCGGCAAAAACAACGTCCAGTAAATGTGATTTTAGAACCCCTGATTTAGAAGGAAGTGTAGAAGCTCCTCTCAGCTAGGATCATTTTTCCTATTAGACATTCTACTTGGGTTGCTAATTTAGTGCAAGTTAGAAAGGAGAATGGAGACATTTGACTATGTGGATTTTTGGAATCTTAACAAGGCATCTAAGAAATATAATTATCCCCTTCCCTTGTTGGATGAAGTATTGCAAATTGTAAATGGTTCATAGATGATGTCCTTCCTAGATGGATTATTTGGGTATAACCAAGTGATGGTCAATGAAGAGGATAGGATGAAGATAGTCTTTACTACAAAATGGGGAACTTTTTCTTATAGAAGGATGTTGTTTGCGTTAATAAATGTTGGAGCCGCATTCCAAAGAGAAATGGATTATGCCTTCTAAGACTTGGTTGGAAAGTGCATTATAATATATAGGGATGACCTCATGGTGTTTTCCAAAAATAGAGAAGATCATGTTCATGATCTCAGAGCCATATTACATAATGTGAAACATATTGAGTGTCACTAAACCCAATGAAATTCATTTTTGGGGTAATTGAGGGTAAATTGCCCAAACACATTATCTCGAAAAGGGGTATTTTGATAGATCTAGATCGAGCGAGTGTCACACTGAAATTGCAACCCCCAGGAAGAAAAAAGGAATTGAATTCCTATTTTGGGAAGATTAATTTTGTTAGAAAGTTCATTACTAGATTTGCTAAGATAGTGAAACTTCTTATTGGCATTCTAAAGAAGGACACCAAAATTGAATGGACAAATGAGACTAAGCTCACCTTCAAGAACATAAAAGTTGCAATTGCAGAAGCACCGGTGTTGGTAAGCCTAGATTATGTTAAACCCTTTTACATTTCCTCTATTTATTCCAGCCACATATCTACAACTACATTAACACAAAGGGGAAAAATCAAAGAAGAGAAACCAATTGCATTCATGACTATGTAGTTTAAAGAGGTTGCGCTAAGATATATGGATATTGAGAAGCAATCCTTTGTATTGGTCAAGGTAGTAAGGAATTTGTGACACTACATTCTTAGGAGTATAGTTAAGGTGATTATGCTTGATGCAATAATCAAGATGCTACTTACACAAAGTGAACTTGTAGATAAAAGAGCTAAATAGGTCACTATTCTATAAGAGTTCAACTTGGAAATTATACCCATGAAATTGGTTCACAGACAGGAATTGGTTAAATCCATTGTTGAGATTGATCCTCAGATCTCTAGCTGATAGAATACCCTAGATGCGGAAAATCAAGATGACTGGTACTTGAAAATTTGGTACTATCTGGTCAGTAACAAATTTCCAGACAACATACAAAGAAATCAAAGAAGATCCCTAAAGATTAAAGCATATAGTTACATGATTAAAGGAGGGGTTCTATTTAAGATGCTTAAATAAGAAAGAAGTGGATGAAGTGTTGTAGGAATTACATGACAAGTTTGGCATAGTTCATAGAGAACATTTAGCTACTACACACCTCATTCTAAGAGTTGGTTACTATTGGCCAACTATTTTTAAAGATACATATGAGCATATAAAGCAATGTTATACATGTTAAACTATTGCATACAAAGGAAGATTCAATGCACAACCATTACATCTTATGATGGATATGCATCCCTTTGTGCAATGGGGGTTATATTTCATAAGTACAATTAACCCACCATCGTCTGCATGCCACAAGTATGTACTAACTGCTACTGATTATTGTACCAAGTGAATTGAAGTGTGTCATAGTAAACAAGGCACCACTGAAGTGGTGATTAATTTTTTAGAAGAAAACATCATTACCAGGTTTGGAGTACTATATGCCTTGGTATGTGATAATAGCCATACTTTTTCTTCATTGAAATTTTCCAATTGGGTATTTGAGTACGATATAACACTAAAATTTTCATCTAATTACTACCCACAGGGAAACAGATTAGAAGAATCATCAAATAAGAACATGTTGGACATAATAGAAAGTTGATTGAGAAGAATCCAAGGAATGGTATACCTTATTAAAATTTCCCCTTTTGGTTGACTGAACTAGGATGAAATCTGCATTGGGGAATTCCCCTTACCATTTAGTCTAAGACGAAGTTGATCTTATATAATCTATAAATTTGAAGATCCCTACCTAGCAATTTTCCTAGGAGTATGTTTGATTAGATGGCTAGACTGAGGCTTGGTTATTACAACTGATAAATTTAGATGAAAAGTGTACTAGGGCAATAGATCATTTTTCCAAGTATCAATTTGTGGTAAGGTGTTGGTTCGACAAGAGGTCTAGAATAAAATCTTTTAGAATATTTGACTTGGTTCTATGTTGGGACAAAGACCATGAATGCAAAAAGGTGAACATGGTAAGTTTGACAAGTTATGGACTAGTCTTTACCAAGTATCTATAATCCTAGGTGATAGTTATTGTTTGGTCTCACAACACACCCCATTTTTCACCTTGGCAAAATGTGGACCCCTTTTTTTTTCTTTTTTTTCTTTGCTCTTTTTGCTTTCTCTCACTTCAGCGTTCTTTTGTTGCTTGGTTGGTTGTAGATTTTCTCTTTCATTTTCACTTGGAATCTTTTTTTTATATCCTTTTGCTTCCCAGATTTGGTGTTTCAGTCTACTCACAATGTTTAGTATGTTACCAAAAACCGAGTCCCAAAGTCTTGCATTTGGGCTAAGAGAATTTGTATCTTCATAAGATTCTAGCTCCATTCAGTATTTTATTGACCAAAGCTATCAATCCCAGTAATTTCCTTTTTACCGGAGTTCATTATTTTATTGTTTCTTTTTCCTAAAAGTCAGGAACTAAAGAGTTTGCTTTGAATTTTTTCAAATCTATCTTTTAGACTCAGTTTCCGGTCTTTCCTTTCATTCTGGTTTTCACTTTCCTTAGAGGGTATTTCTCGAATCCCAGTGTTTGTTCCTTTCAAAATCAATATCGGAAAGCTTTAATATTGGTGATCACCAATTGTGTTAGATTTTGTGGATGTGTTGTTGATATGTGGTTTTCATTGATGTCAACACTATTAGAATTAAAGCATTAGAAGTTGTATATGTCGAGGATATTGAGAGAATTGTAATGAAATGAGTTGTAGGTTGTCAGTGGTGAAGTAAAGTTTAGTCTATTAGTGAGTTTAGTACATTCATGATTAGAGGTTGTGAACTAAAGGGTTTCTTTTCGAGTATATCTAGTTTATCCACGTTGAGTTTCAGAGATTTGCATGAATATTTGATCGAGTTATGAAGATTTGTGTTTTGATATTTTTTTGTGCTTCAGTTGGTGTTCCTGAATGAAGATGATGCAATTCTAGTAAGTTCAGTTGTTGTGGATGCTTTTCCGGTGATTCATGATGTTTGTGGATGTTTCTAGATTATGCTCTATCTATGTTGCACGTCTACATTGATTTGTGTGTTCATGATTGGTGATTTTCTCTTGTGTGTTCATGTTTTCATGTTCATGGCCAACAAGGTGATTATAATGTGTTGTGGATCTTCGAGGAATAATTTTTGAAGGTGGTTCATGTTAGAGGATGTTATTTTGGGTCTTCACTCTATTGTGCCTGACCTTGGCTGATTCACATTAATAATTGTTATTGATTTTATCTGATAGTTTATATTCATTTTATTATTTTGTTGAAGTCGACATGTAACAATGTAATTCCTTGTTGTAGATATATATATATACAATTGTTTATTTCATTTAATGGCATGGTGTGTGAAAATAAAGTTCTCAATTATTCAAAGGTAGAGAAAAGTGTAAAGAAGAGTGAAGAAGTATTCATGTGCTTAACCGGAACTATAATCAGGCATTAGCAGATGCTATTTTCTTAGTTCAAAATCCTACGGATGTAATCTGAATCCTTCTGTAAGATAGTGTGTCTTCCTTTGGGAAGTAAGCCTTGTTGTAATTGAGCAGTGAGCTCTAGGCAGTGTGCCTAAATGCATGTGCATTCCCCATTTCATTCTTTATACTTTTAATAGGGTATAATCTTGTGGACTGACCTCAACCATGGTTTTCCCCCTAATAGCGTTTCCATGTAAAAAATATTGGTGTTATGTGTGCTTGTGATGTGTTAATGATTTATGCTTTTATGGTTATTAATCATATCTAAGAATAAGGTTAATAAGTTTAATAAGTTTGAATTTTTGTGACAACTAATTCACCCCCCCCCTCTCAGTTTCCTGCCCTTGTGTTGCCAACAATTCATATAAGAGAAAGTTCCTTGGAAGAAGTTTAACAACTTGAGGTGATTTGAGATGGTGACATATAAGAAGGATAGTCTGATATTTGATGGAACAAATTATTCTTTGTGGAAGACTTGAATGGAGTGTCATCTGAGATGCATTGGTGAACCCTATTGGAGCATTACAAGTAATAGGTATGTTATTCCACAGAATGTTCCTACTACTACTACTAGGATTAGGGATGTTGAGTATAATATCAGGGCTAAGGAAGCATTGTTGAGTGCTTTGATTGATTCTGAGATGACAAATGTGATAAATTTGAAGACTGCTTATGAGATCTAGAAAAGGTTGGAAACTTTGTATGAAGGTGATACTAATGTGAAGATTGCTAAGCTACAAAGTATAAAAGGGAAATACGAAATGTTAATAATGGGTGATGATGAGAATATTACTACTTTCATGCAAAGAGTGAATGAACTTATGTGTGGTATCAGATGTGCTAGTGGACAGTTAGAAGAATTAGAGATTGTCACTAAAGTGCTTAGATCCTTTCCTGATGCATACAAAGTCAAAGCTACAACTATTGAAGAGCTCCAAACTGTGACAAATGTAACCAGAGATATGTTGATTGGTAAGCTTGCTAATTTTTAGTTGAGTGAATTTGGTGATGCCATTCCTAAGGTAGAATCTACATTCAAGTTCACTACTTCTGAAAGAGATAAATAGAGATATGATCCAGGAGAAAGTTCTTCTAGAGAGGTATTCAAGTATGGGGAGGAAATGAGAAAGATTCAAGAAGAAGAAAGAGAACTGGATGAGGTTGAAGCACTTATTGTCAAAAGAGAAGCTAGAGGAGAAGGTAATTATAAAGGAAAGTTTCCTATTAAATGTTTTTATTGCAATAAGATAGGTCATTTTGCATCAAGGTGTCTGGAAAGAGTTCCTAAGTCAGAACCTAACAAGCCTAGATTTCAAAGAAAGTGTTATTATGTTGTTGATGAAGGTGTGATAGATGATGAATCTGATAAAGGGAATGTAAGTGAGGACAAATGGGTATTTATTTCTATCAAGGAAAACAATCCTATATCTACTAAAATTGCTATTTGTACAAATGTGGAGAAAGACCTAGTTGCTCAAGTTGAAGAGAAAGATGAATGGGTGATTGATAGTGGATGCTCTCATCACATGATAGGAGATCAAAGTAAGTTTGTGAGCTTGGAAAATTATGATGGTGGTGTTGTAATATTTGGTGATGACAAAGCAGGTGTAATCTATGGCAAAGGATTCATTTCTCTTGATGGTAAGCATAATACTGATGATGTCCTATATGTGGAAGGTATGAAGCATAATCTTTTAAGTGTTGGAAAAATGGTTGACAAGGGATACAATCTTTGGTTCAAGGATGGAAAGTGAAAAATATTGGGAAGTTCCATAAATGTGATTGCATCAAGTACAAAAACAAAAGGTAATATCTTTCACCTGAGTGTTGCTAGTAAAATTTGTTTGATTCCTCAAGTTGATGAAATTTGGTTATGGAATAGGAGAATATGTCATGTTAACTTTGATAATATTATCAAGATAAGTTCTACTAAGGTTGTGAGAGATCTTCCTAAGTTGATGAAACCTACTATTGCCATATGCAAGGAATGTCAGTTAGGGAAGCAAACTAGAATTTCATTTTAGAGTAAACAACATAGTTCAAATGAATTGTTGTAGCTTGTGCATATTGACTTGTGTGGTCCTTCTAAAGTCAGAAGCTTACAAGGTAATAGGTATTTCATGTTTCTTATTAATGATTATTCTAGAATGATGTGGGTTATTTTCTTAAGGGATAAATCTAAAGCTCTAGAGAAGTTCAAGATATTTAAGGCTATGGTTGAGACAGAGACAGGTCTGAAGATTAAATGTCTGAGATCAAGTAGAGGTGGTGAATTCACTTCTGGTGAGTTTAATTCTTTTTGTGAAGAACATGGAATAAAGAGACAGTTATCTGCACCACGGACCCCTTAGCAAAATGCAGTTGTCAAAAGGAAGAACATGAAAATTTAAGATGTTGCTAGGACTATGATTTTGGAAGGAAATGTTCCTCATATCTACTAGAGAGAAGCTATGAGTACTATTGTTTACACTCTCAACTGGGTACAAATCAAAGGTGATACTGGTAAGGCCCATTTTGAGATATGGTTTGGTCACAAGCCTACTATAAGATACTTCAAAATATTTGGGAGTAAATGCTTTATCAGAAGAGATGAAGATATACGAAATTTTGATGCTAGGAGTGATGAAGGAATCTTTCGTGGTTATTCTACTAAAAGCAAGGCCTACCAGTGCTACAATAAGAGATTGAGGAAAATGGTTGAAAGTGAAAATGTCAAGGTTGATGAAGACCTGGATAGACCATCTAGAACTTGTGGATATGATTCAGATGATTAGAATGATAGTACAAATAAAGGAAAGAAATTTTAGACTTCAAATCAAGTCCAAATCATTCTAGTGAAACAATAAAATCAAGATGAAGGAGAAACTAGTGAAAGTGCAGAAGAGAGATCACAAGATCCTGAAGTTCAAGAACATCCTAAGACTCTGAGGTATGTAAGATTAAATCATTTAGAAGATCATATCATAGGTGATAAGAACAAAGGTGTTCAAACTAGGAGAAAATTTGTAGAAGAGTAATGTTTGATTTCAAAGATTGAGCCAAATAGTGTGAATGAAGCATGTAAAGATGAACATTGGGTGGAAGCAATGAAAGAAGAACTATTGCAAATTGAGAAGAATGATACATGGATTATTGTTCCTAGACCTAAAGAAAAAAATTTCATTGGAACTAAATGGGTCTTTAGAAACAAACTGAATGAGCAAGGTGAAGTTGTTAGAAACAAAGCAAGACTGGTGTGTAAAGGATATTCTTAGACTAAAGGAATTGACTTTGAAGAAAAAATTTCCCCTGTTGCTAGGATTGAAGTTGTGAGACTATTTCTTGCTAATGCTACTTACAAAAACTACGAGGTTTATCAGATGGATGTCAAGTCAACATTTCTAAATGGTGAATTGGAAGAAGTGTATATTGAGCAACCTGGTGGATTTTAATTAACTAGTTAGGGAGACATGGTTTTTCAGTTGAAGAAAGCATTGTATGGACTTAAGCAAGCCCCAAGAGCTTGGTATGCTAGATTGGATAAGTATTTGTTGAAGCTTGGATTTAACAAAGGTACTTCTGATAGTAATTTGTATTTCAAGATTGATGATGATAAAAATTTGATTGTAGAAGTCTTTGTTGATGATATTATTTTTGGAGGAGATGATAGTTTGTGCATGAAGTTTGTTGATGAGATGCAAAGTAATTTTGAGATGTCCATGATTGGAGAGATGAAATTATTTTTGGGATTGAAAATTACTCAATTAGATAAAGGTATCTTTATATCTCAGTCCAATTATGTGAAAGAATTTTTGAAGAAGTTTGGTATGGAAGATTCCAAGCCAGTTGGTACACCCATGGTGACTGGATGTAAGTTGACACAAGATGATGATTCTCCGAAGGAAAATAATACTAGATACAGATCAATGTTGGTGGATTACTTTATTTGACTCAAACTAGACCTGGTATCATGAATGTTGTATGTATTGTTGCAATATTTCAAGTTGATTCTAAGGAATCTCAAGTGACTATTGTGAAGAGGATTTTTAGATACTTGAAGGGGATAGTTGATTTTGGCCTGTGGTATCCTAAAGATGATGATATTACTTTGAGTGCCTTTACTGATGCTGATTGGGCAGGAGATGTGAATGATAGAAAAATTACTAGTGGTGGTGCATTTTTCTTGGGAAAGAAGCTGATTTCATGGCTAGGTAAGAAGCAAAATTCCATTTCCTTAACTACTACAGAGGCAGAATACATTGTTGTTGCTAACAATTGTACTCAAGTATTATGGATGAAGTAGATGTTGAAAGATATCAGAGTTGTGTATGATGAACCTATTGCTATATTCTATGATAATTCAAGTGAAATTAACATTTCTAAGAATCTGGTGTTGCATTCAAAGACCAAGCATATATCTATCAAGTTTAACTTTTTGAGAGAGAAGGTGAGTGAAAAGGATGTCATATTAGAGTATGTGCCTACTAAGGAGCAAATTGTACAAATATTTACCAAGCCATTTCCTAAGGATACTTTTGAATATCTCAGAGGGAAGTTAGGGGTGATTACCCCTACTAATCAGAACTAAGATGCATTTTTTTGCATTACTCTGTGCATTTCATAGTCATATCTTGATCTAGATATATGTTGTGGTGGATGCTACTCAGGGGGAGTAGTCAGATGCTCAGATGTTTAGATATGTAGTTCAAAGCTTGTGTGGAGAAAAGATATCTTTTTCATTGATGTCAAAGGGGGAGAAGAGTAATGTGAAAAAATGTGAATTATCTGGGGAGAAGAGTCACGTAGTCAAAACCTAAGGGGGAGTAAGTGCTATAATGAGATAGTTGCATTGATGTTGTTTTTCACATCATGTGTTGCCATCAATTCCAAAGGGGGAGATTTTTGGATGTTGTGGTTGTGTTGCTGATATGTGGTTTTCATTGATTTCAACACTATTAGCATTAAAGCATTAGAAGTTGTATATGTCAAGGATATTGAGAGAATTGTAATGAAATGAGTTGCAGGTTATTAGTGGTGAAGTGAAGTTCAATCTATTGGTGAGTTCAGTACATTGATGATCAAATGTTGTGGACTAAAGGGTTTCTTTTCGAGTATATCTAGTTTATCCATGTTGAGTTTTAGAGATCTGCATGAAGATTTGTATTTTGATAGTTTTTTTGTGCTTCAGTTGGTGTTCATGAATGAAGATGATGTGATTCTAGTAAGTTTAGTTGTCATAGATTCTTCTTTGGTGATTCATGATGTTTGTGAATGTTTCTAGATCATGATCTATCTATGTTGCACATTCACATTGATCCTTGTGCTCACAATTGGTGATTTTCTCTTTCGTGTTCATGTTTTCATGTTCATGGCTGACAAGGTGATTATAGTGTGTTGTGGATTTTTGAGGAATAATTTTTGAAGGTGGTTCATTTTTTAGGATGTTATTTTGGGTCTTCACTATGTTGTGGCCGACCTTAGTTGATTCACATTAATAATTTTTATTGATTTGAGCTGATAGTTTATATTCATTTTATTATTTTGTTGAAGTCGACATGTAACGATGTAATTCCTTGTTGTAGATATATATATACGATTGTTTATTCCATTTAATGGCATGGTGTGCATGAATAAAGTTCTAAATCATTTGAAGGAAGAATAGAGTGTGAAGAAGAGTGAAGAAGAGTGAAGAAGAGTTAAGAAGTGTTCATGTGCTAAACCAGAACTGTAACCAAGTATTAGCATATGTTATTTTCTCAGTTCAAAATCCTATGGATGTAATCTAAATCCTTATATAAGATAGTGTGTCTTCCTTTGGGCAATAAGCATTGTTGTAATTGAGTAGTGAGCTCTAGGTAGTGTTCCTGAATGCATGTGTATTCCCTATTTCATTCTTTATACTTTTAACAGGGTATAATCTTGTGGACTAACCTCCACCATGGTTTTTCCCCTAACAGGGTTTCCACATAAAAAAATCTTGGTCTTATATGTGTTTCTGGTGTGTTGGTGATTTATGCTTTTATGGTTATTAATCAGATCTAAGAATAAGGTTAATAAGTTTAATAAGTTTGAATTTTTGTGACAACTGATTCACCCCCCCTCTCAGTTGTTTTCCCTTTTATTTCCAAAAAATTGATCACATATCTTTAATGACATATACCTTATAGATAATCAACGTGACATCTGATTTCCATGTATAATCATCATGCCATCTTTCTTCTCAAATAGTGAGCCAACATAGAAATATAGGTGTTCATGATTTAGACCATAATATGTAATGATTGCACCTTTATTCTACGAATTAATGTGAAATAACAGGTAATTAATGAAGGTGGAAAACTACCTATGTACTTGGCACCACCTCAAGTATGCAATTGCTTTTACAACAATCAACTTCATGTCATATTGCAAATTTTCCAAGGACATTGAATTAATGAAATGACATTAGCATGCAAAGAGAGGTAAATTTTGAGAAACCAAGACACAACTACCAAGGGTTTTGAAGTTGCATTATGAAGAATCACCATTATTATCCAAAACTAGGTATGTTCTGAATAACTGATACTTTGTTAAGTGTTTCTCAAGCTAAAAAATCTTTAAAATGGTATTTCCCATTCATAAATTGAAATGTTAATCATCCTCTTATTTGCTAAATTTAATTGAAAATGAATTGAAAGTTTTATGAAACATAATTTTTGGTTAAATTTAACCCTAACTTGCACACAAGACACATTCTAAAAATTGCAGAGCACATTATATACAAAATGAGTACTTTTGATGCAAGGGTAGATGATGAATTCAAGTATTGCAATTCATAAGTCGTACCCATCAACGTAGTGGTTACAGACACTCATATGGGATGGTCTTTCAACATTGAAATCTATTGACGGCTATTATAGGAGAATGCTTCTCAATGTACCAAGAATACTATGGAAAATGGGTTACTTCCTACAGGAGGGTTTCCGCCAGCAATGGAAGCTCCTAAATTAGTTATGTAATGTATAAATCATTACAACCCAACCAAGAGGATTGTTGAGAAAGAAGGGATAATTTACGCAGACCTATCACAAAGAGGAATCATATGCACATTTGGTCTCCCCATTTACACATAGATGTTCAATGTCATCCTAAAGGACAAAACCAAGACATATCAAAGTCATTGAAGAGTGTAATAGAGAAATTATGAGCACCCAATGGTGCCAATAGCCAATTATACAACAGACCAAGGTAATTCAGAGGTCTATGCTTAAACAAGAAATGCAAGATATTATAAATTTGTTGAGAAGAGTAGTTGGTTTAAGATATGCAAGAAAATTTGAACCCTGGATGTTCATGATAATATCCTGCATGATAGAGGGTCCTATGGAATTGCATTGGGGAAAATTGATAAGTGACAAACTACATGAACATTTTAGTACATTCCCTAAAACTAGATGCTTCTACATGTCATTATATGTTATTTACTCCTATGCTATAAGAGCTAGTAAACAAGGGTTGAAACAGATTAGTACTCTGGGCACAAAGGTTGGAAACAGTTTAATATATGCACATCTACCCTAGATCATCGTCCATGGGTATAAAGATGATTACAAGAAGGTTAATTTTTTTTTCTCCATGAAATTGGTGAGAACAATGGAAGGTGATAAAGCTAAAAGATTATCCCTAGAAGCACAAAGTGCCATTCAGCCTATGGGAGGCTGGTACATACAGTTCCCAACTTACTCCTACATTAGAGTGGAGGGATTTGATGGACACCCATTCATGTTTCCTAGGTATCCTACATATAAAATTGTTTTATTGGAATTAGTGAGATAGTTAAAACCATCTCAGGCTCTTTATAGCCATGCTCGAAAAAAGGCCTCTTTTAAATTTCCCATTACAATAGGAAATTATAAGTGTAGTGCAATTAAAGTAACTAATTTATGTGAAGAAGAATTGAGGACCTACCATTTTGAAGAGTTCCCACTCTAGAGAGTGTATTATGATATTGAAGGAAATATTGCTAAAAATATAGCTGGTTTTCATGCTCATGTGCCACATTTAGAAGATTATTGGCTTAACTATGAAGACAAGCACATGGTAAGAAGAAGAAAATATGAAAGAATTAATTTAAGATTAGCTCGGATGCTCAAGCTTTATGACATCCCAAGCTAGTTGGAAGAAGATGATAGCCAAGTGTTGAATCAATTTTACAATGATGACAGGGTATATGATGAACCCATTCCATACCCAGGTGTTGATGATGAAGATATGACATTAATTGATGAGTTCACCAGACCAGTCTTAAGGTATACTCAACATTGGATTGAGGATTTTTGCAAAGGTTTGAGAGAAAGAGGAATTGAAACTATCTTCTCAAAAGATAAAAGGAGGAAACAAAGAAATTTTATACAGGTACAACAAGATGATGATACACCTGATTGGTTAATCAAATAATTAGCTTCTCTAATGGAATTGGAAGTATTACCTCTAAATCTTAATAATTTTATACAAGAAGTAGGTACTCCTAAACCTAGGCGCACAGAAAAGACAAAGCATTTCATATAGAGAAATGCAGATGGAAATATAACTATTTAGATAACCACTCCAACAACTGATAAGGATAGACATGAAATAATGCCTAAGGAGTATAAGATAACAAGTATTAACCTTGGACACTCATCGTGGCAACAAGAGTTAGAGGAAATAAAAGTAAATTTAAATGCTACTATTTCCAGAGTACTAAAACATAAACAGAAGAAAAGAGAATTGAAAGAACAGGTTTCTAACTTGGAACATTTCATTAAGTCATTAACTTTATTTAGTTGAGAACAAGTTAAACTGCTCCAACATCTAGTGCTTATGTCACAAGAGCAAGTAGATGCAATTGCAATAGTTCATCATAAAATGAACATGTTTGAAGAATTGATTGAATAATGGGTAAAGTAGGGAGAATAATTTATTATAGATGCAATAAGAAAGTACAAGGAAGCATACCATCATTTAGATAAATTGAAAATATTTGAAGATGAATGTAAATTTCACCATGAGCAGGTCATCAAAGAAAGGAGAAACATTAAAATTCTCATGCAGTTAGATATCCAAGAGTTAATACAGAGTGATGTATATCTGGACATGAACTTCATTGCTAGGAAAATAGAAGAAATAGTTGAAATGGGAAGGTGACATGTTAATACAATGTATTGAAGGATTTGAAAAGGTCACCATTGAATGCAAAATATTAATTAGTGAAAATCAAGAATTTATTGAAATACTAACACGTCGAGGTTTTGATCCCCAAAAACTAGGACCAAAAGGAAAAGAAGCTAAGGCTTTCAAGGAATGGATAGAAAGAATGAATAGAGATCATGTTAAATTGTTGATGCAGGAGGTTATTGACAAGATTATACAGTACAAAAACGTTATAGCCAAGTATGAAGCAAATAAAGCACAACAAAATGATATCATACTTCAAGTAATTGAAGAATATATTAGGCTCAAGCCAACTTGGAGAGAAATACAAAGAATTTCACAAGAACACATGCATCAAGTATTAAATTTTTTATGAGAGTATCAGTTGAAGAAAGAAGGAAGAATCTTGGAGCTTGAGTCATAAGTGAAAAGGGAAAGAACCAGATACCGGATACCAGACATATGAGGAAGTTTATTTTGTTTCAATTTTGAATTTGCAGGTTGATTCTTGTCCCAGTAGGTTTTCTTCATTCTCGTGTTTTGGAAGGAAGTTAGTAGCCTCTATTAATGCAAAGTGTTCATGTTGAAGTATGAATAAAAGTGTTTCTACAAATGAAGTCAAAGCCTTGACTTATTCTAGAATGTTCTTGATGATAGTTGGCAGATGCCACATACCACATTTTAATTTGTTGTTTATGATTCTCTAGATAAACTTTTAAGTTGAACTTACGGGGCCTTGTTTCTATAAAAGGACATCTCCTCCCTCATTTTTATTTTAAGTTTGAAATTTGTGCATGTTGGAGGAGCATAATTTTTTTTAAGTTTTGTTCTTTTTCTTATTTTCTAAACCATTGGGGCGTAAAACTTTGTATGCATGTAGACATTAATTGATATTAGAGCTTATCATAGCTACCTATCTCAATATCATTTGTAGTTGGTTTTGTTAGTTCGGCCGAACAAGACTATATGCTACATCATTTAAGGGTGCATACAGAACCTACTTGGTGTCCATAAATGAAACCCTCTTTAAAATCTTGCATCATTTTATATGTAGTTGTCAAGCAATCTGGTGAAGTATAAAGTGGTTTGCTCTATTTTAATTAATTCTTTGGGGCATCCATGCAAAATAACCAAGAGAAACTTTTTTTTTTCAATATTTTTTATACTTTGTTTTAGAATAGATGTTTAAATATTTTGAAAATGTTCCAAAAATTTTAACTGAATGGAAAAAAAAATTTGTTGAAAATATTTTGTTTTCCATAAAGTTATTGAATGCTTAATGCTAGATCTACTTAAGTGATAGCAAATAATTTGTGATATTCATGAAATATTATGTCGAATCTTTTGATTTCATGATGTTATTCTATGAATGAAGTGAAATTTTATGTGAAATGTTGATAATTCTTAGCAAAGCTAGAAATAACCGTAGTCCCTTTAAGATTAACAACAATATCACATCATTACTCGAGAGCGACCCTAGTGCAACCATGACATAGTTATCAGAGACTTGGGATTAAATCAAAGCCAATCTTTTCCTATGAATGCAGAATTTCCCTTTAGGTTGTCTTTGTTCCATATCTTTCAAGAAGGATAGCCTCTTCACATTCTTTTCTATGAATAATTTATTCGACCTATTTTCTATGAGTGAAATTGTCGTCAACAATAGCACTTTTAATCCTTAAAACTATTACTAGAGAAGATATTGCATTGCCTATCAATGGGAAATTCCTAAAGCATTATTTTCAAGCTTAGTGCTAGTTGTGAGTCATCATTGTAAATATGTAAATAGTTTTTTTTTCAAGGGGAGGGGATTTTGCACTCTTTTCTTTGCTTTGTTTTCTTTTTGGGGTTTTTTGTTGTTGAGATGTGAAAATAGTTAGAAAAATCCAAAGGTAGTCAAAATTACGGAGTATCAATTCTAGAACTATGATTCATGCTTTAGCTAGAAGTAATTCTCTAATTATAAACAATCAAGTAATTTTTTGGATTTATTTACTTTAATTCACATAAATCATTCAGTTGATACTAAGCTACAAATTCCCACACTGAAAACAATTCTACATGAATTTGGGATAGCAGTTGCTTGCATTGAGTGAAATATCACAAGTTAACCTTTTCTACCATTGTAATTCCCAACTTAATAGCAAGCTTCATTTCCTGCAAGTTGAAGAAAAAGAGCTCACAATGAAATTTCAATTGAAAGAAAAAAATGAATATCAAAGAAGTATCAAAAGAAAAAAGTCAAATCTTTAGGCTATCCAAATATCTCTACCGGGGCTATAGACGCATGATTAGCAGTAGAGCTATGTTTGGGGTAATTATAGAGATAACCTTGTCGGGGCTATGGACGCTTGACTAGCAATAAGGCTCTATCCAAGGTTGGCTTAAAAGGGAATTACCAAATTATGTAGGTCCATGCAAACTTTTTTATGCTCTGAATTTAATGTAGTGGAATAAAACACTCTCACACATGTGAGCTCAAAGAAATATAATCCTTTTATGTTGATTAAACTAAGAGGAATGCTAAAGCAAGGGTTTAATTATTTATAATTCAAAAAATTTAGAAATTTGAAGTATGGTTATTATTTATGGAATTGATTTTTTGTTGTTTTGGTTGGTTTTGTTGGTTACTAGTTGTTGTTTGGTCTCACAACATGCCCCATTTTTTCCTTTAGAAAAATGTGGACCCCTCTTTTCTTATGCTTTTCCCTTTCTTTGATTTTTTCTTGCATTGGTTTGTTTCTTTAGAGGAAATGGTAAAGTGAAAATATTTCTCCAAAATTCTTGACTCCCACTCAAATTGATGTCTTCCTTGGCTTGGGGTGTTCACAAATATTTTTCCCCGTAGCTTTATTGTTTATCTAGATTCTTGAGTTCTCGGATTTCGGGTTTTATTGCTCTAATTTTAGTTTATCTTTTGTAAAATTTGCATTGTGCCCGGCTAGTCATTGCACTTGATGAGTTTTTACTTGGGAGAATTTTTCTCGAGTGTTTGTGCTTCAACTTTTCTTTACGTTAAATGCGGTTGTGGATTTTATTTTCTTCAAAACTAGAAACTAGAAGTTTTAGGAATTGAGTTCATTTTGAATCATATCGGTCTTACTTTTTACCCACACCTAGGTATCCTTTGCACCCAGTTCCCATAAAATTGATAAATAAAAATCCCAACCCAAGTAGCTCTTTGAGACCGGGTGTCAGATGTTTCAAATATTATTGTTAATTACTCATTCAACATCCAAGTTGGACACTTCCTTTGATGTTGTTTCCACATAAGGACTAACGTGACATGCAAGTGTGCCATATCTACCACCTGTACCACTTTCCTTTCAAAGGTGATCCCCAATGCAAAAAATCAAGGATTTCTTGATTTGAACTCTAATATGCCATGATTGCACCTTTGCTAAAAGTAATTAATCCATAGTAAATAGAATTAATAAAGGTGGAAAACAAAATACGTACTTAGCACCACCTTGAGAATGTAGTTGCTTCCACAACACACTATGCCATGTAAGACCATAAATTTATAAGAGCATTAATGAATTAAAACAACAGTTGTGGCACACAAAGAGAAAAGTAAGTTTTAGAACATAGAAGAACACTTTTATTATGGTTTGAACCTATGTTTTCTCAACCATAATTTCAATGAAAAAAGGTATGTTTCTTCTAATCGAATTTTGATAATCCTTTATGCATGCATGGTTCTAATTAAACAACATTTCCTTGGGTAAATTCTTGAAGAAAATACTAGTATTATTAAATAATTTAGCCTAAATTTAATTAGTAAATGGTTAAGGGTAAGGAAATTTTATGAATTATTGAGAATGCATGGTTATAATTATCCCTAACTCGAATGTAGAGCACAATACACTAATGATGCAAGAAATTAAAGAATACATGATTACTTCAAGGAAGAATAATATCAATGAGGAATTTGAATTCCTCATCTCGCAATCCATACTTGCCTATGGTATGATCACATATACACATCCTGGAAGCTTCAATGAATATGAATTCATGTGGATGATTCATCATGAAGACGCCACTCAGTGTACTAAGAATATGGTTGTTAGTGGAATGCATTTGGTAGGAGGGTTCCCATTGGAAATGGATGCCCTTGAATTGGTAATGGAATGTATGAAATGGTATGACCTAGATAGAAATTTTGTTGTGAAAGAAGGGAGATTTTATGTAGACCTCTCGATAGATGGTATTTTTCATACATTTGGGATCCCCTTGTTCAACAAGATGAATACATTTGAAATGAAGGGTATGACTGTTGCATATATGAGATCAGAAGACTAAAATAAGAGGGTCATGTCGTCAGCATGGTTCCAGGAGAAGATGGCAAAGATGCCGAAACATATCCTAAGGTTGTTTTCCATTCAAGAAATCTAGGATATGATAACCATTTTGAGTAGAATGGTTAGATGTAGAGATGCCAGAAATTTCAAACCCTGGAAGTTCAAAATTATGAGGAAAATGAGGGAATGCCCCATACAGATTTATTGGGGAAGGTTTATCAGTGACAAATTACACAAATAGATATAAATATTCCCAACTACCCAGTGGTTCACAATGTCCTCGTATGTTGTCTATTCCTATGCCCTAAGGGAAAATATACAAGGTTTTAACAAAGTAGGTACCCTGGGGAGAGAACCAAGAAATAATTTTATTTATCATAATTTATGCTAGATTATTGCTTACCAATACCAAGAGCACTACAAAAGGGAAAATGATGTGTTTTCTATGAAGCTGGTAAGGTTGATGGAAGGGGACAAAGCCAAGAGACTGTCTCTTGAAGCACAAGATGTTATATGCATTGTTGGATGCTAGTTTATTCAATTTCCTACATTTACCTACTTTAGAGTGGAAGGGTTTATAAATTATCCCTTCATGATACTTGGATATCGAAGACACAAGATATTTTTACTTGAATTTGTGAGACAAGTGCTTTCGTGTCATAATATCTTTTTCACAAAAATACAATAAAGGATTCGTGAAATTTCCTACTACCATTGGGAATTATAAATGCATGTCGGCTAAAAATACCAAGCTATGCAAAGGTGAGTTGAAAGCCTATGGGCTAGAGTTCTTCACACTCCAGAGGTAAAATTATGACTCGGTGGAGAGTCTTGACAAGAATATAAGAAAAAAGTATTCCCATGTTCCCCAATTGGAGGATTATTGGTATGATTGTGATGATGATCATGCTGTGAGACATTGGTCATATCAAAGTTATCACTAGATAAAATAAAGGTTCTTGGAACTCATGAAATTCCACAACAAATGGATGTTGATAATGGAGATGTAAGCAACCCAGCTTACAAGTTAGACAAAGTTTATGATGAACCTATCCCATACCTTGACTAGAATAAGAAGAAGGTCATAACTATTGAAGAATTTTCTAAGAAAGTATTGACTTATAATTAGTATTGGATAAATGGTTACCTCAAAACAATGAAACCCCCACAATCTTGAGATAAAGCAAAAGTTGGTAAGTGTATTGGGGTATAGTGGGGGTGTTGAAAAGAAAAGAAAAGTTGTTGAAGCAAAGGAAGCTGAGAAAGGTAGGGAAGAAGTCCCTGATACCTAAAGCCAAGGAATTTCAATGGCATCACAACGAACTAGCCTACGCAAGGAAACTATGGTCACTCTGGCCAATGTAATGGAAACACCAAAGATGGAATTTTCTTCCACAACATTTACAAGAGCACAACCCTTAACTGTTGAAGAAGTAGGAATGAGAACAAAATTACATGCTAGGAAAAGGTCAACGTCACAAAATGTATTGGCTATGTTTATCTCTCCGCCCTCTTTCAATACAGTAGCAATGAGACAAACCTTGGGAGGGACACTTGTAGTTATAGGAGAAGATCCTAAAATAACTACAAAGGAAGTTGTAGAGTAATTTGAAAAGTGGTCTACTATATTGGGACAGTTTAAGGAGAAACATTCTAAGGAAAATACAATAATGTAGCTTGTGGTCCAAGAAGTGCCTGATACATGGTCATATCTAGCAAAATAGGTAAGAAGAAGAATTCATTGCGGGATCACTCACCCAGGAGGTGGGAAATCCTGAACAAATAAATTCTAAGGAAGAGGAATCACCACTAAGAGAAACAAGGGGAGCTACAATTCAGAGCCCTATTTCCATTATTGATGATGATGAAGAACATGAAGATATAGTTGATAATCATGTAATTGAGGATCAATCTTTGCAAAGGAGAGCTAAAGTGATTGTTGAGAAACCCCTGACTTCTAGAGAACCAAGAAAAAGCCAAGATATAGATAAAGTTATAGAGTCCTCACACACCTTGGGTAGGAAATAAAGGAATGGTGAAAATACTAATGTTTCAAGACAATAGGAAGAGTCAGTTCTAGGGAATGATGTTGAAAAGGAGTTAGGACAAGAAAATATAGGTCCCAAAGAAAGAGACGAAGTCAAATCATGGTAATCCAAAATCCTTGCTACCAAGGATGGAGAATGTAGAAGTTTTGGAGGTTGCAATATGAAACGTTGAAGAATTAAGAGTAGAGGTTCCTAAACACTCTAAATGCCAAGAATGAATTAATACTAAAGAGGCAAGGAAAAATAAAGAAGCACCCGAATAGCTAGTTAGGAAATTGGCTCCATTGTTGGAGGTGGAATTAGTGCCTCTAGATTTTAAAAGTTTAGTGCAGGAACTGGAAACCCCTAAGCCTAGAGCTAGAGCAAAGACTAGGAATGTTTTTAAACAAAATTCAAATGGAGGAAGAACTCTCCAAATAGCTACTTTGGTAGGAGAACAGAGAAATTATGAAATGACAGCTAAGGATTACCAAGTGACAACAATCAAAATAGTGCATTCATCATGGGAGCAGGAGTTAGAAGAAATGAGAATGAATTTAGAAATTAGTGCTACTTAAATGAAGAAAGAAAAACAAAAGAAGAAAGAATTAAAAGAATAGGTTGCTTTCCTAAAAGAAATTATTAGCTAATTAGCACAATCTAGTCATTCACAAACTGAATTGTCATAGAAGGGTATGTGCAGGATCATGATGGGCCAAAAGTGGCGATATGTAATTGATATGATGGCCCATGTGGCTGACAACTTTTTTTTTACCCAAAATTGATAAAACAAAAAGGGTTTTTAAAGGAGATTCCCAGATTTCCACCAATATAAATTATGCTTTACTTTTAATTTAATAAATAATTATTATTCATTTTCTATTTGAATTACGACTAAAGTCCTGATTGATAGGATTGAAAAACATTTATAGCTTTCAAGCGGTATTGCATTTTTGAATCTAAAACATGTGTCACATTCTATGCTTACATACTATAGGATTAAAGAAAAAATTTGAATTTTATGAAGTTTTGACCAAGATAAGGTGGCGGACATACGAGTTTTTATATTTTAAAATTTGTAATAAAAATTCATAATTATTTATTTACTTGGAAAAAATTACAAAAAATATGCATCACATCGGTTACATGAGTCCTCTACTTATATCTAAAATCTTATAAAAAAATATTATCATTTTATTGTAGTTAGGTGGTTAGGCGGACACCTACTTCTTATTTTTCCACGAAATTTAAGTACTATTGCATTGAAATTTCAAATTTTCACCAAATAGATTATTTAAAAAAAATAAACCTAGTAGTTTAGAAACTACATTCAATTTACTACAGATTCTATTCTTACATATTTTTGAAATAATATAGATAACTTATTCAAATTTTTACATCAAGTTGCCTACCTCTGATTTTTTTGAATTTTTTGCCACTTAAGGGCCTATTTTTTCCATGATGATCTTGCACATACCCAGAACCTAGTGTTGATGTCCAAAGACCAAGTATATGCTATCATAGCGCTCCAACACAAGCTGAGTGTGTCAAAGAATGGATAGAGCATCTGGTGAAACATGGTGAAGAATCAATAAAAGAGGCAATTGGGAAATGTAAGGAAGCATACTGTTGGTTAGGCAAGTCTAGAAGACTTGAAATCGAATGTTGAGACTGCCAAGAATATAATGATTAGAGGGGTGAATATTAAAGATATTTCTTCAGATGGATGTTTGGGAGTTGATAAGTGAAAAGGTGATAGAGGAACATGAATTTTTTATGCTTGAAAAATGCAGAATACAGTTGAGTTGGAAAAGTGACACTTTATTACAAGGTATAAATAGATAAGAAAAGGTCACTAAAATAGGTGAGAAGCTAGTGGATAAAGATGTGAGCTTCAATGAGATGCTAGCTCAATAGAGTTATGATCCTCATACCATAAGAAAATGTGAGATAGAAGTGAAGGCTTTCATGGGATGGATTGAAAAGGTAAACAAGGGTCTTGTTCTGTCTTTAAGTCAAGAGGTCATTGATCAAATCATAAAGTGTAGGAAAACTATGAATAAGTATGAAATAGAAATTTGGTGGAGAAATTAAATCATTAATAATATAACAAAAAAATATTCAAGGCATAAGTATACTTGGAAGGTAATTCAAAGTGCTCCAAGGGAACATATACATCTAGTGTTGATTGCTTTCTAGGAATATCAGCAAAAGAAGGGTAAAGATAAGTCATTGGACCAAGAGTCTAGTGAAGAAGTGCATATGGTCAGGTAGAGGAAGACCAAGGGTCTTGTGCACAAGTATATTTTTTGAGTGAATTTTGTATGGTTATTCCTAGGCCTAAGAAAGACAATTAATATCAGGGATTTCAGAGAGAAAGTGTTAACAAGTTTGCATTTTGTGCCAAAGTACCTGCAACCTAGAGCTCAGAGTTTGGAAGCCTGTTGCTGAAGAAATTCAAAGTATCTTTGACTTAGTCTAGAAATTTCCCATGCCAACTACCATCTACCACGTGCTACCATTTGATTTGTTTCTCTGATTCTCTTTCATGTGTTTGTACTCTTTGGTGCCTTGTTCTTATAAGAGGTTGGTAGTTGTTTTATTTTCATTAAGTTCAAAATTTATGAATTCTGGACAACTATTTGTTCCATTACAGGCTAAAAACTTATAATTTTCATTTGAGATTAACTAATATCAAGGCCAATTCAAAGCTATTTCCTGATATGCAATTATACGTAGCTGATTGTTTGTTCCTATTAAAAAATACTATGTGCTATGACATATTTGGGTGCATACTAACACTATCTGGTGGAAAATAATCTTTCTTTAAACCCCTACATCATTTTAGGCCTAGCTATGAAGTAATCTAGTGAAGTATAGAGTGGTTTTCTTTGATTTAGTTTATTTCTTGAGGCATGCATGGACAATACTTGGGAGAAATCTTTACATTTCAATATTTTTATGCTTTTTTATATTAGATGTTCAATATTTTTAGATTATGTTTTGAAATTGATAAATGCATGGAGTTTTATTCTAAATCTTTCAATTCCATGAATTTGTAGAGTGCTTAATGCTAAATCTGCTTGAATATATGCAAGTAATTTGAATGTCATGAAATTTCATTGTAAATCTTTTGATTTCATGAAATTGTTAAGTGACATGTGAATGATCAAATTGAGATTATGTTACAATCCTTTGAACACCAGCCAATTTGTGACAACCATAGGCCCCTCATGTTTAACAAAAATTTACACAACAAACCCTTAGTGAACCTAATGCATCAAGACTGACATTCCTGAGCCTTGGGATTGAGCTGAGATCACCTTAGATTTAGGTTTTCCCAGCAGATCTTTCAAGAAGGGTAGGTTCCCATGGTCCTCTATGAGAATTACTCTACCTATTGGTGTGCATGTGCAACATCTATCTTAACAATTTGTGTATGTTGTGTTTCCATTTTTCATGTCACCATTGGATGCCCATCATTAATATTCAATAAAAGAGATCCTATATGTGCATCATATTGACATCCATGTTGATTTTGATGATTTAGGGTTTTTTAGGTTTTGAAATTCCTCAATTGTATTAAATTAGGTTTTTTTCTTTTGTAGGTTTATGCCTTCCAAAAACCCTCATGTGCTTAAACTCTAAACCCCTAATTTGAGCATATACTGTTGTTATATTTTTCTATTGACTTTCTCTATCCAACTCCTAATCATTTAAGTTATAACCTTATTTCTAGGTTATCATTTGTTCAACTAGCCCCTTGGTCCCCTTTTACCACTTAAGTCCATGCACCTTCATACATTTTGGCTAAGTATCAATGTTGTAAAATTTTTGGCTAGTTCTTAGAACCCTTATCGGTGTCAACTTAGTTTTCATAACCCTTTCATTTGTTGCCATGATAAACTATTTCCTTTGATAAAGTATAAATCTTTCATTTTCCTAGGCACAGCCACCTCTTAAAAACAACATTTGTGCATGTGCAAGTTTTCTTCACTTAAGTTCCTATGCCCTCACCCTACTTGTGCCACATGGAAGCTCCATGTTCCATCGTGTTCACTCTTCATATCATATATTTACATCCTTCATGTGGTGTAATTTCTAGTAATGTGCAATATACTCTTGAAAGGGATCAACGATGTGTGTCGGTGTTTGAAGATCCAATGACCATTGCACAAGGTCTTCACATCATATCTTGAGGATTACCTCAATGAGGGAAATTTTTTATATTTAATGGAGAAGATCTAGTGGATGGTGATGTCAATAAAGCTAGGTGTCGATTTATGGTTGCATTGCATGTGTTCTTCACACTGCAAATTGTATTATCACCGATAAAAGCATAAGGGCGATATGTGATGAAAACACCAACAACCTAGATTTGAGGAAAGTAATAAATGACTATCACACTGTTCTAATGCAATATATTTTCATGTTAATTGAGCTTAAGGCTATGTGTGATGTGTGACAAAAGAGGGTATATACTAAAATAATATTCAGAGGCCATATGACAGTTAATTATTTCATCACATGGGCTTAAGCCATCACAATATTTCTCCTTGATTGTTAAAGGGATGTTGCAATATATTAATGCTACATGATAGTCATTGATCATGAATCTCATGTTGATCAACAATCATGTTTTAAAATCTCATTAAGGGAATAATTCCATCCATCCATACTCAATATAATGGCCATCATTCAAAAATTAATGGTTAGCTACTCTAGTTTGTAGGAAAATGCCAAAATTTATGGCTCAACGACATTATCAGCTACCTGATCAAATTTGATCCACCCTAGATAAATTTTTCAAACATTTCCAATGATGCATTCATTGTTTGGGTGGTTTCATTACTCTTTTGTGTGTTGTGGAGGCCAAATTCTTCTATCATCGTATGTTTGTGCAGATTTTGTTATAGATTATGTGGGTGCTCCATGCCTGCATTCATGAGGGTAGTCATTCTAGGATGTGCTCAAGGTGTCAGAGCCTTTATGGCTTGTTGTTTCTTAGTTCTAGGGGAAATTTAGATATTTGAAACTTGATCATAGTTCATCTTCTTACAAACCCTAGTTAGGTTAGGGTTAGGTTTTTTGAATTCAAATCTTAGTTATGCCTACACTACAATTGCAATACTTGTATCATTTTGAAGGGTTCTTCTTCCCTAGATTTTCTCTAGTAGACTTATGTTTTTCTAGCATTCCTACAACTTTAAAATTGGCTTATGCCTCTGTCTTAATAATTACTGCTTTCACCTTTCTCCATGCTTGCATTTTGTGTAACATTTGGTACCTCTTTGCATGTATGAGTTTTCATCAATTTTATAGGTTATATGATTGTGCTAATCTATTTTGGATGCCAATTATGGATAATATTCATTGCATTTAAGACCTTTCAAACCTTAGCCTCCATTTTTCCCTCATAAAATTGGTGAAATAGAGATTTTTGTGAGCTTTTTTGGTGATTTTATTGATGCTTTGTATAATCACAAGCAAGAAGAAACACTCTAAATTTGGTGCATCACCTTCCCATTACTTTTATGCATTTACCCTTCTCCCTTTTCCTCAACAAGTCATTATTTTAGAGTTTATTGACGTTTGGTTAGACCAATCCTCTTTTATACCTAGTTTATATAGGAAGCCATCCTTCTTCAGAGATCTAACTTCAATTGCAAGGTTCCCACACCTTGATGTTATTTCCATTGTATCACTGGAATGTTGAACTTCTTGTTCAACAAGGTGCATTTATAAGTGACAATAGTTTCTAGCATGCTCGTTGGGACTAAAAGAGATTTCATTTTTTTACCTTTGTTGAAGGAGTGGTACTGCTCTCAATGATCCTGCCTTTAAGAGGCACACAATCAAAGTACTTGGAGACTCTACATTCAGAGGAAGACTTGTTGTTCCCTTAACACACATACCCCATTTAGAACAGGGACCCTCTCTTTGCTTTTCCTTGCCAAGTCATTTTGTTACCGCATCATTTTGCATGCCCCCGTTTGGTGTTCAAAATGGTCAATGAACCTCAAAAGAGCCATCTAAAATTGGCCAAGTTCTTTGCCCCCTCAAATTCCAAGGTCTTTAGTCTTGGTGGATCCATAGCTGTTGTTTTCCTTAATGTCTCAAAATTGTCATACGTGGGGCTCATTGGGCCCAGCTTTATGGATCACACCTTCCAGGTTTTTGTTGTTCATTTTTCATTTCTAGCCGTTGTTTGTTGGTGGCCTTCCACCTATCGAGTTCTCGGGTTCTCTTCACCACCTTTATTCCACCAAACTTTCAGACAGCCTTCCCCTGATGGCGTTCCGCTTGTCAGGGCCTGATCTCCCTGGCGTCATCTAATCATCACCACAGTTAAATGACCATCCATTGACATCCTCCTAGCTATCGAACCTCGGCGATCCCACAAGAATTTTCAAATCAGGGCTCACCAACCTTTTGTCCGTTGTACATGCATTTAATAGCTGACATTTAATGTCTTATTTTCTATAAATAGGTAGGTCTAAGTAGTCATTTTCACTCACTAGTTTGTCATAATGAATCAGAGAGCTACCTGGAGATTGCCGACCTTGAGCCTGACAGATCCCCACATCGATTCAAGCCATTTTCCAACTGATCTCTTCACCTCCTTCATCAGGTTCTAGAGGTAAATTGGTCATCTACCCTCATGTAGCATTTTTCTTGGTTTCTGGTAAAATGAATGAATTTAAAAGAGAAAGAACCCAAGAGCTAGATAGGTAAAATCATTGCGCTTAAAAACCATGTCATGAAATTTTGGGAAAACATTCAAAACCCCCCTAATAAATGAGCACAAAACTTTGCTCTCTCGGCATCATTCTTCGGCCAGAGCATTAATGCTCTGCGAGTCTGGGCGTTCACTTCACTTTTGTCGAGACTTGAAAACTGAAGGCAACTTACATGTGGTGAAACACTCTTTTAGGTCCGCAATCGCAAAACACCCCCACCTCCCTGTTGTTCAAACTCGGTGGAAACTCACAAGCTAAACTGACTCCATCCATGCTTCTCAGGCCCGCGCTCACAAAACTCCATTCCCAGGGCGCTGCTCATGAACCACCATTTCAAATGGCACTTTGAGCCTAGCCATCCATCTTTTGGGCCCCACTCATCCATTTGCTACATGACATTGAAGTTGAAATGAGCACACCTTAAATTCCCTCTGGGTCTTGATGCGTGGACCTCCATCTGCAGACTACCGTGGAAACATTGTCATTCCTTACAACTTTCTAGTGGCAGCCCTCTGGGTCCTGTTCATACCATGGCTACATGAATGAAATGATAAAACTACAAGTGCCCCAACCTTTAGTGGGCCACTCCCGTCAGACTTCCATTGTCAGGACTCTATCCCATCTTGGTCGTTGCAAAGGGAGAATTTCCTTCATCCTCCTAGTCTCTGGAGCCCAACCTCCCATTGGCCGATGAACTTTAAGTGGAAGACACAAAAGCCAAGCCCTCTGCCGAACCCATGCCCTCATATTTCCTCCAGCAGAATTCTACTTGCTGACCACTACTTCAAATGGCAATCCTCTAACGGCTTTCTACCTCATTTGACCCGAACGACCCAAACACCAAGGTATGATGTTGACCACCCTCTAAACTCACGGGTCCCGGCTGACGAAACTCTGCCCCCAGGAAGCTATCTCACCAAATCCTTTTCAAATGGCGAACTCCAAAAGTCTAAGCTCCTCCCTAACTCCAACTGCCTCAAAGATTATCCAAATGGCTCCTAATTTGAAAACGAACCTTAACCCACATGCCAAAACAACCTATTCTCCTTAGTGGGCCTAATGATTTGACCAAGTCCTAGGGTGGGTGGAACCTTGCAGGCCACCCTGCCCTATTTTCCCTTCTAAAACAACTATCTAGCTAGGGAAGTTTGACCCTTGGGGCTCGAACCATCCGAACTCCCTCCCGTGAACTACCAATGACAATTTGGATTATATGTTAGATTTATTGAATGTTGAATTATTCAATCTAATTCTGTTTGTAGGGATTTGGCTAATGTTTCATGCTTTCATGCTTGATTTTACTCACCTTTTCTTTGTCTGTAGAATATATGGAATCAGGTGCAGGACCCTCAGGGGCAACCGCAGAGAAGGACAAAGGAAAGAAAACAGGCAAGGCACCCCACAGAAAAGAAGATAAAGACTAGATGAAGTATTAATTCCAAGGGGAGCCCCTAAGATTTAGAATCACCACATATTGGAAGGAGATCTCTAACACAAACATCAGGCACATAGACATCAACAAATTCAAGCAAAGGGTTAGGATCAACCCTACAACAGAGAATGCAAGACTAATTAGAGGTAGTGGAATATCCAAGGCTACAGGTTTCCCTCCTACTCTTGTCACCCTTGAACTAGTAATGACCTATAGGGAGGCATACCAGCCAGAGACCTGAACCATAGTGGACAGGGATGGAAATATTCTTGCATATTCGATAGGGCAATAACAAAGACTTTCCATATCCCTACCTTCAGGGAGATGGAGCTTCCAACCATAAACGATGGCAAGGCTACATGGGATGAAGATACCCTTAAATGTAGAAGGATTATTAGTCAATATTGGCTAAAGGAGAAGAGGGGTAGTGCTACCAAGGTTCCTCAAGAACTATTCCGTAGTGATTTTTATGAAGATTACCATGATTTGGTAACATTGCTAAGCAGATTCATGGGCCTCTTGACTGCTGCCTACTTCCAAGAATGGATGCTCTATTTTTTTGGGGAGATTCTACGTGGAAAAATCAAGTTCTACTAGGGCAGGATAATCAGCAATTGTTTCCATGAGCAGTTTATGGTTGTTAAGCAGACTTAAAAATTCTACATGACATCCTATTTGGTCTACTTGATGGCTGAATAGAGGAAATACAAAGGCTTATTTAGAGCTCTAGATGAGGAGCTTGGTAGGGAGCTAAAGGTTTATGACAAGTACCCTCAACTGCAATACAGGAACTTCAAGAAAGATTACTGTAGGGTCAATGACACTTTCATAGGTCATATCATCAGATTGCTCAGGGGTGACTTCAAGAGATGAGTCTCCCACAGCGCTAATGCTTTCCTAAAGTAGTATTCCTTTTTATTCATCCAATATCTGAATTTTACATACATTTGTGCATAAGGCTTCTCAGAAAGGCCAAACAAGCTGCCCCGGTACCCTAAAAACTAGATAATACTATTGGAGCTCTATCGGTAGTTGTGGCATGTGCACAACCTCTTGAGCAACAAGCATATGGTGGGGATTCCTTATCCCCTCTCCTTCAGCCAAGGGATGTATGAACTCCATACCTCGCAATGCACCCACAATTTAGAGGAGTTAGTCGAATACCATTTGAGACTCCACACTGCCCAACCCTGGATGGATCCATATGGCCATATCAAGAAGATGCTTGGACCTAAATATGCCCATCTACATAGCATTGAGAATTTTTGGGCTAATTGCAAAGATTACAATGAGGTGCGGATGATACATTATATGAGGATGACTGTGTACTTTGTAAAGAGGTTCAACCTATTCCCAATGCCTAACCAAGTGGAAGAAGATGAGAGCACAGTCATGGATCCCCAATATAATGAAGTTGCTAATTTGCCACTACCACTGATTGATTGGGATGAGAAAGAGGTCGATGACCTCAACATTCTAACCAGCCCATTGAGGCTCACACAAAAGAATGGATTGATGGGAAAGTTTCCCAATTGAAGCAGGAAGGGGTCACTTTGACCTATGAGGGGCTTGAGAATGAGCCAAGTGGAACAGATAGCAAGACAGTTGCTGCCCCAATAGGAGAAACTTTGAAATCCCCTCCAGCCACTAGGTGAAGGAAAAAAAAGAAACTGATGAGGAGCAGCCTAATCCAAAGGTGAACACAAGAAAGACCTCCAAAGGGGAATCTTCCAAGAAACATAAGAGTTCAGGCAGTGTCTTAGAGATGCCTGTTATTCAAGAAGATCTGCTCCGTGAAGGAGAATAAATGGAGGTTGAGCAACCAAAATCTCCACCTACCACCTCCACTACTATTGTCCCTCCACTTACTTCTCAGGCCATGGTAGCTACTTCCCCACCTACAGTGGACATCTTGGTCCACCTTGCCTCTTCTTCACCTACTAGACAGGTTGTAATGATTGACTCTTCCTCTGCCACCACCTCTCCACTTTCTTCTACTTCCATTTCTTCGACCACATCTCTCTCATTAGTCACAGCAAAAATTCCAATGCCTACACTCTCGCTTCCATAGGCATTCTTCCAACATATGCAGAAGGTTCCTATCGAGCTTTCTAAGGAATTGATGAACCCAACTATTCAAGCTTCCTTGGCACAAATTCTTGCCAATATCCCTGCCTCCATGCCTCCAACTGAACCACCCAAAATGAAAGCCACAATGAAAATATTTGAGTATTTGGAATGATGAGAGAGGGAAGCCACAAAGGAATTAAAGGAAGAAGCAGATAAATACCATGAACATCTAGAGCACCAGTATCTACAAATTGATAAGGTAGTATGTGAAAGAGAAGAAACAGATTCCTCTGAGGGTGATGAAGAAGGAGATGTTGAAACCAAGTATATTGTAGAAACCTTTGATGCAAATTTAGAAGAAGATCTATCTTGACAATTAAAGGATGTTGGAGAGGAAGTGGAAATACCACCTCCTAAATAAGAAAAAGATTATAATGATAAAATGAAAGAAGAGACTGAACTTCCAACTGGGGAGCAAGAAGTAAGCCCCAAGCATGGTAAGAGGTACCTCTCTCAGAAGGGAAAGAAGAACAAGAAAATAAAGAACATGAGGATGTGCCCCCTCAATGTGAGGAGGAGGAAAATAAAGGAGATAGGCCTCAAGAAGAGTCTCAAGCTAACAAGAGTCTAGAAACGGACCAGCCAGAGGAACATGTACATGAATAAGAAAAGGAAGAAAAGGATGTTGAAGGTGAGAGAAGCCCCAAAGAACGCATGCCCACCAAGTCTCCTATCAAAGGCATGGTGTTCATCCAAGACTCTGATGAAGAAGAAGAAAGAGACACAAGGATGGAACAAGAAGCTCCTGATGATAAAGAAATTGAAGTTATAAGGGATGAAGAAGAAAGTGGTCGTGCATCACCCAAAGAAAAGTCTTAGATGCCTGAGTGGCTGGAAAAGAAACTAGAGAAGAAAGATCCTACTCCAAGGGATCTGAGAGCAAGGTTAGAGGCCATCTTGGCCTGAGCTCAGATCAGCACCAAGAAAGAGAAGAAGCTCAAAGTTAGATCCAAGATAACAATGGACGCTTTCGGGTCTAGGACCATGCAAGTAGCCAAATTGGTGTTGGAAGGAGAAGGGATAGTAGTAGAGCATTTAAAGGCTACAATGAGCCTATCTATTATGGATGCACTTAATATCCCAAGAAAAAAGGAATTGTTGCAAAATTCTTTGATTGAATTTCCATCATTTGATGTTTCAAATGTAGAAAATAATAGAATAGTTCTTGCTAATAGTCCAGAAGTGAAGGGTGAAAATACAAGTAGAGAATTAAAACCTCCACCCTTTTACTTGAGTCTTGTAATTTGGGACAAACTCATCCACAACTACATGAAATATTCCAAAGCTAGTAGCTTCGTGATGCCAAAGAGTGTAGTTAATAGATTGGGTTTAGCTTATGAACCTATAGCAAAAGGTGTAGTATAACTGGATGGTTCTAATGTCCAAGCAGCAGGAGTTATTAAGAATTTATCCCACACTTCATGCTTGCCCAAACTTTGTTGTCCCATAGGAAATTCATGTAATTGAACTTCCACCTCACTTTTCATTGTGTCTATCCAGAGAATTCACTACTAAATTAAGAGGCTTCCTATTTGTTGATTGTTCACATTTGTTCTTCAGAACCTGTTATGGCACTAAGGTAACCATTAGGTCTAAACCTTTGGAAAAAGACCATATTGAACCTTATGTTCCCAGCCTAATTATGTTGTAATAATCAGGTTGGGAAAAGACCATGTTGTCCCTTCTATCCACTTGGCGAAGTACTCAGTTGTGGTAATAATAAACTTATGTCCATTTGAGGAAGCGGGAGAGATCTATCCTACCAAGTATAATCCCCACTACAAAAAAGGCCATGGTGTTGTGATAGGTCTTAGCTCCTGTGTTGGTGTGTGAATGAGGTCACTATTTTGCTGACATTGGTGACATTTTCCTATGTAGGCAATAGCTTCTCACTCTGTAGAGGTCCAATAGTATCCTATTCTTAGTAACTTTTATGCTAGGTTAGGTCCACTAGAGTGGGACCCACAAACACCTTTGTATACCTCTTGTAAGGTGGTTTTTGCTTCTTTTGTTTCAAGACATCGGAGTAAAGTTCCATCTAAAATTTGACGATATAAGGTGTCTCCTAGTATTGTAAATCAAGAAGTTCTATGGACAAAGGTTTTCTCTTGGGTGGTTGTCAGGTGAGGGGGTATGATACCATGTTGGATATAGTCAGATGTATCATGGTACTATGGTGAATTAGGACCAACAACAACACACACTAGTTTTGATTACAAGATATTGAATGTCAGTACAAGTAGTTGCTCCACAAGGAATTCATACTTAGAAATGTTTTGTGGAATATCGAGAAGTGAACCTATCATTTCCATTTTGTTGCCTTCTCTATTGTTGATGCAAGGAACCTATTCAAAGGTGATGGTGATAAAGTATTGTTTGAATATCCACTATCCTTTTATATGACAGCAGCTTGTCATCCTTTGTTTGATATTTTTCATTTACTTGCCTAATTGCTAGTTGAGAGTCTCCATGAACCTATAGTTCTTTAATCCTTCATTCGATTTCCATTTTGAGTCTTGTGATTAGTGCTTCATATTGTGAGATATTATTTGTGCATGGGAAAGCAATTTTATAAGCCTTAGGTATATTATCTCCCTATGGTGTGAGAAATAATATACCCACTCCTAAGTCGTGTTGAGTTTGGGACCCATCAAAATACAAGGTCCGATAGCTTGTTTGTTCTATTAGAAATATGCTTTCAACTGGGAAGTTTGTTATGAGAGGCTAGTAATCTTCCATTGGTGCTTTAGCTAGTTGGTCTACTATGATCTATCTTTTGATGGCTCTCCTGTCTACGTACTCTATATCAAACTCGTTCAATATCATCACCCATTTAACTATCCTACCTATTAGAGCTACTTTTTCTAGTAGGTACTTTAGTGGATCTACTTTTGAGATTAGTTTTACTTGGTTGTTCAAGATATAGTGTCTAAACTTTTGTGTTGCAAATAGAGAGACACATTCTTTCTATGGTTGAATATTTCAATTCGTAGCCCACCAGTGTTAGGCTAGTGTAGTAGACCACTCTTTCCTTGTTATTATCATCTAGCTATGCTAGGAGAGCTCCTAATGCTACTTGTTTTGTAGACACATAGAGTATCATTGCTTTATTTGGAATAGTGGGCATGAGTACTAGAGGAATGAGTAGATACTCTTTGACTTGCTAGAATGCTTGATAACATCTACCATCCAACTTGAATGTGATGTCTTTGTGTAGGAGATGGGTAAAGGGGTGACACTTGTCTGCCAATTGTGCGATGAATCACCTGATGGATTGAAGTTTCTGTTAAACAAGCGCAGGACAAATGAGAGGGCAGGGGTGAATCAGTTGTCACACAAATTCAAACTTAAAAATTTATCACTTATCAATTCTTCAATCACACTATTATGTTATCAAATATGAGCATGAAACACAAATGACAAAAAGTATATCAACACAATGAACACCATATTTTACGGGGAAAACCCAATAAGGGAAAAACCATGGTGAGGGTTAACTCACAATATAAATGATTACAAAAATAAATACAAAGGCTCACTACCAAGGCCTCACTACCCAAAAGAGGACTCACTATCCAAATACAAAGGCTCACTACCTACAAAGGACTCACTATCCAACAAGGAGGCTAATTGCCTATAGATACAAAAGAGAACAAAAGATCTACCACTGCAATTAAAGAAAATTCATAGGATTACAGAACCTTCAGCTTATTTCCTTCAACACATTGAAACACTGCTATCACAACTTGCTCAGACACACTTTTGCTCTTATGATTTGTGGCACTCTTTCGTCACTTTGCATCACATTGTCATACAATTCTTCACAACTCGACTTTATTTTATACTATAAGTTCAACCTTAGAAACTTTCTCCAAGGTTGGCCACAACACATCATTTCATAAATTCAAATTAGGTCAACAACTCTAAATTCTTGTGGTGGAAAGGAATAAGAGTGGACCAATAAAACATTTAACCAAAATCACAAATGATATTCTTGAATCTTCTACATGCTTTCTTAATTAAATTATATTCCTTGAATGAAGTGTAAACACTAGGTTGGTCAAACCTATTGAAAACATAAGTTAACAATGATGCACACACTTCATAGCATAAAGATGACACACAAACACCTCAACACACTTCATTATTCATGAGATTTCATCTTAGATTTCTTCAAATATGTCTGTAGTAAAACAATAAACTTCAATCATTGAATACCTTTCACCAGATCATCTGAACTATGCAAACACATAGAGAAATAATGAAACATTATTTCCAGATCACCAAACTTCAAACCTCTTTTCCAGAGCATGGAAAATACCTTCACAAGACATATCCCAGATCTGCAAGATCTGAAATGAAACAGCGGAGAACTGTGGAGCAAAAATATTTCTCCTAGTCCACAAAACACTAACTCTACTAGTAGAACACACATATTGGTGGACACAACTTCCACATACCATCTCACCAGAAGTTAAAACTCAACATATATCATCATCATATCACTATAATGAAAGCTTCATAACCACACAGGCATAAGATCAACATAGGAGAAATACAGAGCACATACCGGAGCACAATTTGAACACATTCCTTCCTTTGACTTCTCTTCTTTATTAATTTTTTGAAAAGCACTTGGAAACTCATCAACACAACTCATCTAAAACACCATAAAGATAGCTCCATGTACTCACAACATCTCAACAGCATCTCAACCATACATGTAAAATCTACAACATACTGAACTGTGTTGACATCAATGAAAACACCACCAAACTAGCTCATACTTGCAACAATCTCCCCCTTTGTCATTGATGGCAACACATGATGTGAAAAACCATCAAAGAAAAAAATTCACAATCACCCCAAAAGAACATTTTCTTTTCTTCTGCAATTTTTTTTCACATGACTTTCTCTCCCCTTTGACATCAATGGCAAAGAACAACAACTCTGATTACTCCCCCTTAGGAGTACACTCATACTACAACAATGAAAACCTTTTCTACTCCCCCTACAAAGTATACCCAATAATCAATCCAGATAAATGAAGAACCTATGAATTCACTGGACTGATGCACCTTCATGTGCACCTAGTTTGAAGGGCCAATGACCCCCAACCTTTCCCTAAGATGCTCAAAAGTATACTTCAGAAGAGCCTTAGTAAATATGTCTACAATTTGTTCCTTTGTTGTCACATACTCTAGTCTGACCTCATTCTCCAACACTTTTTCTCTCAAAAAATGATACTTGATGGGTATGTGCTTCATTCTTGAATGCATAATCGAATTCTTTGAAATGTTTATTGGACTTGTATTATCACAAAAAATAGGAATAGGCTCATCACATACCACACCAATGTCTTTCAAAGTCTACTTCATCTATAGAACTTGTGTACAATAGGATGTTGCAGAAATATATTATGCCTCTGTAGTGGATAAAGCAATTGAGTCTTGCTTTTTTCTCAACCATGAAACTAATCTTCTGACAAGAAAGAAAGCACCATCAATGGTACTCTTCCGGTCATCTACACATCCAGCCCAAACAACATCTATATAAGCACTCAGGGTGAAATCATTACTCTTAGGCTTCCATAGTCCATAATCTAGTGTGCCTTTAAGATATCTAAATATCCTTTTTACAGCTATAAGATGTGCTTCTCTAGGATCTTCTTGAAATCTAGCAACTAAATACACTACATGCATAATATCTGGTTTGGTAGTAGTAAGATAAAAAAATCTACCAATTGATCATGGATCTGTATTTGCTCTGATCAATCTTAGCAGATTCATCATCCTTGTTGAGTTTACATCCGATTACCATAGGAGTACAAACCGGTTTAGAATCCTCCATCCCAAAAAAAATTAACAACTCTTTTACATACTTAGATTTTGAAATGAATATCCCTTTATTAGTTTGATTCACTTGTAGACCAAGGAAGAAATTCATTTCACCAATCATAGACATCTCAAATTATTTTTGCATTTCTTCAGCAAAATTTTTACACATGCCTTCATTTCCACCAAAGATGATATCATCAACATATACAACTACAATCAACATCTTATTACCTTTCACTTTGAAGTAGATATTGTTTTCTGTAGAACCTTTTTTGAATCCTTTCTTTGTTAGATATCTATCCAATCTTACATACCAAGCTCTAGGAGCTTGCTTCAATCCATACATTACTTTCAACTTACAAACCATGTCTAGCTTGTCAGAAAATTGAAACCCTTCAGGTTGCTCCATGTATACTTCTTCCTCCAACTCACCATTCAAAAAATATGACTTAACATCCATTAGATATACCTTGAAGTCCTTGTGTGTAGAAAATTCCAAAAACATTCTGATAGCTTCCATTCTAGCCACAAGGGAAAATGTTTCTTCAAAATCTATCCCTTCAACTTGTGAATATCCTTTGCATACCAATCTTTCCTTATTCCTTACTACTTATCCACTTTCATTCAGTTTATTTCGGAACACCCATATTGAGCCAATCACATTTTTGTTCACATGCCTAGGGACTATTTCCCATTTATGATTCTTTTCTATTTGTTGCAATTCCTCTTTCATAGCTCTCATTCAAATTTCATCTTCCAATGCTTCTTTTACATATTTAGGTTCTATTTTAGAGAGTAAACACAAATTTAACTTAGCTACAACTTTGCTTCTTGTCTTCACACCTTCACTCTTGTCTCCAATTATCTAATCTTATGGATGATTCTTCTATACATATTTAGGAGTCCTAGCAGTAGGTTCTAGTCCATTCTCTTCTTCTTCTTCTTCTTCCACTTGTTCTTCTTTTTCTTTCTCTTCTTCCTTTTCCTTATTTTCTTTAGGTACATTTCCACAGATAGGGTCATTAGGTTCAACTTCACTTATCTCAATAGGTCTGTGTATGTCTTCATCAACTTTCACATTAGCACTTTCAATAATCTTCCTTAGTCTTTTATTAAAGCATATGTATGCCTTGCTAGTAGTAGAGTATCCAATAAATATTCCTTCATCACATCTAGCATCAAACTTTCCAAGATTTTCATCATCTCTTTTAATATAGCATCTACTTCCAAATACCTTAAAATATTTCACAATAGGATTCTTACCAGTCCATAACTCAAAAGGTGTCTTTGTGTTATTGTTCCTAATTTGAACTCTATTAAGAACATAAACAGTAGCATGTATCACTTCTCTCCAATATGCATCTGGTACATTAGACTCTTTCATCATAGTTCTAGCAGCTTCCTAAATTGTCCTATTTTTCCTTTCAACTACTCCATTCTTTTGTGGGGTTCTCGAAGTAGAAAACTACCTTTTTATGCCATGCTTCTCATAGAATGCATTAAATTCACCACCTCTATCATATCTTAAACACTTTATTTTTAGATTTACTTCATTCTCCACTCTTGCTTTGAATACCTTAAACCTATCCAAGGCCTGATTATTTTCTCTAAGAAAAGAAACCCATGTCATTCAATTGTAATCATCAATGAGCAACATGAAATATCTATCACCGTTCAAGCTTCTAGTCTTAGTTAGACCACAAAGATCGGTATATACTAATTCCAGCATTCTGATTGTAGAATGTTCCTTTCCTTTAAATCTACATCTTGTCTACTTCCCCAATTGACAACTTCTATAGATGGTATTAGTAGGTCTTATGATTCTAGGAAGTCCTCAAACAATCTCCTTTGCACTAATCTTGACCAGGTTATCAAAAATTACATGTCCCATTCTCTGGTGCCATAACCAAATTTCACTAATATGAGATACAAGGCAATGACCATTAACTCCTTTCAGCTAATAGATGTTTCCATGATTCTTCTTCCAGCAGCAATCATATCTCCATTCCCAGATCCTTTTTATGGTTTCATAGGCATTGTTCTGAAACACAAGTTTAAAGCCATTGCTACAAATCTAACCAACACTTAGAAGGTTATGCCTCAAACCCTTTACATAATAAACATCATCAGTATTATGCACTCCATCAAAACTAATTGAACCTTTACCATAGATCTTAGCTCCTAAATCATCACCAAACATAACTAAACCACCTTCATACCTCTCGAGTTTAGTGAACTTACTCTTATCTTTGGTCATGTGATTTGAACATCCACTATCAATTACCCAGTGTCTTCATCTTGTCTTGCATGAAATGTGGTAACCAAAGTACCTTCCATCCTATTCTTCTTAACCTCTGGAGCCTTCTTGCTTACACATTTTCTAGGATTAGTGGATACAGATTTACTTTCCAAAGCTAAGAATAAGCATTCACTATCATCAACTTCATTGTCAGATTCATCATCAAAAATACCTGCCTCTTTCTTAACATAGTATAGCTTCTTATACTCCCTATCCTTCCTATCCTTATCCTTATAATCCTTATTCTTCTTATGTGTAGCTCTATTCGGACATCTTGAAGCATAATGACCAATATTACCACAACTAAAGCATTTAAAGGGAAACATACCTTTATACTTTCATGTACCTTTCTTTAGCTTCCTGGTGAAGTTAGCTTCCAACTCATCAACACCATTTCTATTTGGTTCCTCCTCAATCTTCATTGCCTTGAATTTCATCTTTGTCTTTTCTTCTATCTTGTCATCTTTCTAGAACTTTCTTAATTCAAATGCTTGCAAGGTGTTGAACAAGTGTTCCAAGGTGTACTTCTTAGGATCATACATTTCTTCAATCACAGATATTTTATCATTGTAGCAATCTAGTAGGGTGATTAGGATCTTCTCAATTATTTCTTCATCTGATATCTTTCCTCCTTGATTTCTAACTTCATTTATAGTCTATTCAACCCTATGAAAGAAACTTGTAAATTCTTCATTGTCTTCCATCTTCAGGTTCACAAATCTACGCTTTGCTGCTAGTCTCTTTGTCAATTTCACCTTTTCATTTCCTTCATACATGTCTTCCAACTTCTTCCAGACATCATATGCAGTATCCAAAGAATTAACCTTAATTCACTCATTTTTAGATAAAACACTGCAAATCGCATACTTCACCTTCTCATTCTCTTCATAAGCAGATATCTCATCTTCAGAATTAACACCACCGGATGGGAGTGTATATTTATTCTCAATAACCTTCTAGGTCTTGAAACCAAGAGAGATAATATATCCTCTCATCTATCCCTTCCAATCTTTGTAGTCAGTTCCATCAAACATAGGGATTTCCAACTTGTGCGCCATTGGATCTTCCTTAAGAGGATAAGCTCAACATTAAGAAACCAAAGCTCTGATACCAATTGTTAAATAGGCATAGGACAACTGAGAGGGGGGGTGAATCAGTTGTCACATGAATTCAAACTTAAAAATTTATCACTTACCAATTCTTCAATCACACTATTTTGTTATCAAATATGAGCATGAAACACAAATGACAGAAAGTAAATCAACACAATGAACACTAGATTTTATGTGGAAAACCCAATAAGGGAAAAACCATGGTGAGGGTTAACTCACAATATAAATGATTAGAAAACTGAATACAAAGGCTCACTACCCAAAAGAGGACTCACTATCCAAATACAAAGGCTCACTACTACCTTCAAAGGACTCACTATCCAATAGGGAGGATCACTGCCTATAGATACAAAAGAGAACAAAAGATCCATCACTACAATTAAAGCACATTCGTAGGATCACAAAAACCTTCAGCTTACTACCTTCAACACACTAAAACACTGCTATCACAACTTTCTCACACACACTTCTGCTCTTATGATTTGTGGCACTCTTTCATCACTTTGCATCACACTATCATACAATTCTTCACAACTCCACTTGCTTTTATACTATGCTCAACCTTAGAAACTTTCTCCAAGGTCAGCCACAACACATCGTTTCATAAATTCAAATTAGGTCAGAAACTCTAAATTCCCATGGTGAAAAGGAATAAGAGTGGGCCAATAAAACATTTAACCAAAATCACAAATGATATTCTTGAATCTTCTACACGCTTTCTTAATTAAATTTTATTCCTCAAATGAATTGTAAACACTAGGTTAGCCAAACCTAATGAAAACACAAGTTAACAATGATGCTCACACTTCCTAGCATGAAGATGACACATGGACACCTCAACAAGCTTCATTATTCACGATATTTCATCTTAGGTTTCTTCGGATACGTCCGCAATAAAACAATAAGCTTGAATCACTTAATACCTTTCACCAAACATTCAAACAATGCAGACACATACAAAAATACTGAAACATGATTTCTGAATCACCAAACTTCAAACCTCTTTTCCAGAGCATGGAAAAGACCTTCACAAGACATATCCCAAATCCACAAGATCTGAAACGAAACAATGGAGAATTGCGGAGCAAAAATATTTCTCCCAGTTCGCAAAACACTAACTCTGCTAGTAGAACACACATACCAATGGACACAACTTCCATGTACCATCTCACCAGAAGCTGAAACTCAACATATATCATCGTTAGATCACCGTAATGAAAGCTTCAAAACCGCACAGGAATAGGATCAACATAGGAGAAATGCAGAGCACATACCGAAGCATAATCCGAACACATTCCTTCCTTTGACTTCTCTTCATTATTAATTTTCTCAAAAGCACTTGGAAACTCATGAACACAACTCATCTGAAACACCATAAAGATAGCTCCATGTACTCACAACATCTCAATAGCATCTCAACCATACATGTACAATTTGTAACATACTAAACTGTGTTGACATCAATGACAACACCACCAAACTAGCTCATACTTGCAACAGTCTCCCCAATAGACTTTTAAGTTCCTTCAAGGTCTTCACAGGAGGAATTTCTAATATGGCTTTCACTTTTGCAAGATCTACTTCGATGCCTCTTCTCGATACTATATACCCTAGTAGCTTTCTAGATGTTACTATGAATACACACTTTTTCAAATTGTGACTCAAGTTATACTATTTGAGTCTTTCAAACACCTTTTCAAGATTGGTCAAGTGGTATTCTCTTTTGATGGACTTTTCTAGTATTTCATCCACATAATATTCCATAATTTTATGTAGCATATCATGAAATATTGTAATCATTGCCCGTTGATAGGTCACTCCTGCATTATTTAGACCGAATGGCATGGCATTCCAGTAGAAGGTCCCCCATGCACAAGTGAATGTAGTTTTATGTCGATTATAACTAGAGAAGTTGTCCATTAGTGATAGCATCTCATTTCTTGTGGTTAAATTGACAATCATATCAATGTTTGGAAGAGGGAAATCATCTTTTGGGAAAGCTTTGTTTAGATCTTTGAAGTCTGTGTAGATTCTTATGCCCCCAATGGGCTTTGATAATGGTACTAGATTTGAGATCCATTCTAGATAATAAATTGGTCTAGTAAAGCCTACATCTAGTAGTTTCTTCAATTCTACCTTTACCAAAAGTATAATCTACAGATGCATCTTTCTTAGCTTTTGCTTGATGGGTTTAGCTCTTGGAAATATGGCTAGATGGTGTAAAACCAATGTTGGATCTAGCCCTGTCATGTCTACATATATACATGTGAAGTTTATATTCCTTTCATTGATGAATGTTGAGAAGTTAACTTTCTATTCAGAATCAAGTGATGTTGCATGATATGTGATCTTAGGTGTTTTTGTTTTTCCAGCATTTATATGTTCCACTTCTTCAACTAGAAGTGTTGACTTCTCTTGATATTCAGAAATAGGGAGATTGAATCCTTCATCCTCGGGTGCCTCAAGGAGGTTTTCACCCTTAGATTCATCCTTTATATTTCTATTTCTAGGATTCGATAGAGCCACATCATGGTTTTCCCTAAGGGATCTCACTTTGATTCTTACATTGTCTTTTCCAATTTTGCGACCAAAGGACACAATCTCCCCATCAAAATATGCTTCATGTTCAAGTTCCATGACAAACCCTACTTTGTGATCTCTTGATGGTATATTGGTTCAAAGTCCCATAAACTCTACAATTGCTTCATTGTTCTGGAATTGATCCAAAATAGGCATATGGTGTTGTTGGTCCCAATCTATTAGCTGTGGGTAGCAAAGGGGTAGGTTGTTATTATTATCTGTAAAGATTACAAAAGTTGTGGAAATGGTCAATATGGCTCTGGAATCACCCTCCCATTGGGTATCTAGGTCATCGTCACTAGAGGTGAAAAAGGAAGGAGAATCGCATTCATACTTGTTATAGTTTGTTTCATAAGTACAGTCTTTGAATATAGGTTTGTTAAGTCGAATAGGGAATATAATTATGCTAAAGCTTTCAAATAAATCTGCAATGGGTAGATCCTTGTCCATAAGATGGTATATATCCAATGTATTAACATTAGTAGAAGGATCTCCTTTCTTACAAGAGGTACATCTAGTGTTTGGAGTAACCACGTCTATTGAACCATAGCCTAATCCCATGTTCTTTTTTCTTTGTTCCACTATAATTAGTTCCCATCTTTCTTGCTTTTGTTTCCCAAGGCCACCTTTTCTAGTGTATCCCATGTGTTTATCCATTTGGTACCCTTTACTACTAGGATCAATGAGAAGGGATTGTATCTATTCTGGTTATTTTTGTTCTTCCTTATAAATCATTGACAAGAGGTCCTCTTTGAATATTTCCTCATATTTCATATCTCCCCACTTGGTAAAGATTGTTGGTTTTGCTACCATTGTTACTGCTTGAGTATGTTTGATCTCTTTAGGCCCTCCATAAACCTTTTGTGTTGGGGGAAGCATTCCAATGCAAAAGGCTTGATTGAAATGATAGTTCCCATTACCTTTGTCAAGTACTTGAATTTTAGAATCATATTTTGGTTTCTCAATTGACATGGGTTTAGCTGAGGTTGATGGTAGTGTTGATGGGTTGACATATGAGGAGTAAAAATATATATCATTACTAGGTATGCACTAGATTTTGTTGTATTTCTCCTCTAATTTTGTACAGTAGTGGAAGAGTTCAAGATCAACATATAATGTAACCTCCTTTCCTTTGCGAGGAAACTTTAAACATTTGTGGAATGTCAAAGGAACCACTTGTAGTGCATGAATCCATGGGTTTCCTAGAAGAAGGTTATATGGTAGCTCAAGGTTCAGTACCTGACATGTTTCTATTATTGTCAATCCTATTTGTATAGGTAGCCTAATTGTCCCTTAATTTACTTCTAGGTTGTCATAAGCTCTCATTGTAATGCTCTTCCCCTTGTCAATTACATCATCAGAATACCCCAACTGTTTAACAAATTTTAAGGTATAGATGTTTAAACCTACACCATTATCTATCAATACTCTTTTGACCATATGTTTGTGGACACCAACCTCTATATAGAGGGATTGGTTGTGGAATGAATTATGTGGAAGTTCTTTCTCAAAAAAGACTAAATGATGATTGGCCATGATCTTTCCAATCATGGCTTGAAACTGATCAGGATTAAGGTCATTAGGGACCGCTATTTCCAAAGATTTCTCTAGTATTTCTCAATGCACAAGTAATAATTTCAGCATCTCTAGGATGGAGATCAAAGTGGGAGTCTTCTTTAGTTGTTCCACAATACTATATGCAAAGGATGACTTAGTTGTGTTTTTAGGTAGGGCTCCTTGTATTGTGACTTTCCCTCAATGGGTAGTTACATTACATTCAAGGTCCATGCCTTGTATAGTTAACACATTTACCCTAGTGTTATCTACTTGTCAGAGGGTGTCTAGGATGTTGTCACTATAGGAGTAGTTTTCACTGCGATAGTCTTGGTATTTCCCTTTGTCATTCTTCTTAGCATGGTTTGCAATTGGATTCGTGTAGATTTGGAGTTCTTTGTTTCCAAGATGATGTTCAATATCAACTTCTCCTTTGTCGATCAAGTCTTGTATTATATGTTTTATTCTTATGCAGTTATTCATCATATGCCCTTTGATCTTTTGGAACTCATATAAGTCCTTTTCATTAGACCATGGTGTTTTGAAACTTGGCTCTTCATAGTTTGGGCAATTGTTGACCTTGATGAGATTTTTTTGAACTATTTTGTACATGATCATCTCAAGTGGTTCTCCTAAGCTAGAAAATTTCCTCCTTGGTTGATCATATTTCCTTTTTTATCCTCTCTGATTTATCTATTGGTTAACCGCTTCATTGTTTTGGGGATAGCTAAGTTGATTGTTTTATACATTGTTGGGAGCATAGCTTGTTTGTGCAACTCGGGTTTTTTTTTTGGTACATTGGGATTTTGTACATTCCATCTATTTCTATGTTGTGATCACGTGGTTTTCATAAACAAGCATCAAGATTTTGTGGAAATTTGGTGATTTCTAACTATGGAATAAAAGAACGCTCTGTTTTTGGGATTTTTTGTTTTTTGAGTGTTTTTGGGGTTTTTTGTTTTAAAGGATGGTGTCTATTGCCACACAGAGATGGTCATACAAGCCTTCTAGCCACAATATCTTCTTTTCTTTCCTGTTTATCTAGAATGTTAGCTTTGTTTCTCCACTAGGTTGGTGTTTTATTTTTTCTCAAATATAAAGTTTTTCAAACTATTGATGATATATGTTTGTTCACCTTCAACTTGTGTAAGACTTGGTTGTATGATAGGGGTCATAAGGTTTGGTTGTTGAAATGGAGCAATTGGACACTAAATGGTCATAAAGTGAAATGATGAAAGTTTTGGTGTTTTGATATGGTTTCTGTGATACTCAAGACCCTAAAGTTTGAGTGATGTTTTGGGATGACGCTATTTTTGGAACTCAAAATGTTGAAAGACTTGGATCAATATTTTACTTCTTTTTCTAGAAGATATTTTGTAGGAAATCTACTCGAACTAGCCTTGAGGTTCAAAAAATTGTTGATATCTTAGAAGTTTGAGTGAAGGAATGATCCAAATTGTTTGTTTTAATTTTGAATTTGTAAAAGTAGGATGAGGTGTTTGATTTTGAAAAATGCATGATGGATTGATGTAAATTATGACATGTTTTGGGAGCCTAATTTTTTTTTTTCTCACAAGATTTTCTAACCAATTTACGATCATATTCTATTTTTCACCAAAAAGCAGGGCAAAAGTGGAAATTTTAGAGAAAAAGCAGTAATGTTTGTCAAAAGTGACCAACTTTTGGTCAACTGTGGCCAGTTCTAAAATTCAACTACTATAAGATTTTTCAAGAGAAGCTTCTATTTTAAGTTTTTTCTGTCTGGTAAATAGTGTAGGAAAAATCAAACTTCTTGATCAAGAGTAGCTAATTTTTAGTCAATTGTTGCCAAGAAAATATGTGAAGTGCAATAGAAAAAGGATCAACTGTGGTAGTTCTAAGGTCAGTTTTGCATTCTAATTTGAAAAAGCAACCAGTTTTGATACTATTTGTCAAAATCTAGAGAGCAAAAGTGAGTTTTTTTAGGTCGACTACAACCAATTTTAAGTCAAGTGTAGTAGAAACAACAGCAATAGCAGTATTCTATGTAGATTTATTTTCCAATTTGTGTGTTGGCAGTAGCTTGGATAAATTTGTAGTTTTGAATGAATTTGTTTGATCTGATTTGAGATTTGGCAAGTGATATCATGCAACATAATAATCAAAACTATTTGACCCTAAATGTCTACAACTTTAAAAGCATGTTTCCTTTTACAAAAGCTTAAAGTTCATGAAAGTTGAAATGCTAAAGCCATAGTTTCCAATGTTTACTTTGTCCTTAATGTGACTTGAAATGTGAGCCTAAATATTTGGAAACCTTTAGGGATATTGTTTTAATATATCCTTAAGCAGTGCAAATATAGGGATCTTTTCAAAGGATTCACATTAAGTCAAAGGGGTTTGAATTTTTCAATAAACATGTGGGTATGTGCAGGATCATGATGGGCCAAAATGTGGCGATATGATGGGTATGTGTAGGGTATGTGGTTGACGACTTTTTTTTACCCAAAATTGATGAAACGAAAAGGGTTTTTAAAGGAGATTCTCAGCTTTCCACCAATATAAATTATGCTTTACTTTGAATTTAATAAATAATTATTATTTATTTTCTATTTGAATTGACTAAAGTCCTGATTGATAGGTTGATTGAAAAACATCTATAGCTTTCAAAGCGGTATCACATTTTTGAATCTAAAACATGTGTCACATTCTATGCTTCATACTATAGGATTAAAAATGAATTTCATTAAGTTTTGACCAAGTTAAGGTGGTCGGACATACAAGTTTTATATTTTTTAAAATTTGTAATAAAAATCATAATTAATTATTTACTTGGAAAAAATTATAAAAATATGCATCACATTGGACATGAGTCCTCTACTTATATCTAAAATCTTATAAAAAATATTATCATTTTATTGTGGTTAGGGTGTCGACAGACACCTACTTCTTATTTTTCCTTGAAATTTAAGTACTACTGAATTGAAATTTCAAATTTTCACCAAATTGTTTTTTTTTTATTAAAATAAACCTAGTAGTTTAGAAACTACATTCAATTTGCTACAGATTCTATTCTTACATATTTTTGAAATAATATAGATAACTTATTCAAAAAAATTACGCCAAGTTTCCTAACTCTAATTTTTCTAAATTTTTTGCCACTTAAGGGCATATTTTTTCCATGATGATCCTACACATACCCATGTTTAACGCTTATTTTGATGTGTTCATTTTAATTCAAGAAAAATGTTTGATATTTCAAAGTAATCAAAAGATTTGGCAATTTCGTGAAGACAATTTACTCCCAAGGGATAGACACGCTATTTTAGGTGGGCTTACCTCATGCCCTAAAGGGATGGTTTTACATGTAATTAGTGGAGAGTGTTTTAAGCTCAACCATAAGTCAGACTTGGTAAGTAAATTTTCAGAATCAAAGTTTTGATGCACCAATTCAAAGAATGTTTTTGGCTAAAAGGGGTGGCTTCTACAATATTGGTTCTTAGTTAGTGTTTCACGATAATCCAGTGCCTATACATGCGGAGGTTCACTCATTAATGAGGTCTCCAATCCCTTAGAGAGTGGTTTTATGCATCTCATGGATACTAAGGGAGACTTCCATCGATATAGAACATCCACACCAAGTGGTTGATGACTTTCGTCACACCCACAATTATTTGTATTTTGGACTGAAACGACAATACTGCTTGGATTGTTTCCTCTCACAAATTGAGAGGAAATCCCTCTAAAGGTAATGCTTTGAAAACAAAACAATGTGCAAAACTCAAGATGATTTTCATCACCCAAGATTTCCAAAAGGCATGAGGGGAGAGGATAAAAACCAAGTTTTCCAAACACGGAAGACACAATATACACTTTATTGCAATGTTCCTTTTAAGCCCCTTGAACGGTGTTATCCAAAAAAAAATGTGTACAAGATAGCAATTTATTTTTATGTGCACCAAAATGAAATGTTCTAGATTTCAAGCAATTAGATATCATTGTGCAAATCAGAAAACATTTGTCCAGTTTTAAGCCCAAAAACTGAGTGTTTCTAACAATCCTTGTCTTAATTGGTCAACAAAATAAAATTGTACGTTTCATCGACATATTAAAAGCATTGGTCAAAAAGACAAAAAAAATCTTTTAGAGCACCAAAAAGAAGTCTGGTTCTAATCTAGAAAACTCTAGAGATGTTCTTTTTAGAGCACCAAACCAAAGGCCTGTGAATTTGTGGGGTTCATTTTTAGGCACCAAAGTCAAAAATTTCCTAAACTATGAAAGCTTTTGAAATGTTCTTTTTAAACCACCAATTTGAAATTTTGTTCTAATATAGAAAGCTTCTTGAATGTTCTTTTCAGAGCACCAAACTAAAAATGTGCAAGTTGTGGGGTTCATTTTATGCACCAAATATAAAAAAATTCTTAAACTATGAAAGCTTCTAAAATATTCTTTTTAAAGCACCAATTTGAATTTTTTCTCTAATCTAGAAATCTTTTTGAACATTCTTTTTAGAGCACCAAATTAAAAACATGCAAGTTGTGGGGTTCATTTTATGCACCAAATTAAAATTTTCTTAACTACGAAAGCTTCTAAGAAAATTTAAAATTTTGACCGTTCACCTTCTCTACAATAAAAGTGTCAGTTGGTTCTTGGATAAACTTATGCCATGCTTTTGTAAATCCTATAATAAACAATGTTAGCACCACTCAACATCCAAACCAAGCAATCATTAGTGTTAGAAATTAAAAAAAATGACTTGCAGATTTTCAAATCAAACTAATAGAGAGAAAAAGAAAAAAATTTAAGCAAGAGCAACACTTTTAAGTAAAAGCGCCTCTATTATTTTTTGGTAAATGAAATTAAGAGAAGAAAAAGTGGCTCTGTAATGGGTGAAAGCATTAATATTTTTCAAAAATGGTCCTATTTTTTAGGCAGAAGCTGCCGGAAAAAGCAAAAGTGGTTGGAAAAAAGTTGAGTGCAGTAAAAATGACAGAGCGGCTATGAAAATTTCTTATAGCCTGTGTGTGAAGATTTATCAAATGCGCTTCTAGAACCTGCAACTGTAAAACGCACTCAAGGAAATGTTAATGCTAAGGACCATGGGTCCCACCGAGCGTGCCAAAATGTGTAAGGGGAAAATCAAGTGTCCAATAAGATCAAAATGAATGAATTGAAACTAATCTAATTCAATACAAAGATCGTGATTCATTCCCATTACTCATGAAATGAATTCAAACAATGAAACCAAAAGAGATAACATACAATGAACTCAAAAATTGTACCATTACCATCCCGTGTTGAAGTATATTCACAAATATGTTGGATCGTTTGTTGTGTCAATGCAAAGCCTCCATTTGTGCATAGAAAAAGCTTCAAAGTGTGATGTTGTTGATCAAAGATATGTGTTAAAGCTTCCAAGAAATCAATTAAAATCTCAACATTACTTCATTGTGTAAAATATGTTGATTCTCCAATCATTTTTGAAGAAGAAGATGATTGTTATATAGAATTTGTGTTTCAAAATGAATGATCAAGATCACATAGTAGAATATCCTAATCAACAGTTCAAAACTGTTGAGAGGATTTAGATGGGAATAATTAGTGGATTTTGATTATGTAATCGGTGCAATTGAAGAAATCAATTTGAGTTTGAAAGGAAGAAAATTGTCATTGGTTATGGTTTAGGACATAGAACAACAATCTTCAACACTTCTCATTCAAGGAAACCCTATAGATCTCAATCCAAGGATGAGATAGGGGAAAGAGATCTTGCAATAGGGTGTCCTAGGGTATGATTAATGACTAAAGAAGGGTTCACCACCAAGCTAGGGCTTGGAAATACAAATGACATGCAAGATCAAATATGAAACCCAATTATATGCAAATCTTCACTAAATGACCTAGAAATGAATGCAAAATAGAATAGGAAACTGGAAAGGTACAAAGGGGCACTTGGAAAGTTGTAGCAACTTGAATGAAGTCCTAGGTAAAATGCTAAAAACATTAAAATTAATTCAAACTAGGACTCATACGCCAGACTAGGCAATTTAGTCCCAGATTAGGGTTTATGGGCAGGAACAAAAATATGGCAAAGATAAGTCTAAAACTCTTGAAATCTGCAAATCTGACTATATTGGGACTCATACGCTAGAAGTGGTGTATCAGTCCTATTTGGATTTTTCGAAGGATCGGGATCTGAATCTGCTCTTCAATCTTTTCTCTACCTTCTCAACTCGATTTATGGATCTAAATTGTTGAATTTTTCTCTGTAAAGGTCTTCCAATGATCTTCTAAACAAGGTGACAACTTGTACAACTTTGAACACTTGACAACTTTTTTCCAATATTTCTCCTTAGAAGGTATTCAACCTAGACCTACAAATCACACACTAAAGAGAGGGAAAAATGTTTTTTTGTTAGTAGGAAAGGGGTTTGCCTTGGTCAAACCCCGTTTTGGTAATCAAACCTTGTAATGAAATCAAACAAGATAAAGGAATGATGAATGAACAAAATGTAATGTTGAAACTCACCAAACCCTAGCAATAAAGTGTTGCAAACATGTATGAAGTGGCTCCATTGGATGTAGATCTTGACTCTTACTTGAATGTGATAGACCTTGAATAGAATGATTTCTTGAATCAATAAACCCCACATCACAATTGTTAGCTCAAAAACAAACATGATGCATGGTGACTTTGACATGATGCTTGATACTTGAATAATGCTCCAAAACACTTGATAATCAGCTCTTGAAGGCTCTTGAATACTCTTGTAAACACTTGAATGCTCTTGTGAACTCAAATTTTCTATAATGCATGAATACTTGAAAGCTTAGGATAAAATATGTGAAAATACCTTGTATTTATACTTGTTTATGCCAAATTTCTTGAAATTTCAACACTACAAGCCAACATCAGATCTAGGTGGGTCAAATCCCACCGAGAATTTGAATTAAATTTAATTTTAAGCCGCACGAGACTCATACACTAGAATTGGCGTATGAGTCCCATTAGTCTAGAGGCTATGGGACACATTTTTCAATAAAAGCTTAGATTAATGTGAAATCTAGATTGAGGCCTCAAAACTTAGATAGGACCCATACACCCAAGGTGGCGTATGAGTCCCATATCACTAAATCTAGGCCACACAATCCCAAAACACATGAATCATGATTGGATGGTGGTTTGTGTCAGGATTATCCTCGAAAAGATGTATTAAATGAGGCTTGTAGATGCAAAATAAGGCCAAATAAGAAATAAAGAAGCCCAATTAATTAATAAAACCCTATATAAGTGTGAAAGTGTGGTGCAACACTCTACAACACCCTAAATAAGGGATAACTAGGTCCATTTAGTTTACAAGGGCCTAAGACCTAATGTGAATGTGTTGAACACATTACAACACTAAATCAAGGCAGACTTAAGCTCAATTTAACAAGGAGGACTCAAACAAGTGTGAAAATGTCACAGACAACATTTTTTGACACTACAGAGTGTTCAATGGAATTGAGGAAATAGATGGAATAATTTGTGGAATTGAAGAAATCATGTTGATCCTTCAGTGGGATTGAAGAAATAAATAGAGCAATCTGTGAAATTGAGGAATAGATGAATCAATCAAGAATAGAGTGAACAATCAGGGGATCATAATTTTCTCAATCATGAAAGTGGGCAAGGATAATTAATTAATTGTTTTGAGTTGAACGTGCAAATCATGTTTGAATTTTACAAACAAAGTTGTATTTGTTTGTTTTGGTCTTTTTGGAAGATGTTTGAATAATTTATTCAATTATTCAAGTTTAGGGGAAATTGATTTAATTAAACTATTAAGTATTAATAATTTAATTGACTTAGGGGAATAGGGTAAATTAAAGACATAATTAAATAATTCATGTTATTTAATTAATCATGAGGAATAAAGTTAGATTAGGACTTTATTAAATAAATGAAATTTATTTAATTAGTCAAAAATGGTGAAAAAGTGAATTAATTAAATAATGTAATATGATTCAATTAATAGAGGAAATTAGGGTTTTGTATGCAATTGATGTGAAATGCATTGATATTAACTTGTGTTAATGATGTCGATGATGAGAAGATGTTATTTAGGATGTGTGATAAGTGTTAGGTCATTTTTACATATCTACACTAATATTCATGGAATGATATATATTGTTAGAAATCTAAAATAGATGAATAACCCAAGGAAGTTTATAAGAGAAATTCAAAGCTACATAAATTGGAAAAACACAAACAATGTAAACCAACAACTCTAAGAGATATTCAATTTCAAGATGATAGAATTGCATTAAGAGCTTCCAAGATGAAAAATATAAGCTAGGTAGTGAGTTTATATAGAACTACGGAGAGGATGGAGGTGGAAAATCAACCAATAGGAATTGACCATCACTGACCACCAATATTAAATAAAGTGATAAAAAAGTAAATACTTTTCCCTTTAAGGGTGGAGACACCTCATGACTTTATCGAGCTTGGTTATTAAATAATAAACTCATTTTATTATCCTAAGAAAGCTTAACAAAAGTGTCAAAAAAACCTATGACTAAGGAAAAATAAATTAGCCCACTAGAAAAATAAAAATCTACAAGAATATATCTCACCTTTCATTTTTTCCATTATATTTGTACTCTCTTTCATTATCAATGTTATCTTATAGATGTGTGCATGTGTGTGTCTATTCACACACATTCACACAATAGTTGCATGCTTAAAGGTTTAATAATTTATTAGGCTCATCCATCTTTGACATATATTATATCATTTTTCATCTAATCTCCATTTCTCATTCGATTTGCTTAGTCTTCTTTGTGGTTTTTAGTTAATTTGAATAAGTTGTATATTATGCATATACCATATGTATTCATCTTTTTCTTTATAATTTTGTATCATTATTTATGTATGTATACATACATACACATATATAGGGACATGTGCATTTTTCATTCTTATACAATTGTGAAATTACATTCTAATATATATATATACATGGTCTATAATTTGTCTCAACCCTCAATTTTCCACTAGAATTGCTAATTTTGGGCTTTTAAATTTTTTGTTTTCCTCTTATCTATCTTCTTTCCTTTTTTGTTCATTTGGCCTTTCTTTATCTATTATATATTATGATTTTACAAGTGTAATTTTTTCAGATTTAGTCGCTCTTTCTTGATTAATTTCTCCCTTTTCCCTTAATTTTTGGGGATATATGTCTACTTTTTAGTTTTTATTTCATAATTTTGGGTTTAAAGTTGGCACTTATTCTCTCCCTCCTTCTTTCTTGGTTCTCATGTCACCTCAATCCCATCCTCTATTTAGTGAGTAAGGTATGTTATTTATCATTTTATTTCTCTTCTTTGGATCATTATATCTTGATGATGGATCATGGAGTGTGATCTAAAATATTGATGAAAATGTGATTATGTAGTTAAATAAAAAAAAATCAATAAATTCAAGATTGCTTGTGTTTATTTTGAGTCAAAATATTTCTTCAGACCCTAGCATGAGAAAATTTCATTGAATATCAAATTATTCCTCTTATTTAGATTATTGTTGGTTCTTAACTTTCCATGTTTTAATCCATGCCCACATTAGGTTGGTTTCATATGGAAATCTATTATTAGTTTTAAATTTGGAATTGGATTTAGAATTAGATTTATTTCATTTAATTTAGTGTATAAATTATTTTATTTGTGAGAGATCCATTTTACAACCATTCCTACACTATGCAAAAATAGTGATTTTGTGCATATATTAGGATCATAAGGGTATGTTTCATATGTATTTTAGAAAATAAATTTTGAAGGTTTTTGGTGATATCATCAATGTTGAATTTGGAGGTTTTATTGTTTTTGGACATTTCCAAAAAGAGAAAAATTAGACTTCAAATCTTTTTTTGTTTTATTTTATGGAATGATGAGTCTCATGTTTATTTTTATTATCTCAACCATATATATATGAGGATCATGAATTCTGATATTTTTCCATTCCTTGACTTATTTTGTGAAGGTTGAATTTTGGATCTTGGATTGGATACTAATTTTAGTAGAGTGAAACCATGGTGTGCTTACAAAATTGGGGATGTCTCAATATGAAGTATGGTATGGGTGATTTAATGAGATTAAAATGTAATTAAAATTCAAAAAAATGTGCTAATTAAAATTATGAGAACTTAACTTGTATTGAAAGTCAAAGTGGGATCATGTAATACTAGTATTATGATCTTCACTTGAATTAAAAATTAGAATGGCATAATTCAAGATAGTATTAATATTGTTACTTGTGCTAAAATCCTATATGGAATTATGTAAGATAACAATGACACTCTATGATTTATGCTTAGTAGATCCCTTCCTATATCTTTTAGTTTGCTACTACCCAATGTGTACTTGCTATTTTTTTCTTGAGTGTGATGTTGTGTTAACTCATTGCTTTGAATTTTGTGGTTGTTACTATATCTTATTGTGTGTTATTGATTGGAGGTCATAACCCTTGTGTTACAATGTGCACTTGATTTGGAACATGTGTGTATGATTTCTTGATTAACTATCTCATAGTTCAAAGAGGTGGGTCTAAGGGTTCCACATGGTTGGGTGATTCTATATTACCATTGGGACTAGCTAGATTAACGAATATGTATGGAGAGAATGCAGAGTTCTTTTATTGTTGTGGTAGAGTATTTCCTCTTTGGTATTCTTTATTATGAAATGTGTATTAAGGAATTTCACCCTTCAATTTACTTAGCTTGTATTAGATTTATAATTGAACTATAATCCATGATAAACTATCCACTCTTGAGATGAAATCATTTTATAATTGTATCTATGTGTAAATAATGCATGTTGAAATAAAATCATTTATTTATGCTTATGTTGATATACTATGTAGATCTAAAGTTTACTTGTATACTATGATGACTATTTTATTATGTTGTTTACTATGGTACTAATGTTAAAAATATGAGTTTTTATCTTCTTTCATCAATTTAGAGCCCGTAGGTTGTTGAACATTTGTTCCAAGTTATTTTTAATTAGTATAAAAATTGAGAAGGTTATGCCTCATTGTTTATAAAATTTTAGCTTGTTGGTTTTTGTACATGATTTTTCTATAGTTTGCTTTTGCAAATTGGAGTCCATGGTATGGATTGTAGAAGTTTAAAGTCTAAAGTCCAATTTGCATAAGAGGCCAAAAGAGTTGAATCAACATTTTAATGTTACAAAATGCAAGTTGGACCCCAAAGTTTGAATTGTCAAAAGTGCATTAGTTTGAACTTGTGTTGATGTTTTTCATAGAGCAAGTTGCATTTTAAAACTTGAAGTCCAAAATATATCTCATCTCTAAAACCCAAAGTCCGAGTTGCTTAGAATGCAAGGGCTCATAATTACACTAAAATTTTATATTTTGAAGGTTGCATTTCAGTCCTTGAAGTCTAAAATAAATGTTAATATTTGAACTCTAAATTTGCAATGGTCAATCCTTCAAAGCTCAAACTTGTTCCTATCTTTGTTCATCGTTAAATGGTATTTGGACTCAACATTTGATGCAATTGATGCATGTTGAACCCTAAAGTTCAATAGGTGTGTAGTGTGTGTTCAATTTTAATCAAAACTTAAAGCTTGAGGATCTAAGATTTTAACTCAGAGGCATGATTGGGTGGTGCATGATGTAGGTTGTGACCAAGAGCCCCAACCTCGAGTGGGTGTTGAAAGATGTAAAATCTAGCCCAATGTTGAAGTTTGAGTTGTCAATGAAAGTGTAAAATGTAACCTATGGACCAAAGGCCAAGTTGCTAGGCTTGACTATGAAGTCAAGAGGCCAAGCTAAATTGTAAGTCTATATTGCAAGGGAAATTTGTAAGGCCAAACTGTAAGGTTGAATGGGAAGTCCAAGCCTTACAAATTTATTCCTAGAACTAGAATCTTGCAAGAAGCTCTCTCAAGTCTAAACTTTTTGTAGTTTAGACAATAATTCCCTAGTCAATATATGATTATCTAGTTGTCTATATTTTCTAATATGTCAAGGGAATGGCTTCATAGACAAGTTGTAAGTTGGCTTGAAAACCTAACCCTTCTCCCTATCCCAATATTTTACTTGATTATGATATTTTTATTATGGTGTTTTAAGTCTTCCCTGTGTGTCACCTTGCATTGTGCATTGGTGTGTATGCTAAGTGTATATCACAAGTTATTGCAACACCCTATGCACAAAAGTGTTGTGTGTTACTCTAGTATTGCCAAAAAATTGGTTGTCCTATTTTTAAATGTTAATTTCTTGGGTGTAATCTTGGAGTATTCTATATCTAGTATTGGTTCAAAATAACAGATGAAGCCTTGAACTTAGTTTAGGACTACATATGTAGAACTGGCTCCCATTTTTAAATCAAATTTATAATCATGGGGCCAAACTGACCTATCTACAACTAGGAGAGAGATGGATCAATGGTTGGTGGAACACATGGGGGTATAGAGGACTTATGAGCAGGCGAGAGTTGAATCTATTATAGAGTTGGATCTATTATACATGATCTATTGAATTTGGTTTCACAATTCACGATGAATGGGAACTAGCTAGTTAGTTGACTTCTTGCTTCCGGTGTAAAGCTAAATTCCATTGGTGGCAACTTGATTTCCAAATGGAGTTGGTGTTGTTGGAGTTGGACTTCCTTCTGCCCATCCTTCTTTTTGTTGTTGAATTGGACTACCGAGTTCCATCCATCCTAGTTGGGAAAAATATTCAATTTTGCAGGCTAGGTTGTTCTATAAAAGGACAAAGCCTTAGTTTGTTTTAGAGAGAATCCATTAAACTAGTATCAACACATTCAAATATCACTTGAGCATTATATAAAGCATTATTTGCATTTATTCTTAACATGTATTCTAACTTGTTTTAATCATTGAATTGATCCAAAGATTAATATGGTGACTTCAATTTTTGTTGGGAACCCTTTCACTATCTTTAGTAAATTTTCTAGTTTGGCATTGTAAATCAATAAATTGGCTAAATTCAAAGCAATGTAAAAAAGTAGAAGGCATTCATCTCTTCCATAGATTTTGCCAATTTTGTATGAGCTTTCAATTCTAATAAAGTTATCTTGTCCAACTTCAGTAATTGTCAATTTATTCAATAAAATTATTTGTCATTTATTGGTTACATTGCATTTGGTTACTTATTGGTGGAGTCTTGTCTAAATTCATAGGATAATTCAAATTAATGGTGTCAGATGGGGTGGTATAATTCCTAGAATTTACAAGGCGAGAAGCTAGAAGGCTTCCCTTCCCTAGCATAGCAAGTTCTAATAGTGATCCTAAGCACCCCCATTCTTAGAAATAAAAGGTGAAGAAGATTCTAAAGACACAAAGTGCAAAGACCAAGGTCATAAATTAGGTTTAGAATGAGTGGTTCAAATCAAAAGTACAAGTGTGAAGATCAAAACTATATATGTAAGGCTGAACTAAAACAAAGTGTAGGTGATTCGAAACTAAATATGTAATGCTGAACTAAAACAAAGTGTAGGTGATTTCTTATTTTGTGAGAACTTCACTATCATGGATCCAATAATAGAAATCCAAATTTATAATATCCACTACGAGAGTAAGAACCAAACTCTGAGGGGTATCAATTCCACCAAAGTGACATAGGGCATAATCCTAGACTCATGGTGTTGGGGTCTTGCATTCAACAAAACTTGATCCTTGAAAGACTCATCCATAGCTATTCAACTTCACCAAGAGACAAAAGATCCATTAACTGATTTTAAGAAAAATATACTTGTATAACTAATTCAGATAATATAATTATATGCTTTTTAGAAGGAATAAAGCTGAAGTTGAAATTACAACAGAACAAAGTGCGGAATAACAAAAGGGAAAGGATCACTAACTTAGTTTAGAATATTAATATACTTCAGATATGTAACATTAAAGCAGCGTTGTGGGCAAGGGGTCAAAGGTTGTCTTAGAGTTCTTTTTACTTTATATCCATTTGCGGATGGGCGGGAGAAGGGGCACGTGCCTGCGCCGGCCATGTCGTTTTGTTTGTTGTAAAATCCTTTACACGGTGGTGGAATTTTGATTTTTTTTCAAAAAAACTAAGGCTGGCTTCTGATTCCTGCATTGGGAAGAGGCAGACTAGCTGACAATTTTGTTCAAACTAGATAAAGTAAAAATTAAAAAACTAATAACCATGGTGTCATCTTATTGCTTGGGGAGTGTAGCCTCACAAAAATTGTGAGTCTCTAAGCGCTTGAACTATGATTTGAATGTGCAATGTATCCACTCCATTGCCCAAAATGGAGATAAAATTTTAGGTGGATCAGAAGGTTTGTGTAGAAAAAGAGAGAAGATAAGACGAGTGAGGACCAATTCCAGCTAGCTGGAGAAGCGACAAAGGTGCAGTCTTTAGCCTGCTGTTTTTGGTTGGGAGAGCAAACGAGATCGAACATCTGGGTTCTTGCAGGCTCAACAGTAAATCTAAAATTACCTTGAGAGTTCATTCGTGGGGTCTGATTGCCAACTGTTCTCCAATCAGACTAATGAGTAACAACTCTTGAGAACATTCAATGGGAATATTTAAAAGAATGTCATGTCAAGTTCTGCACTGTTGATTTGAGCATTGGGTATTAAAAATTTGACCCCTGTTTTACTTGTTTTCTAATCAAAACAAATTAAAAAATTGACCAGAATTTGCTTAAATAGCAGTTATGTGCGGTTAGTGAAGTGAGTTGAGGCTTAAGCAACAAGCCTTGTGTTGTTATTCTTTTGTCAATGTCATTGGGATGGTGAATGTGGACATTTAAGGGAAAGTTTGTACAAGTGGCTGCAGATGGATGAGTAGGGTTGACAGACACTGTCTTCTCTGTTCCCTTGCGGGAGGAAAGGAAAGTCATAATTAGTTGCTTTGGAGATTGTGGGTATGCTCTGTTGTTTGGGTTAAGGTGGTCAGAAGGATCTTTTGCAAGTGGGTCTGTGAGTTGTAGTGTAGAGGAGATTAGAACTTATTCTACTAGATCATTGGTAGATGCTTTCACACGATACGGCTTGGCCTAGAGTGCTAGATACTTCGTTTGATTGAGAATCCTGAAGAGAAGCAGTAGTTAGAAAAGAGAAAAGACTATATATTTAAGCAGTAGGTAGCAAAGAGAATAGATTATACATTTCCTTTGGTATTGTTTCCTGCATTCCTTTTGCCAAGCATGTGCAGACATAATTATACATGCCATTGCCCCCAAAGAGGTGAGGACATTCCTTTCCTTGAAGTCAGCAAACGGTACCACCAAGAAGAAGATGATGGTCAAGAGCATTATATTATCAAAGTTTCCTCTGTCCAGGACATCAAAGTTTCCTCTGCACAGGAGGACAAAGTAGAGCTTGTCCAGCAAGTAGAAGACGACCTCAAGAGATGGCCCAACCACACGGAGGTTTGAACTTCTTTTCCATCCACCCGTTACCAAAAATAGAGCTTCTGAATTTCACTGATTATCAAAATCCTTTTTTGTTTGTTTGTTTGTTTTTGGTTGGGAAGATAAGGAGACTTTGCTATTGCTGGGTGACCATTTAAATGTATATATTTTAAAACAGATACTCAATTGTGTTTTTGATGTTTCCTGAGGGTATTGTGAATGAAGCGGTCGACAGCTAGATGTTCACTGGTGTTTTTGTTCTTAATGTTTTATGCTGACAAGTTTTGCATTTTAAATAGCATTACGGTTTTTTAAGCTGTTCTAAGTTCTATAAAATCGCCAACATAAAGTATAAGACAAGGGGACTTTGTCCCTGATGGCTGAACATTGGAATGAATTTTATTTCTTCGGTAATCCAAGCCAAGAGATTGTTTTTCCTATAGAAAGCATATGTTTGTTTCTTTCTTATCTTTTGTTGGTCTTTTATGTTCTAACAAAGAGAACATATATTCCTACAAAATTTCTAGATTTACATATTTGTAAGCATTCGGTGAACCAACCAAAATAGGAGAACCTTGTACTCTAGTATAACCAGAGAACCTTCCATGCCTGTGGGAACCAAGATTTCGTACCACTAAACTAATTGGTCTGATAATTAGTGCAATCCCTGGAGTGTCTGTTCTTATGTGCATATTCCCTGCTAGAGGATCTCCCTGGCAGCAGAGTAGTTGAATCAGGCTTCATAAAAAGCATGGATCAGCATTTAAGCCTTGAAACTCACTAGTCAGGAAAAAAAAGGTTTAAAATCATGCTTCAGTATTACTATTATCAAGGCATGGTGTAACTCCCAGTTACATGAACGGCCTGCCCTGCAGGCACAAATCACATTGCCATTTCTGTTTCTTAAGCAATATATTATGCATTTGGACATGGTGGGCAACGCTGGTTTCTGATCAGAAACTGTCTTTTGAATTTGCAGGTGATCGAAGAATTGAAAGCAATGGGAAAGATTGCAGGTCCCATGGCCCTAACAGGCCTACTTCTCTACTCCAGAGCAATGATCTCAATGCTCTTCCTAGGCCGTTTGGGAGAAAGCGAGCTAGCAGGAGGGTCACTTGCTATTGGCTTTGCAAACATCACTGGATACTCTGTTATATCAGGGCTAGCCATGGGGATGGAGCCCATCTGTGGACAAGCATTTGGGGCCAAGAGATGGAGCCTCTTAGGCGTAACTCTCCAAAGGACAATCCTAGTCCTACTGTCTGCCTCACTCCCCATAGGATTTTTGTGGCTAAACATGGAAAGGATCCTCCTCTGGTGTGGCCAAGAGCCAGACATTACATCCATGGCTAGCACATATATCATCTTCTCACTCCCAGACCTCCTAGCCCAAGCAGTCCTTCACCCACTCCGCGTCTATCTCCGGACTCAAAACATAACCACGCCTCTAACCTACTGTGCTGCCATTGCTCTCGCATTTCACATCCCAATAAACTATGTCCTAGTCCTAGTTCTCAACTTGGGCATAAAAGGAGTAGCCATGGCTGCAGTCTGTACCAACTTCAACCTCGTCCTATCTCTCCTAGCCTACTTATACATCTCTGGAGCCTGCAAGGACTCATGGCAAGGCCTAACAAAGGATTGCTTCAAAGGGTGGAAGCCATTGCTAAGTCTGGCTATACCCAGCTGCATTTCAGTGTGCCTAGAATGGTGGTGGTATGAGTTCATGATAATTCTATGTGGGCTATTACTACAACCTCAAGCTTCTGTTGCCTCAATGGGCATTCTCATCCAAACAACATCATTGGTCTACATTTTTCCTTCTTCACTAAGCTTAGGGGTGTCTACAAGAGTGGGACATGAACTGGGGGGCAACAGGCCAGGCAAGGCTAGAAGGGCTATGATCGTTGCTCTGTCCTGTGGAATAATTTTGGGCTTCCTGGCCATGACATTTACTACTACAATGAGGCATAAATGGGCAACTATGTTTACTAGTGACCCTGAAATTTTGCTCCTGACATCTTTGGCTTTGCCTGTTGTGGGGCTCTGTGAACTCGGCAACTGTCCACAGACAACTGGGTGTGGTGTCTTAAGAGGCAGTGCTAGGCCAACAGTAGGTGCTAATATTAATTTGGGGTCATTTTATTTTGTGGGTATGCCCGTGGCCATTCTTATGGGCTTTGTTCTGAATGTGGGTTTTGTGGGACTGTGGGTGGGCTTGTTTGCAGCTCAGGCTTGCTGTATTTGTCTCATGATGTACATGCTTCTCAGAACCGATTGGAATCTTGAAGCAGAGAGGGCCAAGGAGCTAACACGTGGGGCTAATGATGAAGAAGAAAAGAATTTTCTGAAAGTTGAACGATGAGTCCCTGGAAATGGATATTTTAATACCAATTTTTTTGTGCTATACTAAATTCTTTATAAGCGGGATATAACTACAGGGTTGTGCGGTGTTAAGGATTAGATTTGCTTTTATTTTAATTTAATAGCGCCATTTAGCTATGGCATTGTGCATTAAGGTAGGGCACAATAATTATGTGCAGAAAGTTACAAATAGTCAATGTACTAGGTAATGGTTCTTTCAATAAAATTGAGGAATGTTTAAGGAAGACGACTCTACTCATATTGTTTAAAAAAATCGAAAGAATCATTGAATTAGTAAGTTTAAGGTTAGTTTCAATGGGTGGTCATAATGAGGTGCCTCCTTTTCTCTATTTCAACATATTTTAAGTGGGTGTTTAGCTCCATTTAGAGGTGGTAGTTACACCATATAAGCAGTTTAGTTTAGATGTTATTTGAGCATTTGAATTTAGGTCTTCAGGGTAAGAATCTAAAATTTTCTATCAATCAAATTCAAAGGTTCTCACAAGGATCGAACACAAACATAATATTTATTATAGATACTTCAACACATTAAATAATAGTTTCTCACTAAAATTTAATCAAGTTTAATATCTTTAAAATAAGTTTTCACAACATCTAACATAAACACAATATTTATTACAAATACTTCAATGCATTAAGCAATAGTTCTTCAATGAAATTCATGAATGTTTAAGAAAGAGGGGTGTATTTGTATATATATCCAACATTTCTCTATATAAGATCCCCTATGTTTAAGACTTTTCAAGTAATTTAAAATTTGTTAAACTTTTCTTTTAGGTTTACAATAAAACAATGTGGATAACTATGGGAAGTAAGGTTTTCAATGCATCCACAATTTAGCTCTAGACACAATATTTAATAAAATAAAAAATAGTTATAATTAATTGTAAAAAGACCTTGTTCTATAGTTTGTGTACTAAATATATATTAAAGATCTTTAATTTTATAAATATTAAAGTATTAATTTTAGCTGATTTTTAAATAGAATTGGAGTGTTTAAATTATAAGGTTGAAATTTTCTTTTATAGTGTTGAAAATTTAAAATTTAAGATTATTATAAGAAAAAAAATCTTACAATTCTTACACTTAAATCATTATAGTTATGTTTATGTAATGACCTTTACAACTAACCAAAAATCTTTACCATTTTTTTTTAATTTTTTAAAATTAATCATCAAGAGAACACATCAACTTTTAAATTACCATGTAACTTAACTATTTATGAGTTGTTGGTTGTGTATACATCTCTAAGAATCATGAAGTGAGCAAAATGTAATGCCCATGTGAGGGTAGGGACATATATAATTATTTTATTATTCTCTAGAGTCTTAGAAATATTGGTGTAATGAAGCATTGATGAGCGGGTTACATAGCAAGCTTTTAAGAGTATCTCTTGACCAATTATTGTAGTCATGTATAAGGGTGTGTAAGAGGTGCAATTACTACCTCTATGGAGTGGTTGAGAGATATATGTGACACCTCAACTCATATTTGTCAAATAATTCATGTAAAAGGAGTTATGATCTATTTTGGAGGCCAATATCTTATAATGGATCATGATACCATGGTATTTAGAGACCATTTTGGGGCCTATGGTATGACTTTTTGGTGGTTTTTGAGGTCACATTAAGTCTATGAATTAAGGGCTTGAGGTGGAGATATTATGCACTATTTCTTGCAAGGTTATGCTATCAAATATTCTTAAGAATTTAGGTGTGTTGATCTCATTGAAACATAGTGGCTTGTGAATTTATTGTAACATTGTCAACATCAAGTATACATTAGGAGTATGTGCTTTAAAGTCTAGGATTTTCAAAAGGGTTTCTCTAAGGTAATCTTTGTCACTTAGATCAAATAATTATGTTTCTCTCATCATATGGTAAATTTAGAAAGCATCTACATATTTATGATTTATGATTTATCTTGAGTTTAGATGTCAATCATTGGTGGGCATATTTTTGTAACAATATTTTATATTCAAGATCTCTACAACTACACTATTTGTTGTTCCTAAGATTACAATGTTTAAATTTGAATAGGATATAGGTAACTAACCTTTAACAAAAAATAATTTGTATTTCCTATGTTTTATCTAGGGTTATGCTAAAACTTAATTGAATATTAAATATAGTTGAAATATGGTGTCAAATCTATTTTCCCCTCATATTAATTAGGTTTTATTTCTAAATTATCTAGTGTGATATTAATTTGAATGTGATCCTTTTGTTAAATCTATTTTCATATATATTCATTGGTAAAATAGGTGATCCATATGTCAACACTTCAACCCCCTCGGGTGGGTATGTATATGATCATCATAGAAAAAATAGGCCCTTAAGTGGCGAAAAATTCAAAAAAATCTAAGTTAGGCAACTTGACGTAAAAATTTGAATAAGTTATCTATATTATTTCAAAAATATGTAAGAATAGAATCTGTAGAAAATTGAATGTAGTTTATAAACTACTAGGTTTATTTAAAAATATATATATATTTGGTGAAAATTTAAAATTTCAATGTAGTAGTACTTAAATTTTAGGGAAAAAATAAGTAGGTGTTTGTCTAACCACCCTAACCACAATAAAATGATAATATTTTTTATAAGATTTTAGATATAAGTAGAGGACTCATGTCCCGATGTGATGCATATTTTTTTGTAATTTTTTTCCAAGTAAATAATTAATTATGAATTTTTTATTACAACTTTTAAAAAATATAAAAAACTCGTATGTCTGACCACCTTAACTTGGTCAAAACTTCATGAAATTCATTTTTTAAAAATCTTATAGTATGTGAAGCATATAATGTGATGCATATCTTGGATTCAAAAAATATGATACCATTTGAAAGCTATAGATGTTTTTCAATCAACCTATCAATTAGGGCTTTAGTCATAATTCAAATAGAAAATGAATAATAATTATTTATTAAATTCAAAGTAAAGTATAATTTATATTGGTGGAAATTTGAGAATCTCCTTTAAAAACCCTTTTCGTTTCATCAATTTTAGGTAAAAAAAATTCGTCAGCCACATCCCCTACACATACCCATCATATTGCCACTTTTTGGCCCATCATGATCTTGCACATACCTGGGTTATCACTCCAAAATTCAATTAGTTGATAATAAATAGTAGATCAAGTTATTAAAGATGACCACAACTCAAAAACACCACCTATTGTGAATGTTGTGATCCAAGATAATTTTGAGGATGAGATAAAGGAAATCAAAGACATTTATTAGAAAGATTAGAGCCTAAAAGAACTATGACAATCAAGTTTTCTTGGTAGAGGATTTTGTGTAGAACAACATAAACCAAAATCAAATCCAACTAGAGAGGTTTGATATTCCATTTATGGATATTGAATGTTTCTAGAATTTATTTAACTTCATTGAATACCAATGGTTAAATATTATTTCAAAATGGATCTACTACAACAAATAATATTCTTAACAACATCTATAAAAATGAAGGATAAATCCAAGTTGCAAAAGGATCAATCAACATAGTAGTTCATAATAACTAGCTAGTTCTCTTATTTCAACAAAGAATTACACTTACAAACAATTTAATCTACTAAAAATTTCAAGAACAATAATATCAATATTATTACCTAAGATATAACAATCTATAGTAATCATAGTCAAAATTTCTAAGCACTAAGAGAGTTTCCTAGATCCTCAAACAAATAGGCACTATAGGAGACACCTAAACAATACACAAGTGAATATCTAATACAATCCCCATGTGATACTATCAAGACTAGTTCAGAGGTTTTCATCCACTAACTATCCCTAGACATTAGGGGGTTTTCATCCTCTAATCTTCAATTATAAATGAATAGGATGTCTAGTTTATTTGAGTCAAATCAATAGATAAATATGAATGCATTCTCTCAACCCCTATCTTGATTGAATATATAATTTTCAAACCATTTTCATCTCCCTCCAAGATACTACCCACACAAAATCATTGGTTGGAACCATATTTAAAATGATCAACTTGTTAAATAATAGGTCCATGGCACCATAATCTTGCCATTTGATTTAAGAACTTACATTTCCTTATGTTAATTTTCCTAAGCCCATGTGAAATGAAAAATGGGCTTATGGGTCAATCCAAAATATTATGGGAAAAGGGGACATGACATTCCTCCCTCACCAATATTTCTTTCCCCCAAGAAATTCAAATTTAGATGCTTTAAAATGTTATCTCCTTCCCATATAACATCTTTTATTGGAAGATCCTTCCACCTCACTAAATTATTGCTAATGGTTATACTCATTGTTTTTCTTTCCTAAGTATCCATGATAGTGCCTAGTATTATAATGAGTTTTACTTCATCATCCAATAGTGGAAATTATTTGGATGATATAACATATTTCCCTAGTGCCCTTATAAGGCAAGAAAAATGGAAGATTGTGTGGATTATATAATTCTTGGGTATCTCTAATTCATAGAATAATTCTCCCACCTTTCTTATAATTTTGTAAGGACCATATAATCTAGGTTTCAAATTTTCTACTCCTTTCTTCTTTAATGCAGATTTCTTGTAGGGTTGCAACATTAGGTAAACTATATCTCCAACTTCAAAAACTCTTGTAGTACATCACTAGTTTTCACAAAGATTTTGCTAGTTTTTGGAATGTTGAAGATGTCCCTTAAGGGAATCCAATACCTCTTTACTCTTCTTTATCATATATGTGGTTGTTGTTGGAGATTGTTACACTATGTTGTCATTAGTGTTGTCATTGATTTCAACCAATGTCAACCTATAGTGTGGTGTTGAGAAGGTGTTGCAAATAGGGAGATTTTTGAAATATCTAGTGTGGTGTTGATGCAGCTGGTTCACTTGGTTTCTAAGTTCTTTTGATAAAATTATATAAAGAGTGTGTAAGGTGATAGAGTTGTGTTTTTCATTTCTTCATGGTTGAAGATGTGCTTGTGTGGTTTGGATGAGATTATTAGACGTGTTTAGAGGTGTTATATCTATATTTTTAGGTTCTAGATCATGTGGTAGTGGAAGATGTGTTTGACAGTGTTTTATTTGTGAAAAAGGTTGTTTGGGAGAAATGAAATTGCTCTGCATTTCTCCACGTTGAAGTTTCTTATCTTACAGATTTGGGAGCATGCTAATATCATCTATAAGTATACCTTCCCTTGGAGAGGTTGGTTTTCAACTATTTTGCAAGGTTGGTTAGTGAGTTGTATATCTGTGGCAGTGTAGTTGGTTGCACAGGATGATAGTATTCTCTATTGTAGGTGGTTATGATAATGTTGCTAAATATGTTGATGGTGTTGGAATATTTTGAGATGTTGTGTGATGTTTCTTCATGGTCCATAGGGTGTTTCCATAGCTAGAGAAATGTGAATGTGATTGTTTATTAGCATTGATGCAAGTTTGGTCAACCTGGTATGTTAGTGTTGGTTGCAGAGTTGGTTTGATGTTTGTGGAAGCATGGTGTAGTGTTTAAATGTATTTTTGAGTTATGGTTAACCCTTAGTGTGGTTTTTCTTCAGTTCTTTCCACCACAAAAGTGTTTGGTTCTAACCTATTTGTTGGTCACACATTTGAGGTGCATATGCTTCACTGAGGCCAACATAGAAAGTTGTTTGTGGTCACGAAGGATATATAAGAAAGGTTAATTGTTGGAGGTGTGGTGCAAAATGATGTGAATATAATCAAGTTTGGTGATCTGAGTGCGAGATTAAATGCCTAAGGCTATTGGAAGCAGTGAGCAGAAGGTGTCTACATTTTTAGTTTACCTAAAGTTGTTGGAGGCAGTGCCCTGAAGGTTGTGGATGGTGTAGAGTTGTTGTGGTGTATCTTCCTATTTCTCTAAGGTAGTGGACCTCCTTGTAATACTCCTCTTCTATTCTCATATATTTTAGATAGTGAGTCCTTTGGGTAGTGAGCCCTTGGTAGTGATCCATTCTTTTCTTCTAGGTAGTGAGCCCTTCTAGCAGTGAGCGTTGTGTATTTGGTGTTGTTATTCATATATATGTGAGTTAATCCTCACAATGTTTTTTTCCCTTATTAGGGTTTTCCACATAAATTTGGTGTTTTATGGTGTATGGTTTTGAATGTGTTTGTGTTTCATTAGTTTACATTCAAGTTGATGCATAATAAGGGTTTGAAGGTTTATGAGGATTTGAATGTTTTAATGTACAACTGATTCACCCTCCTCTTAGTTTCCCTCTATGTCTAACAATTGTAAGATCCAAAAAGGTTAGAACATTATATCCGTACAAATCCATGAAATATGGCATACCTGTAGACATGTCGTGGAAGGTACATTATAACAATGTTCTTCCAAATCTAACCAATCAAGACCTAAGCTATTTGTTTCCTAGAAATATAATTTCTTAAGTAACCCTCAACTCATTTGTTAACAATTTCAATTTTCCCATCTAATCGGGGTTGATAACTTGTACTAGGGGTGGGCTCTATTCCTACCAAATGAAACAACTCTTTCCAAATGTGACTAAAAAATCTATTATCCTTGTCCTTAACAAAGTTCTTAGGTAATCCATGTAATCTGAAAACCTCATTGAAGAAGAAATTAACAATTTGGGAATCCTTAAAATTAGAGATGGTATAAAATTGTGCATACTTCATGAGACTATCCACCACAAAAAGATGTATTATTTTCCATTTATATTGGGTAACCCAATGATAAATTTTGTAGATATGTACAAGTTCCTATTTTTTCCTAGGATTAGGTAATAGCTAAAGTAGGCCTACAAGATAGAATTGCTATTTCTTATTTTATTGGCAAGATGGTCATTCCTTGATGTGCTTGAGCACATTCCCTTTCATTTATTTCCAAGACAATATCTCTCTTATCTATTTGTATGTCTTCAAATATCTTGAATTCCTAGCCAATGAATTATCATGCATGGATCTTAAAATATTTTCCTTCATCTTTGATTTTGGGATCAAATATCCTTTCTTTATGTAGAATGAGGTCTCCCGCTTTGAAAATGTTATCATGTAATTTTACATCCAAAAAAATATTAGAAAAATCATTCTTGGTATATTTAGATATGATGTTGGTTGTAATGAATCCTTATGTTCAAATAAAAAAATTCCATTTTTTATCAAAGATTAAATATGAATACAACATTCAAAAGGAATTAGTAAATCTATAATAAACAACATCATTATGAGAGATTAATCACACAATTATATTTTAATAACATCATAATTCAAGATTTCATTTCATTTTATTACTATAATTAAAATACTTTAATTTTAAACTATAAAATAACTTAAAGTAACTATAAATACACAATATCATTTTTTATAAATGTCAAATATAATTTTTCATTTTTATTCAAATATTATGAAATTTAATCAATATACAATTAGAAGAAGCATTGTCTCTAAGTGTAATGTGTCTCTAAATGATAATTATTTGGGGTCCTGAGATATTGAGTGGAGGGAGAGAATCATCTAGTTTTTTTACCTCCAACCATAGACCAACAATCCCCCACACACTTTCCTACTGGAAGTGGACATATTCTTTGTAAGGGCAGAAGATAGAAAGGGATCTACAATAGTACCATGTTATATAAGAACTAAGTGTGAGGTAATGACTATTTCTTTCAACTTATCACACAACCCTAAATACCCTCTAGTTAACTATGACATTTGCTTAACATGTAAAATGTTGAATATTGAAGACCAAAAATGCATGCAACTTACAAGTCAATTTTTACCAAAGAATTTTAAATTACTTGTAACATCCTAAAAATATATGTGGGTCATGTTTCCACCACTCCTATCTCACCTTGACTCAATACAATCAAGACAAGGCTTCTCAAATATATACAAAACCTCTACAACTTGAATGATGATGATGTTGATATCAAAATAAATCCTTTGTATAAGATTAAACCATTTTCAAGGCTAAATATATTTCAACTCAAATAATTGAAGACTTTTTGTAAACTCAATTGAAAGACAAAACATAATTGTGATTATCATTTCTTACCTCATCAAGTTCTTAATAATGAATATACATGAATTGTAAATACACCTACATATGTATGTGTATTTGAAGCTCTTTCAATTTATACATATATATTATATTTAAATAATAGAAATCATTCAAATTAAAAAAATAATTGTTGTTGAAATCTACTCATGTGATAGTGCTTGAAATTTTCTCCATGAAAAAGATAATATTAAATTGGCAATAATATCTTTGATTGATTCACATAGTTGTCATTAATAGAAGGTTATTTTGTTCTACACTATTTCATTTTAAGAATCAAACATATTGACTTACAATTTCTCTAAGAATTCTCTAGATAATCTCTCAAAAATTCATGTGACATTCAAAGTTAGATTACTATTACTTAATCGTCTAAAATATTATGTTGACCATAATTGGGCTATGTTTTTCCTTTTTCCTAACCTTAATAAATACTCAAATTTCTATTATGGAAAAATAATTATACAAGTTCCTTATTTCTATGATATTGTATAATTGTTGATGATCATTACAAAATAGATCTCTAACACCTTATTGTGTTTGTAGGTGATAACAATAGTGTAGTCATAGTTATCAATAATTTGCATCTTACACAACATGATACAACTGCTCATTATATCTTACACTAAATGATATAGTTGATCAATAATTAAAATTATGGGGCTATGAACCCTCAATCGATTGTTGTTTTCAATTTAATATAGTCAATCAAGTAATGGTTCATATCAAATATTGAAAATGCATTATTTTACATGAATATAAAACTCATTGTTGGGCCTCATAGTATCAACCCTATATTTACCACATATATAGAAGGCCATAATTTATGAGGATTTATTAGCATCACCTCAATATATATTTTGCATAGAATAATATTTAATATTTATGTGGTTTTATTGGCATCAAGCCTAATACACATTTCACTCACAACAATATCAATTCTTATATAGGAATATTTAATTTGACCTAGCACTCTTTTTGTACATAATATTATCATGATATTTATATGAAATATTTACATCGACCCTTTTTAATCTTGCAAAAAAAAAACATTTTGATACTTTATAAAACCAAAATTATATATATTGACTCAATATTTCCAACATAACCAAAAAATTTAATGTTGGAAAAATATTATTGTGCTACTATGGAGTGCAACTTCAAATTGTAGTTATTAAAGCATTTCTATGATCAAGAATTGCATAATATGGAGATTCAATACATTAATCTAGCATAATCCCTCTTAATTCTCACACTCCCAAGGAATCCAAGTAATTGTGAGTCTTTAAACTCCCTTTTTGCTTTAATTTTATCATTAATTCCTCATGCTTTCACTACATGGAGATTTTGTTTAAATTTATTTTGAAATTAAAATAAATATAAATAATTAAAAATGATTTTTAATTTCAAACCATCACTTGAAATAAATTTAATTAGAAGGCTTAGATTCCACTCTAGGATTTGTCACACAAGGTTGACGTATTCAATATTGAGAGATACACCTAGAACAATAGTGTACCAACCCAATGGACCCTATGATAGTCAAAACACATATGAAAATCTAAGAACTCATCACATAGATAATTAAGACACCAAAATTTTTATAAAAAAACTAGGCACATCTAAACATGGAAATTAAAATAATTACTTATGATGAAATGAAATCACCAAGGGAATAGGTGCTAGTGATATGTGCGTGTAAACTTCTCAAAGACACGATACAATTTTCTAATCCAATTTGATCTGTAGCCCTCTTCGTGATGATGCTCTCCCTCCTTAATTGGAAGGGGGAACTAAACATGTCATGGATCCACCTCATTCATTGATAAGGTAGTTAGTCCATCCACTTTGTAATTACATAAGTACTTAAATAAACTAAACTCAAATTGATAACCAATTCATATGAATTAATAAAATTTTAAAGATCAATTTAATTTTTATTCATCATTTAAAGTTGATATTTATATTTTGCACACACATGGATACACATAAAAATAATCATATCATGGAAACTATACCTATTCCAAAATTTCATAAGAAAACATAACCTTGATTGCATCATCTAACATCCAAAAATAAGTAATTAAAAAATATCATAATTTATTTTTTCAAAAATGTGGTGTAACCAATGTGACCCAATCAATAGAGATATCATAAATAAATTATGAATTTTGTGTCTTTGAGATAATGCATCAACAATTACATTATGCCCACCCTTCACATATTTAATATCAAAATTGTATTCTTGCAACTTGATAACCCATTTTTATTGTTTATCATTTAGGTCTTTCTAATTGAGAGAGTACTTAAGACTTGCAATTAGTCTTAGCCACAAACTTGGCA